>JALMGF010000109.1:0-107500 GCA_023333645.1 Sceloporus occidentalis | reverse complement strand
TTATTATGAAATTAGATTACCTAAGCAGCTCTGCTTGAGCTAAAGTAATTGGCTACTTCCCTTGCAGCAATAATAGGAAATATCACATGGTGTAATATTTTATCAAATAATATAAAACAGTTTGGAATAATGCTTAAAGGGACAGATTAATGTCCTTAGAAGCCTCACCAACAAAGAATGCATATTAGAGAATGAAAGTAGGCAAAAGCCTTTAGGAGATGCTGCAGCCTCAGAGCTGCCACACACCACCATCACGCTCCTCTGTGGTCTACTTTTCACATGGTCTTTTGCTGCTCACCCCAACCAATCTGTGGCAGAAGATCAGCAAATATTAAACTCAATGGGACCATTTCCAGCCCATGTGCATGGGGGCTTTGTTAGACCCCCCTGGAATTATTGTATGAGTTACAGCTAAAGCTGGCTGGTGGTGTGCATGGTACGTGTACAGTGATGAGAGAGGAGAGAGAGACGAGAGAGAGAGAGAAGAGAGAGAGGAGAGAGAGGAGAGAGAGGAGAGAGAGGAGAGAGAGAGAGAGAGAGGAGAGAGAGAGAGAGAGAGAAGAGAGAGAGGGGGGAGAGAGAGAGAGAGGAGGGAGAGAGAGAGGCAAATATATTAGGGGTATTCTTCTGAACCCCCCCATGCATCTGCAAGGTGGAGAAAATCATTATTTAAAGGGGGCACACTCAGTTATCTTATGCATTAAGGTGCATTTTTAGGACTCTGGCCAAGTGAGCCCTTAGTAAATATAGCCCTAGGAACTGATATAGAGCAGTGTTAAAATGAAGTTGTACCTTTCTGCAATATTTAGCTAAAATATGTTCTAATAATACTTCCTGCTGAACACCACCTTTGTTATATTTAAGCATTTGTTTTATTATACCCTTTCAAAATCTTTATATTATGTGCCTATGCAATGAAGCAGAGCGTAATTACTTCCAAATTACATGAGCTCAATAGAAGTTCTCCTTTACAGTTCCCGTTCGCCCATATAATTATACTTTTTTTTTTTTCGTGAGAATACAATAACCACGCTGTCCTGTTTATCAAAATGATTTGGGGATTTTGTAGGCAAGAGAATGGGGAAAAAAAGTCTTAAAAGATATTTCATCATAGAACGATTCCGCTAACCTTCATCCAGCTGCACAAATTCACCTTTTTAACATTTAATTTTTAAAAACAGTAAAGAAATATCTCTCTCTCTTCTAAAATACAAGCTGTCCATGGCAGTTGGCATGATCTCAAGACGCAACAAATTGCTAGCGGTTATTTAAAGTCAACCTGTCATTTTACTTTGTTCAACCAAAATGTTTGCACTAATTATTTATTGCCATGCATGCAGGTGAATTCATAAAAATAAAACTCCCAAAACATAATATTTGACTTTCCGTGTTGCCTATGTGAGTGCATCCAATGTAAGCATTCTTTTCTTTTTTTTTTAAAGGGTACAATATTTGTGTTATGGCTAGAAATCCATTGGGAGGGGTTACCTGGGTATAGGGGTGGGGTTAGTTTTACATAGGGGCGGAGACATTATTGAATGAGTGGGGAGATGGAAGGAAAGTGAGAATGGGTTTCCACCACTCCCCCAGGAGATTGGGGAGATTGAATTATAGATCCAGGTCATACCCAAAGAGTATCCCAAGTATCTTTGGTAGGGTTGGCTTCACAATGCATGGAGTCACCTGCGTGAGGGGATATCCACGTACACAGAGATGGCCCCAAACATATGGGGTTGGAGGGGAATAGGGTGGAGAGTGGTTATGCCGAAATGCTGCTCCCGCCACCCAGAGACTGAGCGCTATGATACCCATACCCTAGTTATTAATGGGTATGACACAGGCTAGTTGATGCACAAGGAGGCCCAATGACGCTGGCACTAACAACCTCTGTAATTATTTGTTACCAGGCATACACAGTAGTGTTTATTATCATATCTTACTTTTTGTGTAAAATTAAAATCTTGCATTGCTTTGTTCCATAATGTATGTACTATATATATATATAAGTAATGTAAGCCAAAATCATGGTGAGCATTTAGAAATAGTGCTAGTCCACTAGAGTCCTTAAACATCTAACTATGTTCTATGATATACTAAAATAAGCTAAACTTTGGAATTAAAACCCTATAAACATTTCTTTTTGGCATTTAGTGGCTCTGATTGAAATTACTCCAGCTTTAATTGGTTACATTTCCAGGCAGATCACTAAAAAAAAAGTAAAAGAGCTAATCAAAGACGATTGTTTTTCGACTGATCTTGTACTCCCCACCTTTATTTCACACAGTCAGACCTTATGAGCTATTTATTCCCTTAAAAGGTTTCCTTTCTACAACTGAGCAATGCGTTATTTATTAATGCAAGTTAAACTGCTAAGCAGTAATGATATGCGGTACAAGATGGATAACCTTTGGGTGATTTCTATTTTTTTTTTCTGTCCGTTTGAAATACAAGTTACTTAAAGCTCTGCCCTATACGTGTTTCTCATATTATGAAGAAAAATGATTAATGAGGGATTACATTAGTTTTCAGATATTAGCCCAGTGATACTATATGAATAGAATTTCTTTTTAGACACAGAGGACGGACAACCACTTAATAGCTTATTGTATGATGCACTCGAGCATCTGAAATGTTAGCTCTCTCGTGCCATTAGAAAGGAAAACTCTTCATTAACATATCAGTGTGATCAGTCCCGAAGCAATGCGAGGCAAATCTGATCTGCATGAGGGCAATAACAACCCCAGATGTACACTTTGGCCTTCATGGACCTCATCAGTTGAATTTGGTTGGTATCGTTCTAGGCACAAGAGAGGAAGGAGAACAACGTCTGGACTATCCTTCCCACTTGTAGCAGGCCCCAAGAGATGCCCAAAGCACAAAATACCATACAAAAAAGGTTTGAGACTAATTTGTCAAGAAAGGTTAGCCTGTTAATAGTCTGCCCTGTGGTTCATCCCCGCTCGACAGCATCTCTCATTTTACCTCTCTTGTGCCATTACAGAGGAAAAGTCTCCAACATATCAGTTTGATCCAGAAACAACGGCAGTGCCGAAATGTGAGGCAAGTTTCCTCTGCACAAGGGAACCAACTCGATTGACTGTCAGTCGGGCCCGGTTGGTTTCCCTCTAGGCACAAGAGAGCAAAGAGGTCCATCTCTGAAAGATGAAATGTCATACAAAAAAGGTATTGTTGGCATGAGAGAGCTAAAGTTTGAGATGGTTCCAAGTAGGGATGCACCACAGAACAGGTTATTAAGATAATTTAGGATATTGCTATTTTCTGTTTCCAGGATCTGTATGGTTATTCCTCATCATTTAGTTGTCTCACACTCTATGTTTGACAAAAAGGAAAAACCATGTTAAGTTTTAGCTGTTAAGTAAAAGCTGTCACTGTCACATTTGAATGCCTTGATAAATTTTCATATTAGCACGCATGGACAACGGTTTGTTATTAAGTGAGTACTTTCCCTTATGCCAAAGAGCCAAATTTGAATACCATCATGGCAAACTCAACATAACGCAAAAAAGTCAACATACTATTTTGTGAAACCAGCTATTGGAAAAAAAGCTTATAAATATTTCAAGAGGACAAATTCAGTCTAATTAAAACATCAAATTCTGTTTTTAATTGTTTGATCTTTAGTGATTAGTGCCCTTAGCTTATTTAATTTGGTGTAAGCTTGTGTTGGCAGTAAATTAAAGCTATTCCACTTAGTACGTTCTGCCTTGAGAGCAAATAAGTTGTTGTCGTCAAAAATGTCAATCTGAATTTTTGGCAGATAACCCGAAAATCAGTCACTGGTACTAGATTCTTTAACTGTACAGCTTGGAGATAGAACAGAAGTTTGATCTTCGAGTTATACAGTAGACCTGTGCATTTGGAGTCATCCAAATTACAAATTTACCAAATCTCACTCACACTCTTGTTCACTCTCTCTCTCTAAATGTTTCCCTACCGTCTCTGCGAGTGACTTCCACTTCTGCTGACCACTTTCACTTCTGCCAACCACTTCCTCTTCAATCTTCACTCTGATCACTTAATCTGCATCTTCACGGACATAGCCCGGTGGGAACTTCCGTCAAAATTGCGGCTCTTGCGGTGACGTCCTTCTCCCACCCTCCAGTTGGGGTAGAGGATGTCACTGAAAGCGCCGTCATTATGCCCGCAATATGGCGGCGTTTGTACTGACGTCCACTCCCCCGATTATGTGTATTATGTGGCGATGGAGCCGAAGTTAGCAGATTGAAGGCTGAAGATAGAAGATGAAGAGGGGAGAAAAGTGAGAAGATGTAGAGGAAGATGTGGAAGTGAAAGTGGTCCATAGAAGGGGAAGTGGTCGGCAGAGAAGGTAGGGAAACATTTAGAGAACGTGTGAAAGTTTGATTGAAACCAAATATTTGTCCGAAACATTTTTTGGACCATTTGCACATGTCTACTAAACAGTTCTATCAAACACAAGTAGAAGTTGTCTTGAATCATTGCTAGAAATGTATCTGCCCCTTATAAGATAGATAAAAGAGGGGATACAAGGAATCAATAGAAATCTTTAAATACAGAAAGGGGTTCAAGTACAAGAAGGAAGTACCTGTGTCAAGGAGGAGGATTGTTGGGGCAAGAGGTCATAGTCTAAAGGATCAATATGTAATATCAGTAAGTGATGGTTCACAGAATGTGTGGTAGATAAGTCGAATGTGTGGTTCCTATCTGCTACCACCCCAAAATGTCTTCCTAGCTGAATCACATTTATCAATCAAATTGTTCATTATCTTTCTACTTCCAAGCCTAAAACTATCTTATTTCGATGTGAGCACTAGAATGAGAGAATTAGGAAGTTGGCATGGTCTTGGCGTTTTCATACATCATATAACAGGTGCGGTGTATCTGCCAACTGATGTTCAAAGCGGATGACAAGGAACACAGTTAAAATGTTACAAACTCAATGTTAGTTTAATGTTACATCACAGAGCCATACTTCCATTTCCCACTGGCTGATTCTAGCCCCGGGAAATAAAGATTCATCTAAGTCTTTAACAGTTTCGCGATGCGTCAGACTGATACAATTTAACGCTGCTGGATAAAAACAGAATTTCAAAATATGAGAAATCGCTGTGAATAAGTGATACACAACAGAGATCACAAAGAAAGGGATTTCAACAGCCATGTAAAATCGCAAGGATGAGAGAATACTGAGCGGCGAGGTGTTTCAGAACATTAATGTGGACATTGAAGGTTTATATAGATATTTAATAGCTTCAAAAATAACTGTAGCATGAACACAGAAACAGAATGACCACACACATATTATATATACATATATATATATATATATATATATATATATATATATATATATATATATATATATATCACTGTCCGTCCCTAAGCCTAGGTGTGCAGAGGGTATGGAAAATGTATAAAACTTGGCTTTGAATATATAAATTTTTTTAATTGCTATATTTTCACTTCCTTTATTTTGCTTAACAGATCTTTCTTCGGTTGTCGTCTAAATAAAGCTTACTGTACAATGGTAGGCAATGGTGTATTTAAGGGGATGGTTGTCCTAGGCTTGACCTAGGGCAGCTGTCCTTATAACTTATAATACTGAAGGGGTACTTCTCAGCCTCTGCCAGTCTATTTTACACAGAGTGCTAGGATATGATGTCACAAGTGTTGTCACCCCCCGTGGACAAGCCCCTTGATATTAGGCCAAGTTGTCCAAGGCCAAAAATACACAATTGTTGGTTAATGCATATTAGTTTAAAAGCTCAGGTGTAACAGACACGTAGACATAACATACGCCATGAAATTTGTTATTTTATCTATGTTGTTATTTTTTCCTTCAGCCAATATTTTTTTAGTGCAACATTTTAAGTCATTATTGCTGTCATCTCTGTATTTTTATTGGGGTGGAGAGAATTAATGTACCTCAAAATTACGGTGTGTAGGATATTACGATGACAGCGACAAGCTTTTTCAGTAAGAGTTTTCATAAATTATTTCTATTTGGCAAACCTTATGTCAGGTGTATCATGTAACTACAGTAATGAAGCTCTGTGGTTCGCACTTCAAAAATTAATGAGGCACAAACAAAAAGAAACTAGTCTCTTGGGTCTTAAAATGAAGACTTGCAACTGATTCTGTTCTGGAGCAGCTGCGATATAATCCTATCCAAGGCTATTCACAACTGATTTTTTTTTTTTTATCCTTCTGAAGGCCGAGGTATCTCATGACTCCCCATCATCATTTGAAGATGAGTGTCATTGAGCCAAAGTCATTAGGCCACAGTAGAAACCGGATCCCCAATATTCCTCTTCTGGCGTAATATGCAGCCCCTTCCCTCTCCAGCCACAGTCTAAGGGAAGGCTAGATCTTCTAGGACATCTCCCAAGAGGGGTACCACCATACTTGGAAACTGTCTGGGTTTGGCCCGGAGAACTTCAAGAGAAGCGCAGTTTCTCCGGTTCTCTGGGTCAACACTCCAATCCTCCGGGTCGTAGGAGTGAGGTCAGTGAGCAGTCCTGGCCGCTTCCTGCAATGGTAGGCTCGGAGTAGCATTTCAAATGGAAAAAGTAATGTGAATATCATCATTTACAGAAAGGTAACAACTATTTTCCACCTGAAGGCATTCCTCCAAATAAAGAGCTTATTTAATGCTTAACAGGTTGGGGTTCTATGTAAAAAAAAAAAAAAGAAAAGAAGATGGGACCATGTTTGAGATTAGTTATTTAACAGATGTGGGCAAGCTGTTTGTCAGAGATGAATATACAATATGTGACCACACTGTGAACAAATTGTTTTATAAAGAATAATTATCCTCTCCTGAAGCTCATTTGATGTCAGCCATGTTGGCCATTACAGGTGGCTTTAAGGTTTGATGAACACAATAGTGTCTTAAAAATGTTATTGAACCGTTTTCTTTGACGTAATAACTTTACTGTTAGTCTTCATTATTCACACTAGCTAGTAATGCGTTGACTTTGGGGTTTATATGCCATCTGTACATAAGAGATAAATGTATAGACGTATTCTTGCGCACGTTTCTAATTGGAATATTACATTTTCATGGAATAATTTTCAAACATTCAATGACGTGTGTTCAATTCTTGGTCAACAAGTCACCGAGACATGAGTTTAATATTGCGGCATTGGCTTTGATGGTCAAAATATACGAACCTACTAAGCACAAAAGTGCTTATTACTATCCTACATCTATAATAGATAAGATAGTAACACAACTGGGAACAGTTTCAGCAAGTGATAGATGTTCCGACACTGCTCTGATTTATGGTGTGAAAGGCACAGCTACAGTATGAAGTAAGAAGACTAATGTGCTTTTAACCCATTAAAAGTCAGGTAGACATTTAGCTTCTTCCCGAAACTATTTTTTTGGATGATTTTGGAACATGTTGTTTTTGCAAACCTTCGCTTTCCAATGAAAGGTAGGTAGATCCTCATCTTTTTAGACATATATATCACAAATTTCCTCATCGATTATGTTTTTTTTTATTTATATACATTATGACCCCTTAAAGCCCTTCAATAAAGAATTCTGGTAAGAAAAATACAAAATAAAGTTTATATATTAGCTATATTAAAGTTAGCTAGTTTACGTAGAAACCATTTTTATGTGCCCAAGAAATTCTCTGACCAACCAATTTTGGATTTCCCATTGGAATATTATCAGAAAGCTGACTTTTTAAATTTCATTTTTATTATTGGTGATATTCCATCCATCCGGGGGATTTTCTTAAAGCGATACTCACTTTTAGTTTTATCATACTTGCGTCGATGTTCTTTTCCCTTAACCACTTAATGACAAAGCCCGTACATGTTCGGGCTCAAAATGCATTGTTTTCAATGGGTTTAGGGACCGCCCATTGTCCTTAAGGGGTTAAGTTAAAACCGGCAAATGGAGTTCCTTATTATCACATTTTTATAAAAGCCGAGAATGGAAATTGTTTCATTACTTGAAATTTATGTGCAATATTTTCCCCTCTACTGAATCTTTTCCGATGTGGTCCATATAACATTTTGTCTCCGCTGTTTAACAGTCGAGAAACGGCTCACAAGTGTGTTAAATTACACCGCGCTGATGCTTGCATTAGTTTTCTCATAAATGAAGCTTCTTGTTTAATAAGTTCATAGCAGCCAACTGTGTCACTCCGCATTTTATGACTATTTTATACAATTCAGATTATTCTTTTACATAAGTAACTGGCAGGGAAATATTATATTTACCGTTACAGCTCTAAAACGATAATTTACTAAGTGTCTTTTCTAGCTTCAGAACCGTAAAAAAAGTGTTACTTAAATAAAAGGATAATTTTAGGAACTTAGTAAAGCAAGGCCATTAATCTTTATAGGGAGAGTAAACATTGTTTCCATTTCTTTTGTCTGTTTTTTTAATGTAATTGTGTTTTATTGTTTAGACTTTTTATGTTCACCATTCTTAGATAATTCATATACCTTAAAAACATTAAAAAAAAAAAAAAAAGATACTAACTCTGCAAACAACCATTAATAATTACCTGTCAGCAGTCGTTTAATTGGCAAATATATATTATTATTATTATTATTATTACTACTTGTAGTACCATTATTATTACTATTATTATTATTATTTTACACTATTTTAATCAGTCCTTGGTCTCATCTTCAGGAACCTGTCCCGTGTATGTTTTAATTCTCTCACTGTATTAGCCACTACCACTTCTGCTAGGAGGTGGTTCCACTTATCTACCACTCTCTCAGTAGAGTAAACATTAAATCTTTTCAATTGACAATTCTTTCTGATGGGGATGAAAGATTTTCTTGTCCCGTAACTGGTGGTAAGTTTAGTATTTTCTGCCTTTCTTTTGTCTTCTGCGCTATGAAACTGTTACGGTTATTTTTCTAATGTATTATCTCCTAACTTTATTAAAACATTATTTGCTTTATTGGATCTTTTGATTGCAGTGAAGAAGCATCCGTGGGCAAGGAATTAATAAGAGTTTTATTATATATTTTACGAAGTAAATTAATAAAAGTAGCACACTATAAGAAATTATTCAGACAAGAACTAACTATTGTATATAATACAAAGAAAAACCCTAAAACATCTCTTACATATTCTTTATGAGACAACCTCGTGGTAAAGGTTTATCTTTCCGCAATATGTTCCTTTTAATTATATCCATACAACTGTACTAAATTTTTGTTGCTCTAGAAAATCTCTTGGTATCTGTACAACATTTCGGGAAACCACACGATAGAATGAGCAATACTTTGTTTCTCTGCTATTTCTTGGGTTCCGTCTCGGCTTCTTAGCTTTTGTTTATAATTTCAAATTCCCAATCCCTTTGATTTAGCGATTGTGTATTCCCTTTCCCGTTCCAGACACACCACACTTAAAATTCATGCTCTTTTTCTTCCAAGTCTGCGATTTGTAGATTGTCTTTGGACCCTTTCTGCACAGCGTTACGTCGAATACATCTTGCATTTTATCCATCGGTTCTTTTATCTATGGCTTCTCTCGGCCATTAATAACTAAAGCTGGGATACTTATTATGTTAAGAACATGACAGCGAAATCTTACTGATAAATACACCAGACGCTAACCAAGACCACACAGATACCAGCATATATATATAAATATATAGAACGTCATCTGTTCTTAGATAAATTTAAGAAGAGATGAATGGCTAAAATATGTTATTGTGAGACTAGTGTGTTCTTGGGTACCCGTAGATCTTCAAAGCTGTTTTAGCCCTGAGCTTCAGTTCCTTGGCTTCAGATGCTCCTTAAGGTCTTATTTGGGTTTTCTTTTTTTACTACCCAAAGCCGGTCTGTCTGCCTCTCCTGTCTGTATATTTTATGTCTCTGTTTTAACTTATCTATAGCGTCTTTGTTTTTACTCATGTGTATTAGAGTAGGTTCTGTCTAGACTCACCCTTTCCAGTGCCATATTACGATTGTATGGTACCATACGCATGTACCGTAAAAACATTATTATAATACGCACCTATGTAAGATGTAGACTAATTGTAAGAGAAAAGTAGAACATCATTGGGTTGTACATATGTATACGTAAACCGTATAAGTACCCAAAACAAAGAAACATGTAGGAACTATACATGAGATTTACGATATGTAGCCATTACTGGTCTTGTTGGGTTTTTTTTTAAATAAAATTTGTTTGGAAAAAAGAGAAAAGCATAGATGCTGATGCTAACACCCTGTCCTACTGACTCACAGTGATCCGTGCCTACCTCCGGCATTACTACAAACTGGTGGAAAAGTCCTCTTCTGGATAGTGGCTTCAGGTGAAGATGGGGCTATCCGTATGCTGGCCAGAGCTAACCACATATAAGGCTACCTTAAATGCGCTTAGAGTAGGGGGAAAAGTGGGCAGGAACGGGCATGACTAAACAGCCCTCCCCTGCCCAGAGAAATAGGAAAGTTACGTGGAGACCCAGGGATTTAACTCTTCACCCAGAGACTCCAGATCAAGCCAGAGGAAATCCCTCTCGTAGAGGGCACAATGCTGGTAGAGGGCACAATGTGCCTAGGCACTTAAGCTATTCGTCTGGAACCAACTTGATGGAACCAACTTGATCTTGGCTTTAGAGTATTTAGTGGAATACTGTTTTTTAACTGTAGAATAAGAATTTCTGATGTTCTAGCATTAATTCTTGTTTTCAGTCAATATCTGCAGACATGGTCTCAGCTGTAACACCATAGAGAAATAACTTGACTCTTTCGCTCAATATTTTGCACATTTTCTTTTCTGAATTGTGGAAAAGCAAATGTAAAATAATGTTTGGCTTTATATGTTTTTTATGTAACTATTCCTAAAAAATATGTTAATACAATGTTAATGTTTAGCACAGCTTAGCGTAGATGCACTATTAGCACACAAAAAACCCATATTTTTTTCTGTGTGCTTTTATTAAAAAATAAAATGACCTTGACTATATCTCCATAGGTAGGAAGGGCATTTCCTACAGCAGTTCAGATAAGTTCTTGTGAGAGGGATAGAATGAAGAGGGAATTCGATGAAATGAGAGAAAGTGATGGGAATAAGGGTAAAAGGAGGACTAAATAGGAGTTAAAGTGGACTACAATTCCGCTCTGTGGAGACTCTTCGGTGGGCAAGGGTGAAGCAGCTGTCACATAAAGGCTGAGATCTACATGTAGGTAACAAGACTGCTCCCATGGTACTTGCTTATGGTTGGTTTCTTATTCAATCTGCATGCGCTACGACACAGTTTTATTTTGTATATAGACCTTTGAGCTATGGAATTTGGTTAAAAAAAAGCGAGATCTGTTTATGAAATATACGTGTTAAGAAAGATAAAATCTGCCCAGAAATGACTGTAGAGCTGATAAAAAGAGATCTAATTCATGTTTGCTTTTTTTTATACTAGAACAAGTCTGAAGCTGAAAGCAAAAAACATTTTTCTTGCACCCAAACATCACATTCTAGACAGCTGATAGTTTATTAGATGTTTACGCTCATTAGAAACAGACTAACATCAGACCAGGATCCAGAAATATGCAACCTACAATAAAATAAGTGTAAACACAGGAGGCCAAGCTATCAACAGAACAAGATGAACATACAAAGGTCATCAAAGTACATATTATGGAAAGTACTGTATTCCATGAAATATAGATGATAAACATCATTCGTTATGGATAAAGCTGGGTCAACAAAAGAGGCACTTCGGATGAGAATGATTCAGTGGGGATACATGCATTAACATAAGGACTCCTATGGGACAGCACACATCCCTGGAAGGTCGTTGAATACCTGATTTTGTGCATTAAAAAAATCAAGATTTTTTTTGACATTATTGCTAATGTATGTTTTCCAAGAAAAATCACAATCATTTTATCACCTCAAATTGCCACAAACTAATTTACTTTATTTTCCAATGGAAGATGAACAGTGATCTATAATCACTTCTCTACCATCTTTTCTCCATTATAAAAAATATTTTTTTTGGGGAAAAATACGAAACCTGTAAAATCCAACAGTTCAAAGTTCTAATTGTCTATTAGCATAGGAATAATCATAAAACCCTTCATCATTCTTTTTCCCCAAGGAAAATATGTATCAGCCTTTAGGACGTGACCTTCACTTCCTTTATATGAAGCTAAGGGACTTAATTAAATTATCCTGTCACCGGTATCAAGCTCATCTGTCACCTAAATCCCCCATACTTTTAATAAAATCCATTATGTTATTTCCTAATAGAAATCAGAACACTGGCATTAATTTCAATGTTTCCACAAGTGCACCCATAATTTCTGCAAGGTTTAGTGGTATTTACTTAGCCATCGGCTATAGGGTACAATATTAGAAATGTATACACAATTACCAAAACACTTATATTAACACTTACAGTATATAAATACGTATTATTAGACTTGTGCGTTTGGATTTATATAAATTTCAGATTTAAAGAAATTTGACAATTTGGTCAATTTGTAAAAATCTCCAAAAATGAGGAAGGACCCCCAACAAACCAACCGAAAATGAAGCCGACCGCTTCATCTTTTGTTATTGCCTGGTGCCCTTTTGCAGATGTTCACCGGGAGGCCATGTCCACAGAGCTAAGAAGACACAAAGAGCATCGGATGAAGAAAGAAGTCAGAAGAACAAGAAGATGGAAGAGAAGATGTAGAGCTGTGCAAGGAGACAGGGACACAGAAGCGGAAGAGAATGCAGAATCCTCAAGCATTGTCATCCATGATTATGTAATAGAGATGGTCAATCGGTTCTCATACCTCGGATCCACCATTATGGACAACCTCTCACTGGACTCTGATATCAACCAGAAAATTGTTATGCCAGTGAAACATGCATACACCTAGCAAAAAAAAGACTGAAAACCTTCTACATGTGCTGCCTCTGTCGCATACTCAGGGTCACATGGAATGATCAAGTGAAAAATAACAAAGTGCTAGAATGTGCTTAGTTCTCCAGCATGTTCACTTTCTTCCGTCAGCAACGTCTCGGATGACTAGGCCATGGAAGTCAAATGGACAATGGGTGTATGCCCAAAGACATGTTGAATGCTGAGCTTGCCTCGGGAAATAGAGTTAACAAGGTGGCCCGACCTTTGCATCAAAGACATTTGTAAGAGGAACATGAAAGTTCTACAAATCGACATCAGCACCTGGAAGGAGCTCGTTCAGGACAGGTCCAGATGGTTGTACTGAAAACTGGTGAAGATAAGGTGTGACAGCTTGTTGATGAAAAGCGAGAGCAAAAGAAAATGAGAGACTCAAGCCACTACCTTCAAATGCAACATAGACTGCCACTCTTTAGCCACAACAGATGCTGTACAACTAAAGAAACATTTCCCATGGGTGCATATCTATTGTCTCCCGAAACTAATGTATGCCAACAATACAGGGCCAACCGAGCTCTTCCTGCAGAAGAAGCTCACTAGAATGGGTCTTTTTTTTCGAGGGGGGGGGCGTCCTGCTATTGTTTTCTTTTGGATTAGCTGATATATTAATGAAGCAACAAGACGTAGAAGCTATACCTGTAGAAAGCAAGTTATTTTTTATTTGTTTTTACTCATCTTTTCGTATTGGGTACCATTCGACCAAAAAATTGTAACAAATAAAAAGGAACAGCAACATTTCTTCTTGAAAAATACAAATTGCATTTTTCTTTATTTGTTTTTGTCTCACTTTTATTTACTGTTAAACGTGCAGAAAAATAAACCAAACCGACTTGCATTCCACACTTTTATTTGAGTGCGTATTTTATACGAATCGATGTCGGTAGCCGCATCTCACTGTTGACCCAACAAAGCACCCAAACCAACATTAGTTTGAAATTATTACCACTGTTATGTTGTTCGTTTTCCATTATTTGTGTTTGAATTTGAAGATACATGAAAAATCATACGTTTTTATTTCTTTTCCAGCAGAGAATATGTTTAGAGAATGGTTCCTCTGGGGATATAACTCGAAGGGAAAAGGAACATAAAAACTGCAATTCCCTGAACTAAAGGCGTAAATCTTTTTTTGTGGGGAATGCGCAATAACACAAGAAAACGCCAAGTGGCAGCGACGTTAAGTAACTGATTTCAGCTTTTCATACATCACGTTGATTAAATCTTTCCAGCTAATTTGTAATCTAACATACTACTCCAGAAGCTGAGACAGTGCCTATAATTTGCAATTCATTTTTAAATGTATTATATTGTAGTCTTTTCTGCTTTATATTATGTGGTTGTGCATAGACGGAAACGTAAATGCGCATCACGCCTGTGACATCCATGCTTTTTCGATAAAAGAAGTTATTTTGGGGTGAAATAGCCATATGCCTTAATGTTCATAGCTCTTCATCAAAGCAGAGTTTAACCCCAGAAGGACAATGGGTTGTCCTTAAACCCATTAACAATGCATTGTTACGGGCTTTGTCATGAAGGGGTTAATACTCTAGAAGGGATAAATATAGTTAGTGCTGTATTTACCTAGGCCTATGCTAGGCATATCTTGGAAACTCTCCAGGTTTCGCACTAAGCCTATGGGGCCACCTTAAATGGGTGGGTGTCCCACAACGTCAGCGGGTACGTCTGGCCCTATCCCACTAGGGGGGCTTCCGACAGCCAAAGCCTAAAAGTTCCCAGGTATGATGTTAGGGCAGTGTGCGTCCAGCAACCCCTTCCCCACCACTTTCCTTACTACTAAGCACCAGGACATGGGGTGGCAACTTGATTTTCTATTGAGGCAAACTAGTTGGGAATGTGTAAAATTGTTTAAAAATTAGATTATGGCTGGCACTTTCATTATAAAGGATGCTTCTGTTTGGGTCTATGATGGATGACATTGTAAACAAGATGCTGTGTTGTACAGTTGATTGGATTCTAAAACATACCATTACTAATAGCCCATGTTTGGGATAAATCTTTGGCTAATATGTGCCGTGTTTTACAGTACGGTGATCCATCCCCAGTAACAATCCTAATTTATTTGGTGCATTGATCCTTCTTATATTGATTTTCACTGACCTTTTAAAAAAAAATTGAAATTAACTCAGATCCAATTTAAATGTCATAACCCCCCCCCCAGTAATAGTTTTGGAAACTAAGCCAATTAAAAATGAAATGGATTAGTCGAAGAATTGCTAAAATGTCCTAATGATCCATAAGAACAAAAAAGGAATTTTCTTTTTTTAAATTGTTTCATATTAAATGCAACCTAACACAAAACAATCGTAAAATTAAATGCGGAGGTTTCAGAAATTTTGTTTCGCATGAATGCTAAATAGCGGCAGATATTGGGTAATCCATGTGCTTGACCGAGGTAGCCCCCAAGGATGCCCCCCCTTTTACGTATAATACAGGAGCTACAATTGATTCTCTTTATTAAGGGTCAGCTGTGGATGAAATTGTCAGCAGTGCGAACAATAGGATTCATCTGCATCGCGAAACTGATAATGCAATCAATTACATATCACCGTTAGTGCTACTGTAACACTGGTGTTCACAAATCCAATTTCACGTGTCAATCATTAAAACACAAGAAGTGAAACACATCTCTTGGGTTAATCAAACTCTTAGAGCATCGGGCCATAAACAGACTTCAGACCAACTTAAAACCAACTCAAAACAACTGGCTGGCACGGTCGTATAACCTGTATCAATGCTGGAACTGCCGGCGTCCCTAAGAGCGACAGCCACATAACCACCGGAATCACAAGGGCAAAGGAAAGGAGTGACCTCACTTGAGCCATAGGCCTGCACACCACGAGACAACCAGACCTATAGGTGGATAACTCCTGCAAGATATCAGCATCACAAAACAACCCACCAGGCCAAGGCCAGGAGATGCAACACCTCGCATTCCACCGGCTTACCATAAGGCCATGGCCTTCCTCAGAGTATTCAGCAGCCAAATATCCATACCTATATCGGACGTACTTCATCCCGCCATAACAGCCGTGCTGAGATCCTCTTCCAGATCCCCATGTCTAACGACCATTCCACCCAGAAACATCACGTGGGAAATTATTAACTTGCTTGGGTGTCCTTTCAATCCTGGCGTAGGAATTAGCCCCTTGCCATCTCAAGCGTGTGACAATCTCAGACCATACAAAAATTGTCACTATGTTTTGATGAAATGAGCACAGGGTTGTAACATAAAAAATGAAGTATGAAGGGGGGGGTAGTACTATACTAGACCCCAAAATTTCTGATGAAGATCCTGTTTACAAGAATGAGCCGAAGAAACGAATTGAGTGTTCAAATTACAGCCAAAGTTTTACAGATCATATAAAGTATCATGTTCTTGGGTGGAAACATATCTAGCGAACTTGTTTTTAGCCTCGTATTATCACCTACTTCAATCATTTCATTTTAATATCCTTGTTGTTGGTAGACGTATTATTTACCTACTATTCAGAATTTTGGTAAATTAACTGAGAAAGACTTTATATTTGAAATCCTTACACACAACATTATGTAGCTCTATGCCTTTTTTACCAAATGAAATGAAACCAATGTTTTAGAATAATTACCTTCATTACTAATTCATTTTATATTCATTGTGACGGCATCTATCACAGTGAGATTTGGTGGCATTTACGCAAGATGTAGTTACATTTCAATTGAGCTGTAATCTAGGGCATAATTAATATATCATCATTATGGAGAACTCTCGTATTTAAATAGCTACACATTACTTCTTGTAAAAATGCCATGAAATCAAGGACAGGTTTAACAGGGGAGAGAGGGCACTAAAATGAGAGGGCAATTGTTCCTCTCCCTAGGCAGTCCTATGTTTTTCTTTGCATGTCATAATAAGTATTATTGAGGTTGATGATATCTACATACTTATAATTAATGTTTTTTATGGTAAAGTGCCATCTACTCTGCTAGATTTAACACTTTCATAACTAAATGCAGCTTCATATTGTCTTGGGAAGAGGTCAGGCTTGGACTGGCCAACTGGCACGTCAGCATCCTCATACTCAGCCTATCTGCGGCTCTAGGGTCAGATTGGGTGCTGCAGCATAAGCCCAGTGGTTGGGTATCGCCAGCTACATGATACATGAGCATAAAAAAAACCAACCAGGTCACTGAATTGGGTCCATAATGTGGATATCTTTGGCCATCGCCATCAAATGAGTGTCATAGCTCCTCTAGATCCACATCTTCTCCAGCAATCGGGAGATGGAGATGGGAGGATGACTGCTATGAGTCTGGTCGGTACCATCGGAAAAAGGAACATTTTTTAAATGGCTTGTTGCACGACCAATATTTCAATCAGATTAGGTCTTCATTACGGCCAATATTATTAACAAAATATTTAATAAAAATATTAACAAAATATAGGCTTTGTTGTAATACTGGCTCTGACGAATACCTAGAATGCGCAAAACATTGGGCATGTAACAACCCATTAATTAATCAGAAGCAACAGGGCTTGCCATGACATTGAACTGTTCTTGGATCTATATGCCATTTTTTTAATTCAAAACGGATTGTACTAAAAGGTTTATTTTTTTATACTTTGATAGTAACTTTATTTTTTTTTTTTAAATAGTATTTTATTTTGGTGGATAAAAAAAGCAATATTTAATTTACATTCAGGCTGAATTTTAATAGTAGTCTGAAATTCGGTTTGATAAATCCATGGAAATATTTCCATATATTAAGCTTGCTTAATTAGAGTGTATAGAGTGCATTCATATACATTCATCAGAAAATGCTAGATCTTTATTATTTGATTCTTATTAAGTTTTTTTACCGAGAAACGTAATTTTCACAGAGGATCATGTGCCTTAAGAATTATCTGGGAAGATATGCGTTGGCTTATATTTGCTTAACAAAACCCAAGACAAAAAGATGAACGCTTACATGCATATATTAAAATTACACGTAAATGTATTGGTGAAACTATCAGATGAATACAGATTAAGTTGCTTAGAGACCCCAGAGACACACAAGTATAACAAATTTATTTTGTTATCCTAATTCTACATATATATATATATATATATATATATATATATATATATTTATTTATTTATTTATTTTTTCCCCCCAATATAGCACTAACAAAATTTTAAATATATGTTGAGATATAACTTCATTTGTAGGGGCCATACGCTATGCCCAAGAGAACAATAGACAAGCAAGATATATATATATATATATATGTATATGTACATCTAATGCTATCCAATGCTATATTGAAAAATATACATTTTTTTTAAACGTATAAAAGAGTTATTGATACAAGTTATTATTATAACATTAACCTGAATACAATGTAACAATATATACTTAAATGTCCTATAATTCTAATTTAATGGCCAACTTGCTATAGTAATGATACCGCTGAAATTTATATGGGGAAAAAAATGTATAAAACATTCAGAACCTAATAAACAACTACTTTTTATGTTGGGACTTGGTGCAGACATACATTATATTTGGTCTTATTTGGAGTCAGGCTAAAAACAGATGATAGTTATTGGAAGATCTGGAACCTATCATGTAAAATAAATGGAAAACGATTAAAAATACCTTTGACATGATGAAGTAATCAGAATATCATTTGGATGAGCAAATCCTTTATGATCGAAATGATCAACCAGTCCAGAAATTGCAAGTCTGCTTCTTAACAAAAAATAATTTGTTCATCTATCCAAAGTTTTATTACTAGATTGGACACATTCAAGAAAGAGATGTATATTGTTCCGCATGTGGCTCACATTTTTAAAAGCACATGTTGTCTATTACTTCTATTAATTTCAAATCAGTGTGTGGGTTCATTAAAGATATCACGAGAATGGGTATGATGTAATGAGATTAGTTTAACAAACTTTCGAAACATGAATTAATGTCCTTTTGGTATAATTCTCTCTCTCTATATATACATAGATATATAGATAGATAATGGGAATGTAATGTCAATATGAGCATTGAAGGCAGTTTGCTTTCTATTAATACATGTGGGAATTTAATTAAGGATGTTTTATCTGTTCTCCCAGAGAGTGCAAATCTCCTCTTGGAAAAAAATAAATAAATAAATACAAATAAATAAATAATAATAATAAAGAAATAATAATTAATAATAACAAATATTGTGTCACAAAAAATATATGTATACACAATAAGTATGTGGACTAGTAGAAGTCTTTTTATGTAGTTTTATGTGGAGCAGCCTCCCCGCAGAAGTGAGGGGATGGGCATATGGCTCAGATTAAGGTTTGAGTCTTTATATCAGGAAACACAGGCAACTAGATGAGGCCGAATGGGTCTGATCTGCAGGCAGATTCTATGTTGTTAAGCGTTGCCATAAACTCAAAAACACAACAGCTCCTTCTTATCCCATCTACACCAAATAATACATAAAATGTCCTTTAATCAAAGCTTTGCCGTATGAGACCAAATTATTAATTGTTAACATATGTAATCTTTCTATGAAACTCACTATACTTAATGTATACTTCAGTAAAATATTGTAACAAATGACTATATTTTATTGTTAATAAGACATTATTTTTTTTTTAATAAAAAACTGGTTATTATTGTAAATATCAGCTCTATTAAAGGGTTAAAAATACATTGTTGTAGTTTCCAGTGGCATTCTACTATAAATCCTTACTTTGACATTGAAATTTATTAATTCAATCCTTGTCAACATAAAGCCTCACACACAATATATTTCATGGCTCCGGGGTACAGTCCAAACTAGACTTTAATTAGTGATCTTTTAATTATTCAGTATTTTGTGATGAAACCTTCTTTAAAGTGTTTAAAAAAAATAAATTAAAAAAAACTATTCAGAGAAGTAAATAAAAAGAATGGGTAAAGATGCTGAACACGGATCGGGGAACGTTATTTGTAACTAAACAGGAACATCTGTCTCGATTAACGTGATCTGAGACAACGCAGATCATAATTACAAGGAGGAAACTCAAGGTATCTATTTACCGGATATACGGAACCCAACAGCACAACAACAAAAGATGCAATAGTAACATATTTCCAGATTAATCCTATTCTGTAAGGGCGACGGAGACATTTACATCTGTAACTTCATTTGTGTAATTGTTATACTTCAGAAATATAATTTTTACAGAGGAAAGAGGTCACAGTGGCCAGGAAGTCCTCGGAGAATTATATTTGGCTCGACTCATCATCTGTTAGTTATTATATTATACCTCAATGAGATCTGCATTCTCAGCTTTATTAAAACCGATAGATTAAAGCGTCCTCTCTCCGAAGAGGTCAGATCCCTAGAATAGAGCATGTCGCTTGCTGCTTTGAGGAATAAGCATTTAATTTTTCGGAGAGACCCGAAAAGACTTGAAATTGTTTATTTAGACATATCGGAATACGTTTGTGTTACTGGTAATAACCAGCGTATATATATTTTGACCCATGACACCTAGTCCAGATGAGCAGCAGCCCCCCCCCAAAATGGGACCGATAACCCTCCTGGGTTATCAGGGCCCTGGTGCAAAGCTGCTCAATGGTTACAACCAGCCCATTTATACATGCACGGCCCCCATAGACTGCTTTAGAAGGGTCTATATGCTTTTAAAACGTGGAACGCTGGGATATGACCTCGGGGTGCTGCTTTGGGTTAGGCCCAAGGCGGCACCAAAGGTTAATTTGTCAGTGGCAACATCTCATTTGTTGCCCAACATTACTGTGACCTCATAATATATTTTATTATTCTCCTTAGGACTTAAAGTTTGTAGGACTTGTTTGAGCAGGGCCCTCCTCACCGGTTGTCAATTTGTTATGTTACATGCTACTTGTTATGTCCTGTCTACCCATTGTACAGCGCTACGGAATTTGATGGTGCTATATAAAACAATAAATAACAATAATAATAATATACAGACACTTGTACTTTGACAAAGTTTCGAAATACGCATCGCCAGGCTTTGACTGACCATTTGGCACACTGGGCAACTGCTTGGTGGGCTGCTGGCTGACAGTGCCACACGCTCACTCGATCTGCCACTCCAGTGGTAAGTCTGGCTGTATATACCTGCCGGCATGCTACATACGCACAAAAACGCAGTGTGCGGTCCCTCTTTACTAGCACGAGTCCAGCCTTTTGCTTATCGGCCTTAACACTGCTTACCTAGCCAGGGGGCTCTGCAAGAACAAGCTTGAAAAAAAGTTTTTATAGGGACAGAAATGTATCTTCAGATTCCACACTAATCAGTGACAGTCCACTTAAAATGTTCACTATGCGTCAGCGATATATCCCTGTTTGTGTTAATTATGCACTTTATATACTTTGGTACGTAAATGTAGCAGTTTTTACCAAATGCATTTTTTTTTTTTTTTTCTGCATCAGATCATGTCGGATTTCTGTAAGGTTACAACCAAATCCCGATTTGCCGGCTTGTAACGGACATTAGTTTGATCTCGTCGAATACACCATGTCACGGGCTAAAGGATCAGGGTGCTGAATTAGAAAGCAGAAAATTGCAGATAGAAGCCAGACAGCGAAAATGACGGAAAAAAGACAGACAATTGGCATGGAGGTTGGAACAGCTTATTGTGTTAGGCACAAAATGAGACAAATGTCTGCAAAGAACAATCACTCACAGAAGGGAAGAAGCAGAGACACTAACAGAATCCAGGATGAAAAAAAAAGAAGAAAACAATACAAAAAATATGTAGTAATTTAGATTAACTCTTTGTTGGGGGAGGATGTTTGTTTTAGTGACTGTAGAAATTTCAATTTACTCAAACAACTTATCAAATAGAATTTGTGCTGGACTGTGAAATTAAGTGTCAACACTTGCTTCTTTCTCAATATGCACAGTGTAATCTTTTTGACATGCCGATTGATACAAACACAAAATTGGTGAAGTTGGTAAAAGTGAACGCGCTCACCCGTGTACGTTCGCTGGAACAGGGCTTGATGTCACAATGTGAACACAGTCACGCAACTCTGCACGCAATACATGCGCGTCTTATATCCTCCGCAGTGCCTTCACCACTCCTCCCAAATAGTGTCAACTTCAACGGAGACTCAAATCTTCTGTTACCAAAGTAGTGTTACTTTGTAGTGATGTAAAACCTCTGTACTAAACGTAATAAAAAGCAGAAATGCCATATAAGAAAATGGCGAAGAGCTGACATTTTTTTTGGAATTATAAAATTGGATGCTTTTCTAAACTCCTAATAAAATAGCAGTCACATATTAAAATAAACTATATAATTGTTGTAAAACTAGAAATCATATTTCTAAGTTAATTGTTAATTGGAGTAAAATATAGGCTAGAACATGTATTAGATTTGCTAGTTTTTGCCACCAGGTTTTTCTCTTTCTTTTATTTTTATTTTGTTCTTTGTTCTTTTTTTATATTTTTTTTCATAAATCTCTTACAGTTCTCATTATTCCTGATAATCCAAATTACTATATTTTGCATATTTTTTAAATATTTTTTTATTTATGTTCCAAATTTTAACAAATTTTTCCCAATTGTCCATGATTTTTCAACATTTCCTCAATGTTTTTTTTTCTTATTTTGCTTCGTCCATTATTTTTATTTTTGATTTTTTCCTTTTCCTTAATTTTTCACCCATTTTCCTTGTCCCTCTAATTTTCTTAATTTTAAATAAATAAAAAAATGATCCATTTGCAAATAATTGTATACTAAAATATAACTATGACTACCACTTTTATTTCATCAGAAGTAATGTCTTTTATACTTTTTATGACACTAAACATTCCTTATTAGTATTAGAGTATCAAGTTTTGATTGCTTGGCTATTTCTGAGGAAAAAAATAGTATTGAAACTCCAATAACAAGTCAGTTAATCATGTCAAGTTAATTGGAAAACAGTCATAAAAGATAATTGAGTTTAATATGTAATTTCAATCACTGGAAGTTAATTTGATACTCTAATATTACATTGTGTAAAATTATGTATTACAGTACATTGTTGTTTAATTTATTCTAGTAATATAACAATGAATTGCCTTTCATTTGAAAAAAACAGATTGTATTCCTTATTGATTTTCATAATGCATATTATTTTCAGCTCCACATTATATTTTAGTTGTATTTTGAAAATTGGATGGGATATTACTGATACTAGTCAGTTACTAATAGATAACATTGGCATAAATATATTTTTTAATCAAGCTTGGCATCAGAAGATCTAGAAATGCATTGGGAAACTTAATCTGAGATACATTATGTAGACTGGGAATATATATTTTATATCTTCAATTTCCATAATGTTCTTTTGGGTTCTCCTTGGGAGCCAATTAGCCAAGAGACATTCTATAATGAGTTTAAATTCAGAGAAAAAAAAACAACATGATTTTTTGGAGAGATACCTAGAAACTACCCAACGGAACAAGTTTTTGAGCCATTTCTTGTAGTCTTATGGGGGTCTACAGGGGAATAAAATATGCTGGAAATTACAATTCCTTAAAGAAATTGAAAAATATCCATCTAAAATTTAAACAATATGTATTATTTGCTTTGAGATATAAGGTCACGGACCAAAAACTCTGGAAATTAGCATAAAGACACATGAAGTCAACTGTAGAGTTGCAGAAATGTTACATACATATAACATGACTAGTGCTTAGGTAGGGTTTATCGGTAGATTGGTTGAAGGTTCACTTTCGTTTACCCTTCTTGTATGTAAATATTTGCAAAAACATTGCCAGTCAAAAATTATTTGATGGATTTAAAAAAAATGGGTTTGTTTTCCTGCTTATTGCCACAAATCAGATTGTTTCAAACTTCAAGAAAAACAGTTATTTAAGTAGCTACCCCCTTTCAAAATTACGAAGCTTGTAATTGTTGGAGAGAGATTGGGAATATGAGAGTCTATGGAGATTGCAAGCTTCTTAGAATAAATTGGTTAAGAGGCTGATTAAAACTGAGTCAGTGAACAAAGATGAAAAAAAGAGGTTAAAAAAATACATATAATGGAAAACGCTGGGATCATATGCCAAGCTTAGTCATATAGAAGCAGATAAAAAGATGCTGGCAAGAGTATGAGTTAAATATGCGGAGAATATCTAAAACTGGGTGAGTTAAAAACAGGGATCAGCCATACTTTCACTGTATTGACTGGGGTCCTAGCCGCCCCTCTGGGCTTCGGTTCTCTAAGCTGAGCATACGGTATGATGTCATACATGGCGCACTGCATTTAAAGGATATACAGCACAGCTAGGCATAGTGCTCCATAGTGTATATGGGCCTGCTCCCCCAAAAGGGTGATCTGCCACCTGCTGTCCCCATTAAACAAGGGCATTAGTCTCCACCATACTATACATAGTCATCATGAGTGGTGTCTGATGAAAGCTGTAATAGTAATTACTATTTAATTCTTCCAATTAACCAATTCAAGACAAATTAGAGTGATTATTGTAAATGCCGCAAATAACCATATTTCTTGGTAAAATCACTTGCATATACTATTAATGATTTCCTTCTGTTTATTAAGTAGGCAATGCTGATTATTACTAATGATAGTTTGTGGCCAATTAACAAAATAGCAGTAAAACAGGTGTCCAATTTACAAGAATAGAACCGAAGCTGCTTTCTTCTAATGTCTGAAAAAGGGACATTTCAGCCGTTGAAAGCTTTTGTCACTCTACCTTTCAAATGTTAAGCTGCTGTATGATGTAACTAATGTAACCCCTCAAGGGGTTTTAGTGATTGCTGCTGTGTCACTGACTCACCTGCAGTTCTTATGGAGTGACCAGCAGATGGCAAACTGCAAAGCACATGGGTGAGGTACAAAAGGGGCCATTGGAGTTTGGAGAGAGGAGTTGAGAGTTGGATGCCAGAGGTGAAGGACCCTTGCTGAGAGAGAGAAGGAGAGTGAGAGAGGCCTAGGACCAGAGGCCTGCTTGAAATCCATGCTCAGAGGAGAGTTGCAGCATCCTGGCAGAATCTTCCAGCAGACAGAGATACAGAGCTGTGTGCAGCAGAGTTGGCAGTGAAGAAGTTAAAGGCTGAACTGCCCTGATTGCAGGTGGTAGAGTGGTCAGCCTAAAACCTCTCCCCCTGTCTCCACAACAGGGCACCCTGAATTCAGCCACACACCAATAAAAGCTTTTGATCTCCAGTCCCACTGACATACTGAAGTTTCCAATACAATTCAACCCATACTGTGGAGTAAGTTACTCATGGGCCCCAACTGTGTTATGTGCACCAACTAAAGGTACCCAGCGGCCACTAGGGTGAAGATTAGGGTGGGCCGCAGTGATTGTTGTGGGTGGCTGAACCTTGTATTGTATATTTCATTTCTGTATCTTTTATTCTACTATATTTCATGTTTTTTCTGTTGCATTTATGCATAGTGTTTTGCTGTGCAATACAAAGTTAATTTTAAGTTAGCCCTGTGTCAGTTTTATTAATCACTCGGCTATGTTCCCAGCGGGAGCTCATATCCATACCCTGAATGCTCCGTTGGGTGGAGGCACTGCCACAGTTATGTATCCCAACTCCCAGGTAGCGGAGGCTCAGGATTGGCCTGCAGAGCACAAAGAGGTAACTGGGATAAATGACCACAGAGATATTGGTGGGTCTACCCAAAAACCCGTTACAGATGGAGGCACTGCTGAGATCGATTGGGGTACAATAATTGAAGATATGCTACGTCCCCGGCCCACACGTCCATTTGCAATGCAGTGGGCCCAACAACAGACATTACCGTTACATCATGCTGTGATGATATGCCAAGTACCTTCTGGTAGTGAGATTAAGCACGTCACTAAGTGCCTAGAGATTGTTTTGGGAATAGAGATGGCGACTATCAGAGATGTCCTGCAGGATTCAGACAGTCAAACTTACATGTTAGCGTATTCCCATACAGATCTGAGAGGCCTACAGCCCTACACCTTCTGGGAGCAACACTTAAAGGATGCCCTTTAGTGTACACTCTTCCTGACAAGGAGGAAGTTATTACACCACAGAAACCCTCCAGTTTAGGCCTAAGAGACTTCGACACATCACGTTATTCACAGTTTTTGACTCCTGTGTCAGAGAACCCCACCCGGAGATTACCGTTAACACCATTAGAGACTGGGGCCATTCCCAAACAAACTAATCGTTCTTTTAGAGAGCAAGGGACAACTATGCTCAAGACCCCAGGTCCCGTAGTTCCCTCAACCTTACTGCAGCCAGGTGACCCTGCATTGAGTACCACAAGTTCAAGTGGCCTACCTGAAATACTGGAAAAACTCTCAGAGGCCATAGTAACGGCAACCCACACCCACAGTTACCGTAAGCTAAAGGTGTTTTCTGGTAATCAGCCTGTTCCAGCGGGAGAGGAAACTTTTGAGGCCTGGAAAGATAATGCCGTACAGTTGTTAGAAGAATGGTCCTGTACGGATACCATAAAGAAACAACGGTTAGTAGAGAGTCTTCGTTTTCCAGCTACAGATATGATAAGACTGTTCAGGGGAGTTAATGGACAAGCTACAGCCCATGATTATCTGCAGGTCTTGGAGGACGCTTATGGAAGATCAGAGGACACTGATGATCTATTAGTTAAGTTCCTAGCCACCAAGCATAAGGAGCATGAGAAAGCTTCTGACTATATCAATCGATTACAGTTATCACTAGGGAAACTATTTCATAAAGGAGCAGTCACGGCATCTGAGTTGGATACACGGCTATCCAAGCAAATTCAGAAGGGAGGCCTTCGCAATGATCCAGTCCTGATCATGTTAAGAGTCAAGTTGGATGATCAAGTCTTGTCTTATTCTACACTGATAAACAAAGCAAAAAGACTGGAGGCCCAAATGTCCCCACCTCCCTCACGGGAAGAGAAAGAGGATAAGGAACTGTCAGTGCTTAAAAGGAAGGTAGCTGAATTGGAGTTATTGTCCAAATCCTCACTAAGGAAAACAGATCCTCCCACTAGAAGGGAACACCACAGGGAAATCCCCGGGAGGTTGTCCCATGAGGATTCATTTGACAAAAGGATTTGCTTTAAGTGTGGAAAATCAGGGCATTTCAAGCGGGAGTGTCCCACTAATTCCACTGATGTTGATGTGCTAGCTATTGAGCTGGAGGAGGCCCAAATTACCAGTTCTTCCAAGAAAAGAAAGAAAAGACACACACAAAGTTTACCTGTGGGAGCTAAGATTGGGCCTAAATCCTTGATACACTTACAAGTGGAGGGAATTGATGCTTCAGCCTTGCTAGATACCGGTTCCCAAGTTACCATCATTTATAGAGACTTCTATGATCGTCACCTAAAACATATCCCTATGGAACCTGCAGGGGAGTTGCAGTTATGGGGAGTGGGAGCTCAGGCCCAGCCTGTGGAGGGATGCATAAGAGTGACAATAACCATCCCCCAGCTAAACACAGGAATGATCTGCCCTATGGAATTGGAAGCTCTCATATGTCCTGCGGCTAAGAAAGTATGTGCCCCAATAATCTTGGGCACCAATGCAAGGATGGTACAGGATGTATTTAGAGCCTACCTTACCGAAGTGGGTGATGTATCTCTAGCCCGACTGATGGAGGTCAACCCTGTTCTAGGGAAGGAGTGCCATCGACTAGCCCTAGAATCTAAACCAGGGTCTTGCCACTATGCAGGGAGAGACACTGTATTCATTAAGCCTGGTGAGACCAGGACTCTACGAGCCATAGCCTCCATGCACCGTGAAATGTTGGGAGGAACCGGACAATACCTTGTTGAATCCTTACCTGAAGAGGATAAAAAGAAGGGGTGGACTCTAATACCTGAGGTGAAAGACTGGCGGACCCACTGGTGTAAAAATTTTCCTGTAATGATACAGAATCTAACACCTACAGAGGTCAGAATCGATCGTCACCAGGAAATCGGTGTGATTTATTTGTTAGATCAAGTCTTTTCCGTCATGTCTGTAAAGACAGAACAGGGGGGTGATCTTGAAGCACCTATAGCTTTTGACTTGGAAGATTCTCCCCTACCACAGAAGTGGAAAGATAGCCTTCGAGCTAAACTAGCTACTCGAGAGAAAGTCTTCTCCAGAGAAGAAATGGACGTGGGATGTGCAAAGAGTGCCACACATGCTATCAGACTTTCTGATCCAGCCCCTTTCCGAGAGAGCTCAAGGAGGATCCCCCCTCGAGACGTGGAGGATGTCCGAAATATACTCCAACAGATGGAAGGAGCTGGCATTATTAAAGAGTCCAGAAGCCCATACGCTTCGCCTATAGTGGTAGTAAGGAAAAAGAATGGCACAGTCCGGCTATGCATAGACTACCGCACTCTGAACAAAAGGACTGTGCCAGATCAGTACACACTACCACGGATAGAGGATCTGCTAAATGCCCTTTCTGGAAGCCGATGGTTTAGCGTACTTGACCTGAGGTCTGGGTATTATCAGGTACCCATGAAGAAGGAAGATCAGGAGAAGACAGCCTTCATCTGTCCCTTGGGATTCTACCAGTTCACCAGGATGCCCCAAGGGGTAACAGGAGCTCCTGCCACTTTTCAGAGGTTGATGGAGAAGACTGTGGGGGATATGAATCCCAAAGAGTGCCTGGTGTACCTAGATGACCTCATTGTGTTCGGGAGGACACCCGAAGAACATGAACAGCGACTGCTGAAGGCATTGGACCGACTCCAAGCAGAGGGGCTGAAATTGTCGATAGACAAATGTCGGTTTGCCCGGAACTCTGTCACATATGTAGGGCATATTGTCTCTGCAGAGGGAATAGCCACTGACCCAGACAAAATTGAAGCGGTGTTGAACTGGCCTAGACCGAATAATATCAGTGAATTGCGGTCATTCCTTGGGTTCTGTGGCTACTATCGAAGGTTTGTGAAAGACTACTCGAAGATTGCTCGAGAGCTGCATAACCTGTTAAAGACAACTTCTGACATAGAGGGTGCTAAGGCACCACGTCTTAAAGATTTCTTTGGAGAGAAATGGACTTCAGAATGTGAAGAAGCCTTCTTAGCCTTGAAGAAAAGACTTACAGAGGCCCCAGTATTGGCGTATGCAGACCCTGAAAAACCATATGTTCTCCATGTAGATGCCAGTATGGAAGGCCTAGGGGGCGTACTACATCAAAGTTATCCAGAAGGATTAAGACCAGTGGCCTACATAAGTAGAAGTCTGACTGGTGCAGAGAAGAATTACCCGGTCCACAAACTAGAATTCCTGGCACTTAAGTGGGCCATCGTGGACAAGTTACATGACTATTTATACGGAGCAAAATTTGAAGTAAGAACGGATAACAATCCACTTACCTACATTCAAACCACGGCTAAGCTCGATGCCACAGGGCATAGGTGGCTGGCTGCATTGTCAAACTACAGTTTCAGCCTGAAATATAAGCCAGGTCCAAAGAATGTCAGTGCGGATGCCCTGTCCCGCAGACCCGGACTCCCGCCTCACCAAGAAAAGGAGGAATGGGAAGAAATCCCTGGACCTGGGGTAGGAGCTCTCTGTCAGACATATGTAGTGGCCCAGAGGCAAGATGAGTTCTCTGACCTTAGAGGGATAGACTCCATCAGTCACTCTCCAGAAGCAGTGCCAGAGATCTTCTGCACTCCAGTCATCCTCCAACAGTGGTCTAGCATAACCACTGAAGACAAGAGGAAAGCCCAGTCACAGGACTGGTATATAGGGACTGTCCTCAAGGCAATGAGAGCAAAGAACCCTAAATTATTGACTTCCCTCCCCATTGGTCAAAGAGACTTATACCGGCGAGAGTGGAATAAGCTATGTCTGGAGGATGGAATCCTGTACAGAATTATAAAATACCATGACCACCCTGGTCAAAAGCAGCTAGTACTACCCCATAGATACAGAGGAATGGTTATGAGAGCCCTCCATGACCAACATGGACATCTTGGGATAGACAAGACCTACGGTCTAGTACAAGACCGGTTCTATTGGCCTCGCATGAGGGAGCATGTTGAACAACATGTAAAGACCTGCAGGAGGTGTATTCAGAGAAAGACTTTGCCTGTGAGAGCTGCCCCCATGGGTCACCTGAGAAGTACAGGACCCCTGGATCTTGTGTGCATGGACTATCTGTGTATTGAAAATGATACCGCTGGGATCGGAAATGTTCTGGTTGTAACAGATCATTTTACCAGATATGCTCAGGCATTTCCTACTAAAGACCAGAAGGCTGTAACTGTCGCAAAGGTTCTCTGGCAGAAGTATTTCATGCACTACGGTCTACCCAATCGAATACACTCTGATCAAGGCAGAGACTTTGAGAGTAAGTTAATCAAAGAACTGATGGATATGCTGCAAATTCAAAAGACCCGAACAACACCCTACCACCCAGAGGGTGATGCTCAGCCTGAGCGTTTCAATAGGACCCTCTTAGATATGCTTGGGACTTTGAAGCAAATGGAGAAGCGGTCCTGGAGTAAACATGTGGAAGCCATGGTCCACGCATATAACTGCACAAGGCATGAGTCTACAGGATTCTCACCCTACTTTCTGATGTTTGGAAGAGAAGCCAGACTACCAATAGATGTTCGGTTGGGAGTGTCCCCAGATGGGACAAATTCAGGCTCTCACTTCCAGTATGTGAGGACCCTCAAACAAAATCTTCACAAGGCCTATGAGTTGGCCACCCAAGCTACAGCAAAACTAGAGGAACGGAACAAAAGAAGGTATGATACCAAAGTGAAATATCGGGAAATCCAAGCAGGAGATAAAGTTCTTCTCCGGAATCTAGGAGTACCTGGAAAACACAAACTGGCTGACAGATGGAAAGATACCCTATTCGAAGTTGTGTCTAAGCTAAAGGGGCTGCCAGTGTATAACATCAAAGGGCCAGAGGGCCGAATAAAGGCTTGGCATAGGAACCATCTACTACCAGTAGCGTATACTGATGAAGAGGAAGGGAGTAGTGAGGAACTAGAGGAAAGCATTACAGAAAGCCCTCAAAGTGGAACAGAAGAGACCCCAGAAGCTCCAAGTGCTGAGGATCAGTGGTGGTCTTCTCCTGCGGAGGAAACGCAGCAATTGCCTCCTTCTATCCCTGTGGTTCCTCAAAGTGTTAGAACCCCTCCTGTGTCACACAGTTCTCTAAATTTGAATCCAGAAAGCCCGTGTTTCATGCCTGGGACTACCTTTAGGGACTCTAGTTCTATGGGAGAGCATGGGCCTCAAGCCACTGGTGACCTCCCCAACCGCAGGGCAGGAGCCGAAGATTCCCAGGCACGGTCAGAAGATCCCCTTCGTCAACGAGAACCCAGACACAGCACCAGGGTACGGCAGCCTCCTAGAGCCTTGGTTTACGATAGTTTAGGAGATCCCAGTTACGCGCCACTGACACAGGTAGCATCTAAAATGACCACTTTCCTACATGCTCTAGCGGATGTAGTAGATGTTAATCCTTCCTTGTTTTAGAGCAGTTTTCTAGATAGAATGTAATTTGTATTAGCTAGCACTGTTATTGTAGGATGGTATATGTTATGCTGCAAAATCTCAATTTCCTTTTAGCAAAGACTTGCCGGTGGAAGGCAAGTATTTTTCAAGGGGGAGCATGTAATCCCTCAAGGGGTTTTAATGATTGCTGCTGTGTCACTGACTCACCTGCAGTTCTTATGGAGTGACCAGCAGATGGCGAACTGCAAAGCACATGGGTGAGGTACAAAAGGGGCCATTGGAGTTTGGAGAGGGGAGTTGAGAGTTGGATGCCAGAGGTGAAGGACCCTTGCTGAGAGAGAGAAGGAGAGTGAGAGAGGCCTAGGACCAGAGGCCTGCTTGAAATCCATGCTCAGAGGAAAGTTGCAGCATCCTGGCAGAATCTTCCAGCAGACAGAGATACAGAGCTGTGTGCAGCAGAGTTGGCAGTGAAGAAGTTAAAGGCTGAACTGCCCTGATTGCAGGTGGTAGAGTGGTCAGCCTAAAACCTCTCCCCCTGTCTCCACAACAGGGCACCCTGAATTCAGCCACACACCAATAAAAGCTTTTGATCTCCAGTCCCACTGACATACTGAAGTTTCCAATACAATTCAACCCATACTGTGGAGTAAGTTACTCATGGGCCCCAACTGTGTTATGTGCACCAACTAAAGGTACCCAGCGGCCACTAGGGTGAAGATTAGGGTGGGCCGCAGTGATTGTTGTGGGTGGCTGAACCTTGTATTGTATATTTCATTTCTGTATATTTTATTCTACTATATTTCATGTTTTTTCTGTTGCATTTATGCATAGTGTTTTGCTGTGCAATACAAAGTTAATTTTAAGTTAGCCCTGTGTCAGTTTTATTAATCACTCGGCTATGTTCCCAGCGGGAGCTCATATCCATACCCTGGATGCTCCGTTGGGTGGAGGCACTGCCACAGTTATGTATCCCAACTCCCAGGTAGCGGAGGCTCAGGATTGGCCTGCAGAGCACAAAGAGGTAACTGGGATAAATGACCACAGAGATATTGGTGGGTCTACCCAAAAACCCGTTACACTAATATCTATGTCTTCCTATCTAAAAGAAAAAGCTGGAGCTAAACGTATCTTCTGCATGGAAAAATAGCTGGGGGTAGGTAAAGGGGCAAATACAAATGGCACGATTATGCAGAATTCCCTCATTCATTCGCAAAGCGGACACAGTGGGAATTCAAAGCAACCTATATCAGCTATACGGTGTCCCTTTTAGGTTTCTTCTTGTTAACATGGGAGAGACCATGGTGGTGACATAATTAGAACCCAAAGCATCCATCAAGGTGGATATGGAAGGCCTTTATGGTAGAGCTGGTCCTATGCTTCGTTTTTCATATTACGTTCCTTTGAACTCTGAAAAACAAAGCACTGGACGCGTTGAAGCTTCTTCCATCACTGCTGATCTTAGAGAAGAAGCCATTATAGTCCAAGAACCTGTTTACACGTTGTACCTGCAAAATTAAGTTACAAGCAACAGGTTTGTGCTGACAGTTCACTTTTAGATTGGAGTTTAATTTATGAATATAGTTTTACTTGGGGCTATGGTAATCTGTGCCTTCGGAGTAATTCACATACCACCTCATTTCCAATGCAGTCGAAGGTTGTCGTATTTCACTATGACAATGTAATCACAGATCCACATTAAAAAGTCATTATTGTTTAGAATCCAGCTTGGTTTGAAAAACACTTTCTATAAAATTCAACAGCCTTTGTAAATTATCCAAAGGTTTACTCAAGAATACAAGGTGAAGTGATTTAAATCCGGTTCTTAAAATTCTATTGATTGTGTAGGGTTTTAGGAGAACTGTATTTATGTGAAGTGATTTGTAAGTTCCTTTCATAGATATTCATATATTAACAAGGAATTGAAAACTCCTTTTACATATACATTATATATATATATATACATTATATATATATATATATATATATATATATATATATATATATACATATATACACATACTAATCATAGTCGACAAATGATTGGATAGTCATATTGTTATATTTATTTTTTAATAAGGGGTATAAATGTAAAATGTATACTTGGCACCAAGACGTTAGCAGCAGGTCCTTTAAGTCCAGTAAGTTGCATGGTGGGGTCTCCATGGATGCGTTTGGGTGCCATGTGTTCTCCAGGTAAGCGACGCACCCGGCCATCCACGTGATGTAAAAGAAAACGTGATTTATCACACCAGGCCACCTTCTTCCATTGCTCCGTGGTCTTGTTCTTATGCTCACCTGCCCATTGTAGACGCTTTTGGCAGTGGACAGGAGTCAGCGTGGGCAACCCGACTGGTCTGCAGCTACGCAGCCCCATACGCAACAAACTGCGATAGTCTGTGTATTCCGACACCTTTCTATCTGAAACAGCATCAACTTTTTCAGCAATATCAGCTACGGTAGCTCGTCTGTTGGATTTGACCACACGGGCCAGCCTTCGTTCCCCATGTGCATCAATGAGCTTTGGCCCATGACCCTGTCACCGGTTCACCGTTTTTACTTCCTTGGACAACTTTTGATAGGTACTGACCACTGCAGACCCGGAACACCCCACAAGAGCTGCAGTCTTGGAGATGCTCTGACCCAGTAGTCTAGCCATCACAATTTGGCCCTCAGATCCTTACACTTGCTGCCTCATATATCCTCCCCACTGACAGGTGCCACGATAACGAGATTAGCAGTGTTATTCATTTCAACTGTCTGGGAATCTTATGGATCATCAGTGTAAGTAGCAACCCAACACAGGACACCTACTCTTCCTTTCTACATCTCGGGGTCCTCACCTACACCTAAATGTAGCAGAGTATCTGCCCCTTTTGCCCTGCATCATAGACAGCACTATAGAAAGTGATAATAATAAATACATAAATAATACATAATAAGCAATGCATATATCCTCATAAACATATATGTTCGGAAATGTCTCCATTAGATGCAAGTTTAAAAGGGAAAAAAAAGCCCTTTAATAGCCTTCCATAACACTCTAAATGCAAGAAAGTAAAGTAACAGCCATCACCTCGTCGCACTGCGAGCAAATTACCTGCCGTTCCGAAATGCCATCGTTTCGTTAAGCTCTCGTTTTATTTTTGTAAAATTGAGCTGCATATAAAATAACGCTAAAATAAAATTAATGCTTTCTAAAGCTCCCAGCTTTCAAAGAAATGAGTGCGGTAAATGGCTCAGAATGGAGCTATAACCTTAACACTTTGAATGCAATAAAATGTGTATGCCCTAATGGCGATATAATTTACAAAGTGTGTGAATGTGCGTTGCAAAGGGTGTTTGAGACCGAGTCTGACACCTGTTTCCTCATTATTTTAACTTAAATGGCCACCTGTTTTTAGAAAGTAAACACACATAGCTTGTTCTCCATTCCCTTCACACCCCATACTTGTCTTTTCGAGGACAATACCAAAGCGTTGACTAACGAACAACAATAGAGACATCCACGGCTGACCCCATAGACATTTTTAATGTGGAACAAAAGGGGCTACTGCCCCTGAGCCCAGGCTTAAGTTAGCAATCTACGAAAGCTGCCCCTCGGTCTCCAGCCATAGTTTGGCGGAGGTCACTGCACCTGCCAGCACAGACATCTCTTAATGCCTTCTCCATCATGTCCTGTGTGTCCTCTGCTGTAGGAGAGCACTGCCATACGACATCATGTCACACTGTCCAACAGCCGGTGGCATGCAGACCGCGGAGGAAGTGTTAGCTCACAGGTCGAGCTTGCCCCGAGCCCCTTTATGTATAAAGATGAACCTAGCAGACACAAAAATTATGGAAGCGAGATCCTCAAAGCTGGATCTAGTTTAGAAGGGTACTGGGCCTGGCGCATCATGAGTATCCTGTCTTCAATAGAGTACTGATATATATATATATATATATATATATATACACGCACCATAAATTAAAATAATTACATGGTTAGCAGGAAACGTTTAACTCTTAAAAAACATGTTGGGAGATGGACAATTTTCTGCTCAATGGTTCCAAAAACAAATGAAAACCAAGTTGAAATATACTCTTGAAGATTTATTTTATTTATTTTTGTGGCATTTTTTTTTTTTCTTGAATCATAATAGATAATAAGTATATAAAATGATTAAGTATTATTAAATGAGGAAACCCCCGTAAGGGTGATATTGAGGGATGGAGAAAAACCAACAAAGACAGGAGAGTGAGGACACCAGGGGAGACAGATAAAAATGGAAGCCCCCCAGAGACAGTGAATAATGTCTCTAATTTATGGCGTCAGTAATCTGACCGCGCTCCTAATCACATTACAGAGAGGAAATTAAGAAAATCCTGAATCATAAGACTCTTTTCGGTCATTTTCATGATAAATGTAATGTCTCGGTACATAATGAGAACCCTTACCCATCATATTGATATCGTTCACCGATTCATATGTTATATGTAGCGTCATCTAAATAACTTATTAGTTAGGCGACGCCAGACCCCTCAGAATCCCTAATATTTGAACATTACGGTTTATTATGAAATAAAAGAAAATAGAAAAATATGTTTGGGGAAAAAAAAAAAAAAACCAGTTATTGTCATGGATGAGATCACACTATGGAGTAAAGAAATACAAATCTAGGATATGATTTTCTAAATGAGGTTTTAATGAGGTTTACTTACGTTAGCATAAGGTACTACAGTAATTAATAGTAACGGGAAATACCTTCGACTGATACTTTTAGTGATAATCTGTCCCCGTCTGCCGATGTTTAGAAACAAGTAAAAACAAGTAAAAAAAAAACGAACAGCTCATCTCTCGGTGGGGGAGGGGGACGTATACACACTTAGCGCTGATTAAGGTTTTTGTTCAGCCTGCGTATCTGGCAGAAGTTCATGTTTCCAAACGCAGAGAAGGAGACAGTAAATGACAATCTTCTATTCTCTGGGTTCTGTCAATGCTCGTGGGACTTTCGCATGACATTTAGAATTCCACGTTCCACTTCCTAGATCGCTACGTTTAATAGGATTTAGAACCGGGGACAAACGTTAAACGTCAGGACTGATTTTGTAGCGAAGTTAAGGAGATGGATATAAAAGTGCTCTGCCTCTAGTGCCTACGATAACAGAAATGATGTGTTCTGTGTGTGCGTGTGTGGAGGGGGGGTTTGACTGTAGAATGGGGGGGGGGGAAACACAAATAAGTTAAAAAAAAAAATAGCTAAAATTGTACGTAATGCAACACTAAAAAGCTGTGAAAAATAATCACAAAAAATGATAAAGTCAACTGAAAACAAGGAAAAGTATATTTTTAAGAATAAAAAAAATGGAATGCTCAATCAATTTGTTGTAAAGTATATGTCCAGTATATAACAAGCGGGCCAGTACTGGCCATCTGGCATACCAGGCAACATGCCGCCATGCTGTCCGGGCATCTGGTCATCAGGTGGCCGCTGGCCTTAAAGCGTCAGAGCCCTGAAGTCATTCCCAGTCCCGGGATAACAGGAGCCTTAAAAACAGGTTAAAAACAACAATAGCCAAACGTAACTTCAACGCAACAAAGTCCAACATCGGCCGCCAACCACACATAAATGGGATTAACCCCTTAAGGACAATGGGCGGTCCCTAAACCCATTGAAAACAATGCATTTTGAGCCCGTACATGTACGGGATTTGTCATTAAGGGCTTCAACAAGATCATAGAGAATTATAAATAAAGCATCAGAAATATATTTGGAATTGGTTCTATGATCGGTGTGGCTGAGCATCTGCAAGATAAAGTTACTGCAATGTGATAAGAAAAAATAAGTCATTTATTACTACCATGCAAGGCGAATACCCGCAGTCACTCACGCTTATGTATATGGATGATATTCTTGGAAAGAGCCCTTTAAATGGCTTGAGAAATTCCTTACTATAAAAGATATACAATCAATCAAAAAAAAACTAGGATTCCCATTAATACCCACCCTGATGAGATTTGATATGTCCCCATGTTACGGGGTTATTTAACCTTTCAGGGTAATTAGAAAGTCGGCGGCTTAAAGTTTATTTATTGAGACGCAAGGAATTTCCTTGGAAATGCGACTTTACTTATGACTGAAATCCCTGGGATCAGCAACTACCTCCTTATCATGTTGGCAATAATTAGCTCGCAGCTGCTTTGTGGCCGTATAAAAAAAAAACAGATGAGTTATTTCAATCACGGGGAAGGGCATCCCGCAAAAAAAGGCAATTTATAGCCGCGGCAATAAAAGCTGAACCTTGTTTGTTGGTGGCCAAAAAGTAACGATTGCTAATAGAATGGAATCAAATTCTAATGGCAGATACAAGCTCAAAGACTCATTTAGAATCATTTTTGTTTCTTATTATATATGTAAGTATAATTGTTTATATTTACCACTTATTACAGCCACTCGCATCATGGGTCTTATAATATGATGTCATGGCCCATACAATGTTTCAAGAAAATGATAGCTATTTGCAAAAAACAATTATAGAAATTTAAAACCAAATATTTAAAATGTCATTTGGAATGTTTAACTCTTAAATCTGATTTTTTTTTCTATAGTAAAATAATAGAATGCATTTAATATTTTTTTATGTTATATTCTTGCAACACACTGTATATGCACATAAATGCTGTACTACCCTTCATTTCATGGGATGCTGTGGCGGATACAATGGATTTCTAGCCTCAATGAGTATCCTATGCCCCAGTAGCCAACCTTATATTAGCCGGCCAGGATAACCTCCGCAGACAGGAGCAAAAATACAGCCAGATAATCCCTACTCACCAACAGAGACGGAATAAATATACTTATACCGCAAAGAAACAATTGACCATTTTACATGCTGCTGATGATGATGACCGCTGTGTTTTATCCAAATGGATTCTGTTCAGCATGTGACATTCACTTGTCCTTAAGCCAAATGGTCATTTGCTATGGATGAATATATATCATCCAAAGTCAGTCTTTTATTATTTTTTCCTAAAATGTATTTCTTTCTTTCTCCATAACTCTCGGCTTCATAAGTTTCTTGCTATTTATTCCCATTTTTGAATAAAAATAAATAAATAAATAAAATAATGGTGGTGGCATTTTATACAAAATGTAACTAATTAATAATATCATAATACTGTCAGTGGATATGGAACATTATTAGTTCTCTTTTATGTTATTTCTTTACTGGTTTACTTGGTTTTGAAGGCAAGTGTATCTACCTAGAGCTGGAGCCTCCTCATGCCAAAATAGAAGCCTTCGGGGTCAGGAAGGACAATAGATGGCGCATGGGAAGAAACTGTTAACATTGGGTGGAAAATAAAGTTGGGGTAGGACAGATGTAGTTGCCACTATACTGGATTAATGCGCCAATGCTGTAGGTAAGTGTTTTGACTTATTTTATGGGGTATTCAATCCTTTACTTTATTCTTCGTTGAGCTAGATGAATCAGCTTCCCTTATTTAATTTAATAATTGAGAGGATTTTACAGAGCTCTTTTTATCTATATGGACTTTTTATTTACTACTTTTATAGACTTTTTAACACGATCGAATTTGCTATTTGAATTCTATGGGGATCGTACCCAAATAAATGATTTTAGTTTATCACGTTTGGTGATACTTAGCCTTTTTCCGTATCCGGTTTGACCTGAACACTGGATCGCAATATTTCCAGTCAATCCGGAAAAAAGAAGAAACAACCACCATCAGAGGACGATCAGGAATCACAGGCGATTTTTTTATCTATCGAACTCTAAGTGTATACCCACTTTTGCAGTTCCGAACGCCAGACGTTATTGCGCCATTGCGTTTTTCATGTTTGTGTTTCCTCTACATATACCCCATGTATACGGATTCCAAGCATTTGATTCATATGAGCCTTGATCGACACACACAGATTGTAAGTGTATAGAGTAAAACTTACTCATCCCAGAACAACTTGCTTGCATTTACACAATATCAGAGTTTTTTTTCCCCCTTTTTCTTTTATGATACATATTGTTTCCGTTATACAAGAGCGCCCCCAAGTGGACTTTTTCCCTTACTTAAATTGCAAGAGAGATCTCTTCATAAGCCAAAGAGTTTTGTGACCAGACCAGTCTGTTGCTAACCACCAGGTAACCATATTAACATATTATCTTTTATTTATACTGGGCCAACAATTTCCGCAGAGCTTTCTTACAGCCCATACATTCAAGGGGTCCGACAAAACTAGACCTGACAGACTAAGACAAACAGATACTTTAGGTAAAGGTGACAAATGTGAAACTAGTTGCAACTTGGATCAGCTAGTAGTTCAGATGTTTCCAAATTAAAGTCCTCTGCAGATCACAAGAGCATCACAGGAAACATGTATTTCCAACATTATACTTTTTTTTTTGTATACTCAACTTCAATGAAAGCCAACGGTCCTAAATGGATCCAATCATAACCTCGCTTAGCTATATGGAACACAACTTGAGAAATATATCCCATTCCAGGATATCCCTTTCCAAGATATATCCATGCTCAGTCAGGTGGTCTTGCCAGTTACATATCTTTGGTGAACCATTTTTAGCTACATCAATTATCTCAGTCTTTTGACCTATTTCAAGCATCATCTGCATTTATTTCTACCTTTGAAGCAGAGTTTTCTGTAAAAGCTCCATTGGCCATTTGAATCTCAATATTTCTTTACATCTAGAACCCAATTCATCCAACTCTTACTAAATATAGTTAATTAATGTCTACATAATGAATAAAGAGTTAAATTAAATAACACTTAATAGCTCATTTGACCTTAGTCTACACAACGCGAGTCAATTTCTGGCAATAGTGATCTCATCGTAGCCTTAATGACCTCATCTAATTATTGTTAACAGAGAGATCTTCTAGAAACTAATGTGAGTCACCAAATGAGCACCACGGTATAATGAACTCATCATACTGTGCTGGTCTTTAACCAGAAACAGAGATTCATTTGGAAAATTAGAAAAAAAGACATTAAGGAAAGGAAGCCAAGTACATTTCACATTTATCCCTTTGACATAAAAAGATAATGATATTGCTTTAGAAGAAATCGACGCTGACAAGGATGACTTAAGGGAGCCAAAATGTTATTTTTTTTGCATAAAATGGAATCCTGAAGTTGGACTCCATTAACCGGCCACCAGGTCATAGACAAGTTGATATATATATATACACATTGTTGTCTATATTGGCCTCGGGCTTCTTTTACAAGGTCATCAAATGCTTCCTCCTAATAAACCCCCTTTGTAGTATAAACAAACCCAAAAGAAAGAGAAAAAAGAGAGCACTGATAATATTGGCAAATATCAGTAACGACCTTCATGAAGTCTGGAAGACAGCAGACTAACCATTTTTAGAAGTTATTGGTGGAGTGTTAAAGATGATATGGCACTAGAACAGAACTTCTATTGTTCTTTGTGGTGTCTCTTTTTGTTAGGTTTGTTGAAGTTTTATTGTGTATTATTATAGGATGAAAATATTAGTAGGTGGAAAAGATAATAGTAGGAAAAGGTTTAAGCATGCTCGGTTCTGGCACATAATAACTACTCCTGATATAGGAGTTAATACAACTTAATTAATACTGTTATCAATAGCAGGGGTTTGTTTTTGTTTTGTCTTTTACATGTTTTCTTATTCTGTTTTAACCAACTTTTAATAATGATCCATGGAGGTTGATTAAAAAAAATCTCACTTTGTAGAACGCATTGCTGTAAAAACAGCTCTCTTATTTACATTTAATCATACCGGGCTTTAGGCTGAAGAAGATATACTTTCTTTATGAAAGCTTTAGTTCTTTTTTAATCTTTCCAATCAGTTGCCTATTACTCACCCACAGAAATCCATCAGTAATCTCAGAACAGAAAAGAAATCTGATGGCTGTTCTGCCTGCTGCTCTCATGTCTAATAGAAAAAGGCAGCAGATATAGATTTAATCAGAAGATATGCAAACCATTGATTTTTTTCCTTATTAAACTCAGAATGAGCTCACAATCAATAGTATTGACTCACGCGACATGCGAAAAAGAACTTCATGTGGTTCAGCTCACAGCCCAGAAAACTGTTGTTCCATTAAAAAAAATAGTATTTTATTGTTTTACATTTGTTAAATAATTTATTATATTTAATTTTTTTTTATTTTTATGTAAACATGAATTTTCTTTTGCAAACACTTTGGTTGTAAGGGAAATTGCAGGCATTACTAAAATGTTTATATTGTTTTTAGGTGTAGTAGTGGTCAGCATATGTTGTATATGATTCAATAGGTGTTAAACTATGCCAAAGTAATCAACGAGAGATAACTGGTATCACAATTCCAAGAGTTTTCCTAATAATTGGCTTCAGTCATTGAGCCTCTAATATCAAAAGCGCATACGATAGCTATCCCATATCCCTCATTTGCATTTGCCCCTTTCATCACCCCTGTACCCCCCATCTATTTGGCTTGCAGGAGATGTGGCCTGTTGGAGCGATCAGGCTCCCTGTATTGTCACTGCTCAATGGGCCAGGTAAAAACAAGATCATTGATTTCCCCAGCAGGCCCATCAACAGTTGGCAAAGACTCTATAGTTTCCATGTCCGTACCTGGGAACTTTAGGCTCTGGGTACCCCCCACCATGCGAGATGCAGCCAGGACTCACCACTGATGTCGAGGGACACACTTCCATTTAAGGGAGAAGTGAGCAGGGAGTGGGGTGTCCCAAGACCCCACTCTCGCGACCCGGAGGCTTCAGGTGAACCGGCGTTTCTTCCCGAGTCTACGGGCAAAACCCAGAGAGTTCCCAAGTATGATGATGTCATATTCTGATGCCCAGAAGTAAAAAAGGCAGAGCAGAGGGGGCGACTGGTGGCGCTGCCCTGGGTTAGGCCTAGGGGTAAATTTACCACTGACTGGGCACTGGCAGGGCCCTCTCCCCCATTTTATGTCCTTCTCTTGGTTAAAAAATTGCCAATTGGCACCCGACTCCCACCTGGTATTCGTTCCCATCTGCAAGTTTGAGGTAATTTGACATAATCATCCATAAAATCATATTTGAAAATTATGGAGGGTTTTCCCCTTTTTAAGAAAAAATAACAAACATTTTTATTTCTATTAAAATGAAAGACTTGCTTTTTATTGTCAAGTTTTCAAAATCATTTTTTTTTTTTTTTGCAAAAACATGGATTCTTTAAAATATTAACTATTTCTAATATTACCAAAGCGGAGCCTGACAGTTCTTTTTTTTATTACAAATACTTTTTTTCTCTTTTTAAACAAAGTAAACCTGTCACATGCTTTATGTGTTACATTCTTTAAAGAATGTTCTGAGCTAAGAAAACTGTACATCATGGTTGTGTCTGGGGATAAGAGAAAGCAAATCAGATACAAAAGGAGAACAAACAAATTATTTATCACAGCAGTCGAAGGGACTGTCATTCTTTTTGTTTTTTGCGCATTTGGTAATTCACGTTCTTCCTACTTTTTGTCAGGCCTGCGGAAAAACGTTAAGACTGAGAATTCACTGCGTTTTTGGACACATTTAAAAAAAAAAAAAAAAGAAGGAAATTGAATTCAATATTTCTTATTATTTTAGAAGTATTTTAGCCCATCTCATCTTACACCAGAATTGTACAAAATTGTAAATGTTTTTACTATTGATCTGTAAAGCTGAGGTTATCAATAATAGATTAAAGTGTTCTGGAGAACACGTGAAACATGTATTACGAAATCATGTGGATCTCTGATCCAAAATGAAACTATGCATATGATTTTGACCAGTATCTGCTCCTAACACCGAAATGCGAAGCCAACGGTGTAAAAACTTTTTCTATTATATGATATAATGAGGAATGAAGCGTTCCCCCGACATACTATCACAGGCCTCGGTAGCTATACCCTCCCTAGAAGTAATGGGGGTCTGCGCTGTTGATTTACAGGCCCCCCGCGTCAGTCAGGGGATATCAGAAGATCTCCCCAACCGGCCCAATCTTCAAAGGTATATCCGCAAAGGTGGAACAGTATCTGAGAATTGCGGCTATTCTTCAAGAACGTGGGCTGTTGGAAGGTATGATGCTCTACCGATTGTCAGCCGGTTCGATCAAGCTACGGGGGCAACATTTACGTATATTATTATTATTATTGTTTTAGAACACCACCAGATTTCATAAATTTCATAGAGCTATTACAATAAAGGAGAGAATGAAAAAATAACAAGAGCATTAAAATCAATGATATACAATGTTAAAAATAACATGAATAAACATAAGATATACTGGTAAAGAAGAAGGACCTGCTCTTCTGAGCTTAGAATCTCATAAGAGATTGTAAGAATTTGACCATATATGGAAAAAAATACTTAAACCTATGGGAAAAAAAAAACCTAATGTTGCTATTGTTTAAATAGTTTTCAGCTATGAAATTAACATTTAAAAAGTATTTTAGCAAAGATAGTCTTAGAACAGTTCTTGACTATCCTTTTTCAATGAGATGCCTCCTGTCTGTGTGTTCTTTTTGTCGGTGAGTATTTGTTTCTTGATGCCAAAACAGTGTGAATTACCATTACTTTTACAATTACTTTATTCACGATTTAAAGGGAAACAAGGGAAAAAAAGATAGTACATGATATTAATCACTCAAGCCCAGAACGTCAATGAGTGCACCACTGTAATATAAATGGCTTAAGGCTCATTTATTTTATAATAATAGTGTTTCTCTGGCTACGTTGCCTAATCACATTACCGATCACTCTACGTAGCACCCAACCCTTGATCAGTAAACGCTACTCAATCTGTTCTTATTTCCATAATAATCTCTTATTTCTATAAGAACAAGAGGGTAAGGGCACTTTTATTGCTGCAATAAAAACAGCAAAGCGATATTCTGATGATACTTTATTAGATTTATCTTATCTAGTTTTACTGAGCCAGACATGCCGTAACCTTTCTTTATGAAGTATAAATGAATGCCGTTTTGGGTCCTAACACAATTGCAGAAGAAATCACCATGATAGTCCTTTTAATCTGTATTTGTGTCCGACACAAATGATCTCGAGATAAATGGCAGGAAATTATTTTTCTCCATTGGGTATCCATAACAACAGGTGGTAATTGGCTCATTCCGAACTTACTTTTTCATTTCAGGTTACAAGGAATACAGCTGACCAGACAAAGGTCAGAGGAGACAAAGTAACAGTATCTTCAGAGAGCGGAGTGGATCGGTCAATGTCTTCTGCACCGTTCTCCATCTAAATATTGAGCTGTTTAGCGGTTGCTGGTTTGGTGGCATAAGAAGTGGATTAGAATTTGACCTGCTTCCATTTGAATGGAGAGAAAAACACTCTTCAAATGCAATATCTTGTAGGGGTCATCGTCCTCCTAGCTAACAATCTTTTATCTGTCGTTAGAGTACATATGGACTGTGTCAGAGTTCCTTAATTAAAGTGAGCCGTTCGGCAAAATGTTTTGGAGGCACACAACAACAAAGCATTAAATACAGAATATATTAACCCCTGAATGACAAAGCCCGTACATGTACGGGCTCAAAATGCATTGTTTTCAATGGGTTTAGGGACCGCCCATTGTCCTTAAGGGGTTAATTTTCTGTCTCTCTTCGCTTCTGAACTAGTATCAACATTTTTGGGGAATAAATGTGATTTATAAGGAATAAACGTGTCTTCAAGAGTAGATAATGGCAACAGCTGGGCACACCCAAGTGTAACATTTCCATGTAGATTTCTTTCTTAATTTAAAAGGGACCATCGTGCAACACTTACATAAAAGGTTGTGTTCATAAATAATGAAAATGTGATGTAATAAAAGTTTTGGAATACGCCGTGAGATACGTTGAGAGTTATATTCTACCAAGAAATGATGGGCAGCACTCTTTGGCTAAGTATTGACTATACTCTTTGGAATGTATTGTGATTACCATGATAGATAATCAAAAAAACATACACATATGTAACCTAATAAATCTAAATTATCTTTCCACGTTATGCCATGTAAAGAAGTCAAGTATTTGACATCATGTAGCTGGCTCAGCAGATCACAAAACCTTTCCTGCTCTAAAAAGAGAGTCAGTTTTGATGCATTAAGACAAGCAATAGTTACCTTCACCCAGAGGACCACTCAGAAATAATTTATATTATATATTATATATATTATATTGCAAGGTATTATTTGCTAAAAAGGCAGATGCGGTTTTAAAATAATTTATAGACAACACAGGAATCTGCCATTTCTTTAAAAAAAAAAAAAAAGCAAGATGAGTTCAGACTTGACCAAATGATTCGTTATTTTTTAGAGAAAATGGGGAAAAAAATAGTCAGTAATCGCCCAATTCGTTAGGTAAGGATGAATAGTTTCTGGAAATACTTATTTCTTTGTAGATTTGACCCACATCATGAAAAAAATGTGAACTCCTGTCTTTAAGACTTTAAGGGACCAAGAGGCAAGACTTTGGACAGCATCAAACAGCTCATCCGTCTGGTATGTAAGAAGTTAATCATTCCAGCCCCCAAATCTACAGGAAATTCTTCAGCCGTGTGACCGATGTGAGCAGCCTCGTCCCATTGTAATCTTCTAATTGAGAGGCAGCTGCTCTGCTGTGAAACCTGTTATGAATTTAGCTGTTCTTCAATATGTCATATTTATTTTGCCAATCATATTTTGGCTGTAGACATTGCCTGGTCTGCGTGACAATAGTCAGAGCATGTAATTGGCTTTGGCTTCTTGCTTTTCTTTGAATCCAATCGTCCAAATGTTTTAGATGTCTTCCGAAATTCATTAGCTATTTAGTTTAATTTATTTACTAGATATATGGGGGGAAAAAAATCAGATTTACATTTTCTGTTACATTTGATACATTTTTTTTTTTTTTTTTTTACTAACTCATAAAAAATGATCTGTGATTTATTACTAGAACCAGCCTTAAAACACCTAATACTATAGCTAACATCTAAACATCTTTTGTACTTTCCAAGAGATAAGGTAACCATTAGTGGTGATTTATAAAAGTGACACAAGCATGAAAATGGAAAAGAAAACTAGAGAACTCCAAACCTAAAAATCACCCCATTTTTCCATTAGAAAGTCTTGCTTTTCAACCATAGTTCCACTGTCCCACTTTGGAAGGGAGTGAGAATCACAGGCTGGTTGGGGCAGGGCCGGCCCAAGACATAATGCCGCCTGGGACGAAGTTTAAAATGCCGCCCCCTCCATTATCTACCCTTCCTCTGCCCCCCCATTATCTACCCTTCCTCTCCCTCCCTATTATCTACCCTTCCTCTCCCTCCCTATTATCTACTCTTCCTCTCCTTCCCTATTATCTACCCTTACTCTCCCTCCCTCCCTATTATCTACCCTACCCCCCCCTTTGTACTTACCTTTCAGCAGTCCTGCAGCGACTCTCCCTGCTCCGGCTTGTAATGCTGAGTGCCGGAAATTACGTCATCTTCCGGCGCTCAGCATTACAAGCCGGCACCGAGACCGAGCTAGAGGGCTTGCAGAGGAGAGGGGCGCCGAGCGGGTACTGACAACTTGGTAAGCGAAAACCACTTTGCGCACTCTCTCTCTTCCGCTTAAAAAAAATAAATAAAAAAGGGCTTGGGGCGTCAAAAGTGCCCCACTCTGCTCCATGGTAGGGCCGGCCCTGGGTTGGGGACATCCTCTGATCTCTCTGACTGGCCCGGTGATCTGTAAAATTGATAGAGGTCCATGATATTGCAGCTCATTCCTCCATTTCCATGTGACTACCTTGTGGTGCTCTACAGCTGACCACAAGAGCTAACTCTTCAGGTAAGGATTGTGGACCTCCGTCCAGGTGAGGAATGCGGACCTGCGGACACCTGAAATATTGAGGGGGAACTAGGTTTGCAACAACGTATTCAGGGCCACTGCAAGAAATCTGCACAAAAAGACACGTAATCACGCAGTATAAAGCCATGATTCTAAGAAATTGTGCCTAAAATGCACTTGCAGTAAATCATCCCCAATTCTGAATGTTTTTTGGCTTTTTCATAGTACGCATTATGTCTCCACTAAATCCTAATTTACTGGATGATGTGAAATTTACCCACACTTCACAAAGAAGAACAAGCCTGCAAATCCAGTATATACATTAAGTAAACATGAGGTTTTAGTACTTGCCTATGCTCACCCGCCATGTCACTAACATCGGATGTCATTATGCCCACGTGTGGACTTCCTCAAAGCCATTTATCACTCCTCTGGTGTGCTCTCTGGACCTCGGCAAAAACTCACAGCACTGTAACGCATCTTTAAACCTTAAATTAAACCCATAATCTTTTCCTACGGAGAGATATGTCTGAAAGTGTTTTTTTCCAGTTAACGTCCAATGTTCATGAATCACATATTAGGTCTTTGTAGTAGAGGTCATAGAGTTCCACTGAACCAGAATAATATTGCAAGTTCATTTTCTGAATTTAAATTCATTAAAATCTGACAACTTCCAGCAATTGCTGTCTGGCGATTCTTTGTGTGGCTACGACCCTGAACAAATGACTCTGCTGATGGGTCTTCGGCTGTTGAAGAACATTGTAAACCGAGGAAAGAATAAAAGCGGCTAAAAAATAAATTTATCTCAAAAACATGAAAGGAGTGTGCAGGAAAAAAAGAAAACATAAGGAGTGCCTTTTACCTGTTAATTCCCACTGAATATACCAGCTCAATAGATCTGCTCTAAGGCATGTGCTTGGTAACGGTCTCATTCATGTGTTTAATAGATGTCATGGATATTGTATCTTTAATTAAAGGGACACTCGAGTATCCCCGGCAGCCTCCTGAACAAATAACGCATATTAAAGTACTTTATAAGACAAAATTAAAACATAAAAAAAAAAACACTTTAATGAGAAGCTCCAGAGCTGCAGAGGCATGTCTACTCCATGGTCCGTCATATCAAGGCACTTACTGGCTGCTTGAAGGGCAAAGGGACAAACGGATAGAGGAGAATTCTGTAGAATACCCCCATGCATTTCCAATGGGGTTGGATACAGCATAACAATTTAAAGAGACCACTTAGATCTCAAATACATTGTGCTTAGTCCTTTTACAACTACAGCTACAGCTGACTCGTATAGCGGCTGTTCGGTAAAACCGCTACTGAACAGGTAGCAGACAATTGGGTTACCAGCATGTTAATTTAACCTCTACTGACATGGGATGCCCTTCTGGACTATTTTGTGTGACTTCTTGATTGTTCAGTATAATCATTTAATTCTCCCTTAAGCATGCTTAATTTATCCATTTCATATACAGGTTTAATTCATCCTCCCATGACGTTGGGAGTTCCACCCTGCCAGGTTGCCGATTTGGCCATAATTCCACCTCCTATTCCCCATCCCTCAATCTCATCCAACCTCCCTTCTCGTCTCAGCACATCTTTACGCATGCCCTCCATGCTAGACCCCCATCCCTTAATCTCATCCAACCTCCTTCCTCGTCTCACCAAATCTTTACGAATCCCCTCCATGTTAGACCCCCATATCTACTCTTTGACAATCCATCATCTTAAATGTCATCTGCTCATCCAGGTCAATGAGGATATAACTGGCCTAGACGCAAGGTCAAGTCATATTATTGCCCTGCCTTCGTGTCTTCTGGAAGCCAACTTCTACATTCATCTGGAATTTGAAGGTTACATACAGCACGCTACAGATGGCAGAGTTATGGTTCGTGAACAGAAGACTAATGAGTCATAACTCTTCAATAACTATCGCCCGAGCATCTATGTTTACCTTGTCCTCTTATATTGAAATCCAAGCTAGTTAATAAACAATCTAATAAAGGTTGTTAAAGGTTAAGGCCGAGCTGGTTAATGTAAGATCCTTTTATATTTACAATGTTTGCTAATGTAATTGGCAACATTGACATATGTTTTATTATGTAAATATGCTAAGCTAACTATGCACAGTGGGTGAGTTTCGCAAATGCATGTTACCTTGGAAACATTTTTCCGTTGTTAGAACAGAGATTACAAAAAAGGATTGATCAAAAAGTACTTTTCAGGTTAGCAGAGAAGTTATTATTCCGTGCTTTACATTAAAACACTTAGCTGCAGGCAAGGACGCAACAAGTGAAAAGGTGGGAAGGTGGCTGGAGGGAAGGTTTGCTGTGATGGAAGAGAGCGAGAGGGTAGCGTTGAATTAAATCTACATCTGTTTCATGGCAACAGAACATACGAGCACATACCTGGGCTATGATATCAGACATAAGACCAGAAATGTATAAAGTCCATAACTAATGTTTTTTATATACTACAGCAATACACTCTCTTTATAACATTGGACTCTGTAGAGTTAACTTCCTTCGTTTTCCTTATGTAGCCTGTTCATAAGAAGTCTCTATATTATCGGCTTATTTTCATTAGGGAAATTAGTTCCAACAATTGTCCTATGCAGGGTCAACTTCATAACCCATACAGCAGTCAGTGATATAAAATCTTTCAATTCACCCGCAAACTCATGGATCATTGAAGAAATCCCTTTGGTCTTTATTCCAAAGTAGTTATAGTAACACCGTATCTTCGTTGGAGGTTATCTGACATGAAACTAAAATACATTCAACTAAACAAACCACAGCAAGTTCTTCAGCTTCAATGCACCCTGACCTGATCGCCACAATCAAAGTGAGGTTTCCTTTATAATATGTATTTAAAGCTTGAGACGATGGTCAGTTGGGCTTTGAAAATGGTAAATTAGGCATGCTTAAAGGAAAATTATACCTACAATAAGTGAGACCTTCCTACCTATTTTTCTGTTTACTAAAAATGTTATTTTTTTCACACGCTTCCTACCTTTTTTCCTAACCACTTACACTACCAAGTCTCGCAACTCCACTTCTGTATCTCGCAGCTCTGCTTCCATTTCTTGCACCTTTTTGTTCTATCACTTTTTCTTCTTTTCTCTTTCTTCTTTCTTTTGTTTTTTTTTCCCCTTCTTTTACATCCCCATGGAGATAAGCTCCTAGCAAACTTCCACCACAATGGTGGCGCTTCCAGTGACGTCATATCCCCTTGATTGGATGATCGAGGAGAGGACACTAGAGGCTCTGCCATTTTGCCCTAAGATAACCTCATGTGATCATCTGCCAAAATGATGGAGCTTTTGGTGATGTCCTCTCCTGGACGGATCAGGGAGAGGACTTCACTGAAAGGTCCATAATTTTGTCCTAAGATAACCCCACGTAAACTTCCTCCAAAATTGTGGAACTTCTGATTACTTCCTCTTCGCTGATTGGAGAATCCGGGAGAGGACTTTTTGCACTACGAAAATCTCATGTGAACTTCTGCCAAAGTGGCGAAGTTCGCCGGGAGGTTATGTCTACGGAGATGAAGAAAAAGGAGAGAGAAAATAAAAGACAGAAGAGAGGAGAAAGGAGAGCAAGAAGATGCAGAACAAGGTGCAAGACTCGGAATCGGAGCTTGCAAGACATGGAAGCAGAAGCAGTCGACAGAGAAGGTAGGGAGACAGAATAGGGTGAATGCAAATGAGAATGTGAGAGAGTGAGAATCTGAGAGTACATTTAGAGTAACTGTAGGCGTCAGAATATGAATTTTGTTCCCAAAATTAAAATGACCCTCAATTTTTGACCCATTTGCACACGTATGATATAGTATAAACAAGGTCATAGTAATGTTATAGATCAAACCCAAATCATTTTTTAAGAACAAGGCAACAATTCTATCATTCGCTATAGTATTAGTCCCGGAAAATATGTTCTGCTAATTTTATTTATTAACACTGAACAGGCTTAGATTACTATACTCTTTTAAACAATTATATCTTCTTTAACTACAGAAAATGTATATTAAGTTAATGAATTCAAAAATTTTAAAACCTAAAAAAATAAACCTCAAGGGTCTTTCATATGGCGTGATTGCACGTGTGTTGAGACAGACAGTGATTATATATCAAAATGTGGTGTGAGACAGTAGGGTACTGTCAAATCGGCGTTCTACAATATTTAAATAATCTCCATGCTTTTTGATGTAGCTCTGTTCTTTCCCCTTCTGAGGTTGATCTGAACATAAAAATACAAACACCAGAGGTCTCTTTTATCTTCTAATTTATGATAATTACAGTGCATCAATAGATTCGGTTGGTGAAGATGCAAACTGCATTGGAGTTGTCAAAGCTTTTGATATTGTAATGTAATCACAATCTACCTCGTAGCATTCTTCCTTAGTAAACAAGAGCCCCATTGCAGTCTTTGCGTGGAATTGTTTTACATCTAGAATCAAGAAACCTTTTGTTATCTCAGAACAAGCACCTTGTAAGGAAAAATTATTTAATATATCTTTAATGTATTTGATATTGAGCTTTGAAGTGCTTTGCTTTGCGATACCAAACAAAGGCAAAAACCCATTAAGAACTCTAGGCTGGTGAATGGGATCCCAGGCCAGCACTTCCTGTGGCCTTGTCAAGATCCAGGCATCTTTGAAGGGGCATCTCTTTCATTGCTTCATCTCACGTACTGTGGTCTACTAGAATATGGTGGCATATCCTTCTGCTGGGCATTGTACAGCGCTACACAGGAGCAGGAGAGGATAAAGAGGGCTCTGTGTTAGAGGAGGCAAAGGTCTTACAAAGCAGAGTACCCTTACTTGTACCTGAAGTAAGCAGATGGGAGAGATCATTTTTACGATTTTGAGTCCTGTAGGAGCTACCATCCAGTTCTGGCACCAAAAAAAAAGACAATTTCACATTTTGTCCAATTTGACTTTTTTACCAGGATTTTTGACAATATTTGAAGGTTGTTGAATGTCTTTTATAAATAACAAAATTGTACTTATTGAATAAACCTCTAATTTTTTTTTGACTGTCATCCTGCATTCCGACCATCCGATTAATAAATTCCGGGGGAAATCCATTAAAAGGGCAGGTTAAAGATTATTTTCTCAAAGAAACCTGAAAAAATATAATTAAGTGAAAGGGTTTGTTTTATGAAGGGATTTTTACTGGTATCTTAGTAAACGAAACAATAAAATTGAGCATCTCCTCGGTTTATTGGGCTTAAGGGTCATTATGTGCTCTGAAAAAAAGCGAGCTGGTAGAATGTACATATTGATTGTCTGCCATGGAATAAAAGTGAACAGCTAGCCACAAGCGTCATAAATTCAAGTGCCAATGTGACACAAATCTATGTCCTTGGACTACGTGGCAGGCAGTGCAGATGGCAGATGAAAAAAGATAAAAACATAAATCTCTTTTTTTATCATCATGTTTGTGAAACATTAGATTTTTTACAGAAGCACCCACTGGTGGTGGGAACCAGTATAATACTTTAGTGAATGATGGAGAATCTGGAATCGGCATGTTTCGAAATTTGCATTGATTTCAGGGGAATATATTATTTATGAAATTCACTGGAATTTATTATTCCCTTTATATAGATAAGAAAACAGAAAATTTAATAATAATAATAATAATAATAATAATAATAAAACTTATGTTTTAAGGATTGCAAAAAAGGGGAAGCAGATTTCTAAATAAGTTTTTTTGGTCCTATAAGAGGAAGCTATATCCGTGTAAGGCTCAAAGAGTTAAGTGTAAACTGAATGATAACTGATATTGCCTGTTTATTCGACATTTTACATGCATTTTGTGATCAAAACTGAATAAGGGTTTAAGTATAGGTATATATTTATAGTATATTTTGCAAGCTGTTTAAAATGTGATCAGCTTTAACACAAAAGTATTTCCACAAATTGCATTTTCTTATTAGAATGAATGCAGCAGATATTAAAATATGTTGGCTGGAAAACCTGTGGTATATTACATTATTTGGTATGATGCCCACGGGGCGAGAGGCAAAATCTTCTATAGTTAAATTTCTCATAAGGGCCAGATTTCCCCATAATTTTAACTAAAGAGTGTTATGTTTGTGAGGCTATTTGTGACAATTACTCAATGCATTGTATACCAGTAAGCATGGGCTCCAGGGGACACCTAAAGCCAAATGGCCTCTACACACTTACACAATAACACACTTAATCTAGTACACGAACACATTCATTCACCTTGCATGGATGACTGAGCCATCATCAGAAGAGCTCGCCATGCTACTAATGGGGGATCACGTAATGTTTCGTTACATGACCACGGTGAGCCCTACATGTGCAAACAGACTGGTCCTGCTTGGGAATTGTGCCCCTGCTCCCCAGGCCGGCAAGAAAAGGTGACAACTGATTGGTGAATTTTGCCATTAGCAAGAAGCTAATCATCCTCTGGACACAGTGATCCTTTCCACGAGAACAAGAGACCTCATTACAGGATTGGAGAAGTATTTAGGTTGGTTCAACCTAAGGTCTTCTTATTCCACCAGATTGCGCCAGGCTAGATGTTAAGCCTGGACTGAGCATCTACAGACAGGTAAATAAATACAGAGCTCAATTTATCAAAAGAAAATAAAATTCTTTGTGTTTCATCATATCTATCAACTTGGGAAATTCTGCAAACACCCAGTGAGTTTTTCCTGAAATATATATATAGGATGTAGCCAGATTTCTTCAGTCTTGCCCATGCTTTAGCACACATAAGGTTTGAATTAAGAGAACCCGAACCTTACATCTCCACAAATAAAAATATTGAATAAATCATTCCCAAGTCGTTGGGAGCTTTTCATTAATGTATTGGAATTGATGAAGCAAGCCAAGAGGATGTTATGAGCCAGACGTTCTTAGTCTTACTGGAAATCTCAATAACTCTAAAGCCAAGCCGGTTTTAGATACTATTTAAATCACGGCTTAATGTGCATTTTTAATTGCAATAAAATATATTTTTTGAAGGGCTTGCTGATTTAATCGTTATTTATTGACAGCTTCTTCCAGAAAGTGAATCCTTATTATAGGTATAAGATCCATAGGCAATGTAACTAGCATTTAATTCTACTATTTGTCATTGCAGGGAAGTGAAGTCGATGAAAGGTGTCAGGCATGTAATCATCCATAAGTCACTTTGACCCCTGAGACCTTTTATAAAGAAGTAAATTTTTTCCACCATTTAGAGAAGAATTGGTAGGCAAATTATTGAAACATGAATTAATGCATATTTGATACTTGGGATTTTTTTTTTTATTTCTTCATTACATTTTTTATTCATTTTTTTATATATTTTTAAAATATTTTATTACAGTTTTAGAATTTTCTTTGCCAATATTATGAGGGCCACAATTTCTGACCAATGGGAATTTTTCAGCCAAGCATTTAGAAGATTTGACTATTTTTATTAGGTGATAGGGCCTATCAACAGTTATTGTGTTGTATGATGTTTCATTCAAAATGTTTTGAGATTTCTTTAATTCTTTGCATTATATTTTATTATTATCAGCAGTAAAATATGTTTTATATTTTATATATTTGTTTTATTTTTCCTTCCAATTCTTTATTTTAACACTTTTTTTTGTAATTTCTTTTATATATTTCATTGTTGATCCCTAGACATGTAGAATAAAAAAAAAATGAAAATAAACAGAACAAATAAGTAGTAAGGGAAAAGAGAGATAATTAACTCTTATACACATCTCACATATCATTTCTTATTTATGACAGCAATATATCTGGTAATTAATTGAGAACTGATGCCAGATTACATGATGTCATTTGTTTCATAACTACTACTTCTAAAAGATTGATGTGCGTTGGTTCTGCAACTGTTTCCCAATGGATACAAAACTACATTTTCAGTTTATTCCAAGTGATAGACAGTAATTATTATTCTATAACGCAAATCTTTCTGTCCCATAGGAGAACATCACTTTTGTTTTCATACCAGCAATCACAGTACGAGGAAATGTTATTCTGTATCTCCAACCACATTTTTTAACATCTGGATGATTAAAAATGTCAATATATGCAAAATATACACGCAAACAGTTCCGACACATTTATCAAGAGAGGCAACATCTGTGCCTGGGATCCAATTGCCTTTTCATGGTGTCGACCACTGTGCAACAATTTACTTAAGTACGTCTCTCAGTGATCATCTCAGTATATTTATCTGGTGTCATCATTAACAATGTTTGAAAAGGCAGTAGATGCCATACCCTAGTAAACCGAAATACAACTGCCAACATTGTCGACAATTCATATACAATACTATGGGCCTCTAGGATTAACCCCTTAAGGACAATGGTCGGTCCTAAAACCCATTGTACGGGCTTTGTCATTAAGGGGTTAAATTCACTTAAACGAGAGCAGTATATCTTCTGTTACAAGATGGATAGGAAGTGCTGGTATGATTATATGCCACATTTGCACGGTGTCAATGTCCCCTGAGACTTGAATCTTTATAACCAAGGACTTAGTGAATACCTTGCACAAAAATGTGATTGGCAGGTGAAGTCCAGCGGCTGCCTAATGACAGATGTGTAGCCTCCAGCTGTGTACATGGAGCCACACGCTACGCTCTTACATTTGCGCAGTGCACACGCGTGTGTATCCAGCCTGTGGCCACACATTTAACCCCTTAATGACAAAATGCATTGTTTTCAATGGGCTTAGGGACCGCCCATTGTCCTTAAGGGGTTAAGCACTAAATCTGCCACATGACTAGCAGTAAAAGTAAGCGACTCATACCATCTAGCACCGGATCACCAGACAGCCTGGCTTAAAGACCTCTCCTTTAGACTGACGCAACAACAAGAAGAGACCTCTGAGGTCCCAAAAGCTCCACATCTTTTTCTATGTCAGTCCAACAGATCGTTAAAAACTTCCTCTTCTCCTTGACCATTCCATTTTCCACAATAGGCTAAAATGACTTTATTCATTAAACAATTAAACAACACAACGTTGGAATTTTTTGTGTTTATATTTTATGGTCTCCAAAGACTTTGAGACATGACTTCAACTGGTGCGATGATATTTCCGCTATCAAGGACACGACCCTGATTTATTTTCCAGCTATAATGAATGTGCCCACCGCTTGTTTTTTTTCCATAAATAAACAGGTAAAACTGCTGACTTTTATGAAATTCGCCATGATTACATAGAAGACATTATCATACTAAAATGAAATAGCATTTGTAATCGCTGGATTTATGTCCTGTACCATCTCGAATCTCATTATATTTTTAAGCAAGTGATGCAAAAAACTCTTCATTTTGCTAAGTTGCTGTAGTCATTAAAATCCACCCTTTTATTGATAGGATCGGGTGTACAAACTCATAAATAACAAATGTGATGTGACAGTTATTTGTTGATAATCATGTAATAGGTACAGGCAAGAGGCATCATTGTATTTGCTCGGAAGGAGTGAACAACATCTTATATTTCTTAGTGCATAAAAGCAATGGTCCGTAACGGAAATCCAAAGCCCTTGGGTTATAAAAAAAAAAAAAAATACAAAAAAAGGAGTGATTTAAAAATTACTTTTTATTGCTGATTCAATACACTACGCTGGTTAAATGTTTGTATATGTAAATGAAATTGTGGTTTCCCAACAAATTATAAGAGTACGATTTAAGATTAAAACCAAAGGTCCCCTTAGCTTCTAGATGTGGCCAAAACTTTGTGTAGATTGACTTAAAAGTAAATTTGAGTTTTCAAGGTGAAAAATTCTAATGGAGTCTTGACCTTGTGGAGTATATGAACACAAACCCATGAGCTTGGTTTCATATGGACCTAGTGCATCTGTGGACATCAAAGAAGGGTTGGGCAGTTACATGGTTGTAGCATTAGTTGTTAAACAATTACAATGGAGTGAACAAAATCATCCAGACATACAGGGGTCTTATGAACTGTTCACCAATAGGACTGTACTGTACGAGCAACAAGATGTTGTCCTTTCAGTCTTCAAGGAATAGGAACTTAAAGCCCTTAAAGCAGTGAAATGGGTTCTTTACAGTAAAACCAATAAAGATGTGGAATTCACTAACCACATAGGCTGGGGCTTTTTAAATATGGACTGGATTATTTGTTTTAGAAAAGAAGAACATAACAGGGATATGAATTGTTTTTAGCTTGATGATCCAGTGAGAAAGCAGATGCCATTTTGGAATCAAAGGCACAACTGGAAATTGCCGCCTTCTAGATCCACAGCAGGGCTGAACTTGATATGTTACTATCATTTGTGTTAACTTACTATACATTTGGTGTCATTGGGAGTGTATTCCGCATGCAAGATAACTCATACAGGGCATCACCAGAACCATATTTAATTTCCAGACCTCATTGGATGGCATGAATGTGTAACGTAAGCAGGATAGGGGAACAACTTTGACTAAGGCATCAATCATAAAAAGGACAGTATCTTAACATTCATCTTCACATCCTTTATTGTTTATAGATTAACAACTTTTTTTATTGAATTTTAGTTCAAGTCACACAATACATCTTCATTTCTAAATTGTCTAGCTCCCTACTAATTTTTGGCTGTGTTCATAGTTGCCCATTGTCCCTCCAATAATTTATTTACAGAAGAAGACAGCAGATGTTCTAAAGTATTATGTGTTACAATGTTCCCAAACTAATTTTACATTTTAATGTGCAGCATCGATACCTTTATCATATTGTAACGTAATCCCTGTAACTGCCAAAGTGAGATAAAAAGAAAACCTAATTGATGCGCCAGCCCATTTAAATAGTGTGAAAGCTCTTCAATGAAGCACAATTAAAGATGCCTTCCAAGTCGTTCATGAATTACCAAGGAACTTGCCTTCTATGTTACAATATATTCACCATTATGGTGACTTTTTATTATAATCTGCAGAAGTAGACATTGACTGTGGGGGGCATTTCTTCTCCTCCATGCATGTTTCATGTTCTTTTATACCTTAAGTACATACTATTTAAACCCTTATACGCGTGTGATTTTAATTAACCTTACCCAAGTGCCTATTGATCTCATGCATGCATTTTGTAGAAAGGTGGTGTATCCTAAATTACTAAAAAATGTATATTGATATTGATATTTTATTAGATGAAGTACTTTAATCCCTTCAGTCCCAGAAGTTTTCATAACCATATGGTTTTTTTTAACCATTATTTCCCTTTTCCATATTTTATGAACCCGCACAAATTATACCATTATCATTGTGTTCAGAAGAAATAGGGGCTTCCTTTGCAATCACAGAAATACATAAAACAGAATAATTGTTAGTGATAATAGAGAAACAAACCTAGACTAAAATACAAATAAAACCCAATTTTTGTTTAGTAACATCTCCTGATTAAAGTCATACCCTACATACATTTTTTTTTAATGTATTTTGGAGGGTAGTAATTTTTTAATATATATTCCTTATAGTAAAAGGGTTAAGGGGCACTTTTATAGAATTTTTTTTTATTTATTTTATTATTTTCATTTTTTACACTGTTTCCAATACAATATGGCTCAAGATCCCTTTGGGATTGTTTTAAGATTTCATTAATATTTAATTTATTTTTTTTGGAAGGCAGGGGAGTATTTTCCCTATCACCACTTCCTGATTTATTTGTGCTGATCACACTGTGATCAGCAAGCAGGGGACCATATCCCTACATTGTCAATTGTAATAATTGTGATCAGCCAGCAGGGGAGCAACAGGAGAGCCCAGCAGGGCTGTTCAATAAATAGAGTCCGTCATGTTGGTAAAATCTAGGTCAACTAACCTGTTGAGGAGTTGTTAATCTTGTTAACAGATAGAAGTTGAAACATGGTGAAAAAGCTTTAGTTAATAAAGAGGTTGCTCCTTTCAATCCAAAGCACTCTTGAGTTAGAATCAGTAACTGAGCATTACTATTAGACGTGAACCTACAAACTTGCACTTGTAAAATCATGTACCTATCAAGAGGCTCAATGGCGCCTTAGATCTCTCTCTCTTCTTGTCCCTTGTCACCCTGGACTGGTTCATACATGAAGATCATCAGGCTCAGGTACTTAAACCCCTTTTGGATTGTTACTTTGGGCGTAGTTTGCCTTCTGATTCTGATCCACCTCCTGACTTTAACTCTTGACTTTTGAATGAACTACTGTTTGTTGCATTGAACCTGGACTGACCCCTGGCTTGATTTATGCAACTGGAATATCCCTTGCTTTGGTTTTGAGATTGGACTGATTTACTTGTTCCTGACCTCCAGATCCCGTGAACTCCGACCTCCCCGCATCCGAAATTCAGGAACAGTAAAGCAATTATGGTATGATCCATCAAATAAAATGGTCAGCCCTTTAATTATTTCTATTTATTTAACAGTATATGAATACTTAGTAGCAAATCTTAATGCAAGATTATCTGCAATAGAACTAGCACTAATAGACGCCAAACAGGGGGATTATATATGCCTCCTGTGATTATACCACAGTCAGCGACAAATTGATCATGAATGGTGCGTTGTCCTTTTATTGCAGATTAAATCTAAAATTTAAGAGATTACTTGCAAGTCAAATCATAGTGTATTTCACCAAACTTTCTAATTAGTGCCACTAATCATACAGTTCTTCCGTCAAAGGCTGGTCTATTCCTGAGCAGCATGGAAAGAAATGCCAGCGTCAGCATGTATGCCTTGTTAGAATGGTTCTCCTGAGATGGGATAGCCCTATATCAATGGCGTTTCATACGTCAAAAGGAAATACTGCATTGTATAAAAAGGAAGAATGCAAAGGTAAAGTCGAAATGTCACAGCAGAAAGCAACAACGTAACAGCAGTTATTTTTTTAAAGCAACACTGTTGTACATTTATTTCTTAATTCAATTAACCCCTTAAGGACAATGGGCGCTCCCTAAACCAATTGAAAACAATGCATTTTGACAGGCTTTGTCATTAAGGGGTCAAATGATAATTGGCAGAACCCGTAGAAACATCTTGTTTATCCTGTTTGGTTTGAGAGAAATTAAAAACAGATTTATTATTTTTTTTATAGTTTTCTTCTCCGTTTAACTTGTAATTATAATGATTATTGATACAGGTCTTCACCACTACTTCTTGCCTTCAGGCCCAGACTGGCCATGTGGCATTTGTGGCAAATGCCAAGTGGGCTGCTGCTCGACATCACTCCATACAATGTAGTGTGCTAAGGGAGCATATGTCGCATGATAAGCGAGCATAAAAACATAACGTGCGGCCGCTGGCCTTAAAGTGCCAGAGACCCCCTTGTTATCCCCAGACTGGCCCTGCCTGCCATGCATGAATTTGTGCAAAGAATACACAAGACTAATGGGGCAGTTGGAGAATTGGGGCAGACAAACATTTAGAAGAGAGGGAAAGTCAGGGTAATCTATAGACAGTCAAAGGTACAGCAACAGGAGATTAAAAGAGAAGCAAGGAATTCACAGGTGTCCTATTTTAATCAATATTGACCATATTGAAAGGCATGTACAGAGATCATAAATAAAGAATATGGTATATGTTTAAGTACATTGATTAGAAGTTGGAAAAATGCTATGATAAGGTCATGGTCTTAAACTAGAAAATCAGAGGTTTAGATGTAATGTAAGAAAGTTTTACTTTACAGAGAGGGTGGTAGATACATGGAATAGCCTGGCATCAGAAGTTGTAGTGGCTCATACAGTAAGGGAATTGAAACACGCATGAGATAGGCATATGGCTTCTGAATCTAAGACAAGATCAAGGACTGATTAAGACCTGAGTCTTACATCAGGAAGAATTTGGAACTAGATGGGCTGAATAGGTCTTGTCTGCCATCAATTTCTATGTTTCTATCACCTGGAAAAGTAATTACGCTGTGCCCCACAAATGTCTTTGTTTGTCTAAAATTATTAGATTACTATAATGCTTTGGCCATTGTATGGAAACACGGAATATTCTAGATCATTATAGAAAAAGAAAGAAAATGAGAGAATTACTATTATTACTTTAATTTTAAGCACTGCGTTTTTGCTGCACATTTATGTAAGCGTTAAAAGCTGGTCTGATTCACTAGGATGCATCAGCGGCAGCTTACACGTGAAAAGGGAATTGGTAGGAACAGCCGTAATGAAGTCATTTTACTAGTTTACAAGTGAAGGATTAAGTAAATGAGATGCCAGGTGTATGCCAACAGGAAACCATGAAAACAGATGTTTTTCAAACAAAATATAGGATTAACTCAATGCCTTCTGGCAGAGACAATGAGACAGAAAATGATTACTGAAAAAGGTTGGCACGAGCCATATGACATATTCATATGTTTATTCCAGAGGTTTAAACATGAGGCCACAGGGTCCACCAGAACTGCTGCCTCCCATTAGCCAGCTGCCTGTGGGTGAGATCTTCACCAACTGATCCTCTGCCTCGACCATAACAGATCTCTCTTCTTCTGCTCACCATAGTTTAGGACTGACGAGATGTGTTTTGCTGTAGGCGAGTTGCACATATCAGCTCATGGATACTATGAGGGGTCTACCCCAGAGACTTTCTCCTGCAAGGGTTGAGCTGCCCTGTATAATGTGCCACCGATGTCTTTTCACTGGATTTGACTATGCATCGTGTCGAGCCAGGATAAGGAAGATCAGGGAGGACTTCACCGCAGTACCGCCATCTTGGTGGGAGTTGCCGCTGGGTTATGTCCGCTGAGATGTGAACGAAGAAAGAAGATAGCAGATTAAGAATTGAAGATACAATAGAGAAGAGAAAAGGGAGAAGATAAAAGATGAACATGTGGAAGCGGAAGTGGAAGTGGTCAGCAGAGACGGTTGGGAAACATTTAGAGAGCATGAGAGAGAGAGAATGAACGAGAAAGAGAGTGTGTGCAAGAATTATAGTGAATGTGGGCTCTACGAAACAAATTTAATTCCCGAATCAAAAATGCCCCACGAAATTTGCTGCTTGAAAACCAATGGGCCAAAAACGAACCAAAAAATGTGTCTCAATCGTTTTTGGCCCATTTGTCCATGTCTACATTCAATAAGCTAGTTGGTCATGTTGCTGGCAGTGCCCTTGTATTCTAATACTACCAGGTACTAAACATTTTGGAACCATTAACCTTATTACATGCGTTACAAAGGAGGGATGTTTATTATTTGTTTCATTACTTTACACTAAAATTTCCTTAACAAGCTAAGCGTTAGTGAGCAGGACCATCTTCAGCCACCATCTCTGTTCAAATTTTGAATAATTATATTTATCTCACAATAGTACAACACAACAGATACTGAAAACATAACGATGAACAAAATCCAGGCATGTCAACTGGTTTGTGTTATTATTGGTAACAGTCATGACTGTGCCTTCAAATTACCTCGCTGCTGAACGATTCACCTTTACGGGAAGGTGCTAGCAATGAATATAGAAATCGCAGTGTGATGATTGACCTAAACGCAACGGGATCTGCTATGGGAGAAGTCACCATGACATTAAATAACTAGCTGAAGGGCAAATGAAACATGATATGGAAAGAGTACAAACTGTGCTTGCAAAGCCGTTTTAACTATTTAAGATCCAGAGCAGTGTGTGAGCTTTAACAGTAGGTCGAGGCTATCTCAGCAGAACCCCTGCTCCTTAATGGCTTGTTTGTTGCTTCCAGTAATGGCCTAATCCCAAACATTGCTGTAATTCTTTTAGTACCTTAGGCCTGAGATGATGGAGGGAGATGGGAGGTATATGGGCCCCGAGTGAGCCCTTTGCTGCTAATGAATTCTGTAAATATTTATGATGCAAGGTGTTGTTTATCATGTCGCTGGCTTATTTTTGCATAAAATTAGCAATTTATTTGTTCCATAATATATTAAATTCCAGATATGTTCTAGGACACATCTTTTTATTATTTATTTTTAAATTCAACAATGCATTTACAATTAAAACAAACAGAAGAACCAAGGCAAAAGTCAACCCTGACCATTACCAGATGGCTAAACCCTTGAGCTTTACTTACTCTGACTTAAGTTAGTTTCAGATGTATCCAGCTAGTAGATCTGGTGCTCGGGCACCAGTAATGGTAAGTTGGCATCGCCAAATGGTGTAGGCTCATTGGGCATTTGCCCAGTTTGCCGGATTACCAACCCAGGTCTGCATCGGAGGATGAGAAAAAGAAAGATGATGGACGAGAAGAACAAAGATGATGGACGGCAAACTAATTTGAATGCTGGTATTGCCACATTATGCTACATTAGTCTCAGCTGCATTCACATAGAGTCTCTTACTTCTTAACCAAATGAAAAGTTAAAAGTTGCATTAAGAAGCAAAAAACACACTCAACAGTTTTAATAAATTAACCCCTTAAGGACAATGGACAGTCCCAAATCCCATTGAACACAATGCATTTTGAGCCCGTACATGTATGGGCTTTGTCATTAAGGGGTTAAATGAATGATGTTAAAAGCTTTGATGGTGACAGTCCCTCTTTAATTAGTATCTTCGAGGGACTCGTAGGCAGTGTTATTAGAGTGCAAAATTCTATATATTTGCAGTTAAAATACCCTTCGATTCTAAAGTAGTTTTATTATGTTACCTTAATGCCCTTTTACTACTTTGAGAGCAAGTATGTATCAGCTTTCAGTCCGTTACTGTGTATAAAAGGTAATTTAATAAACATCCAACTCACATAAAGTGGAAACTAAATGCAAAATATGAATCACAGAGCTTTTTTTATTTCAACGTGTACAGTCTCGGAAATAATCAAGCTAAAGGGTTTTAAACTGCCGTGTAAATTATGAGCCAGTTGGCCTGCGATGCATTTGTAATACAAAAGTGTTGCAAGGCCAGGAGAGAATTAATTACGTTATTATTATTTTATAGTTTCCAATTCATGTTGTGGGGAAAAGAAAGAAAAGATCAAAATAGGGAGCGAGCCGTAGGACATCTATTTTTAATGCATAAAATTAGAAAGTCCAAGGCCGGCGTATGCTAATTTGTGATACATTTGTATCAGAGCTTGATCTAGTACCAACTGTCAAGTGCTCGTAAGTCAATAGGTATCATATGTTAGTTTATAAGTCATCTGCTTCTTGTTAGAATATATATTGGAATTGTGGGACCTACTGCGATAACCATAGTTGTATTATATAGATAGATAGATAGATAGATAGATAGATAGATAGATGGATGTAGGGCTGCCTCTCCCATCTCCGTCCCATTGCCCCATCTATTCCAATCTGCCCAAGTTCCATCCATTGCTCTGCCTTATGAGTCTCCTAAAAGTACACCTTATGCCTCTGCCTTAGATGGTGTTTTTGGCTAATAAGGGGTCCGTGAGAGCAGAGGTGAGTATAGGGTTAGTCGCACTTGGTTGGGTGCAGTATTTTTCCTGCTCCCCCAACACCTAGCCGTGCACTCTGCGCGTTGCTCTGCTTCTTCTCCCAGGTGAACCCTAGACTTAACCCCACTCAGACACGCTCATGATAAAACCATACGCTAACATACACGTACACACTCTAGCACCATGCAGTAACAGACACACACATGGTAACACTACAGAAACATTTGATGGTATATAAGAACCATTTGGCCCTTCTAGCCTTGTGTCCCTAGACTTAGGTCTTAATCAGTCCTTGATCTTGCCTTAGGTTCAGGATAGGTTTATGCCTACCCCACGCATGTTAAAATCCCCTTTTGTATTTTATATATATAAATATATATATATATATATATATATACTTATACGCATGTATGCTAATACCATACACTAACACACACACCCTTTAACACTTTCTCCTGCCATTCACACACTTTCCTATAATTGATAGATACCCTTAATAAGGGTCACCATGGGTGATTTGGCAAAAAGCCTCTTATTTAGTACTCTTAAAAAGTACTAAAGCCTCTTATTTATTTTACATATATATTTAGAGGCTAGGATTTGCCTGCTTCTAGCCCGGTCTGCTTTTTTGTTAATTACAGCCAAATTTCATGTAATTGTTGCCTCCTAGTTCATTAGGATTGAGCACAGACATGATGTGTCGCTGTCAACAACTAACAAGAGTTGATGTTGCTGTTTTCATACAATAGGGCGCCTACTAAAAGTTTTAATGTTATTCATACTATATTAATATGCATATATCAAAAATTCATTTTTTTTTTACTATTTTAAATTGCAAATGTTTACAAACATTGCATCTAACTACAACGTTTCCCATTAGATAGTTTGCTTATTAAGGTGTAATTAAGTCCATAACACAGCTTTTGAAATAGATTATAATTGAAAAAATAAGCAGCAAGGTTCTGATACTGTTTAATGATAAAAAAAAGAAATCTTCATAAAATATTCCACTCCATACCCGTTCAAGACAGTAGAGGTTCATTAAATGATATATTCAGCCATCAAACCTTCAAAGCCCCATCTAAATCCAATTAAAAAAGGCTTAATGAAGACGCCTATGATATGTGCTTGCAGGTAGCACACTGCTGAGAATGGTGAATAGAGGTAGATAAACCCCCTCCAAAGATATGTATTATTAATATATTGACGATAACTTCCTAAAACAATCCTTGGGAGAGGCTGCATTAAAAGATTCCAAATGTGGACCCCTAATGCTATGGAAGATTTGATATTGAATACATCAAGGAAATGCAAAGTATACAATTAAATACGCAAGTAGATTCATCGGGGACACGAATTTATAAAAGAGGTCTTCAAAGACGATGGTGAAACCCACAAATAGGTTGAAATGACGCTAGCCAATAAAGGCATTTGTTATACGTGTTAATCCACCTTGGATTTCAATATTGAGACTCAGAGATGGAGGTAGAATTCATTTATGACCAAGGATATTTAAGATTTTTCACAATGAAGAAGCTAAAATATCTCCATAATGATAGATGTAGTCTTCTTCATTACGTTAACAAGACTGGTTGAAGAATAATACTGAGAAACATATGTAAAGAATTCCTGTATACTTTGTACGATGAACAGTTTATGCTGTTTGTAGAGACCAGTCTACATCAAGAACTCATATATATATATATATATATAATATATTAAACTCTAATATTCTTAAAAAGTTAAATCCATTCAAAACAGTTGAGTAACATAAAACATAACATTTTCATGTATCCAGCCTAACTCTCCTTTGTGTCAGATTGAAGCCCCTGGATTAGAATCTCCAAATCCTCATTCATTCCAAAGAATACATTTCCAAACTCAAGTTATGGACGTTTCAGTCCATCTTTACCCAAGCGTGATCAGATTCCATATACGAAATATATACAATATATTCTAGGACTAGAATACCCTCATTTTGGTCAACAGGAAATACCCTACAAAAATATCAGATAGTAATAAGGGACACCTACAAAAATCTATATTATAACTAACTACTTTTGTGTATTTTAATTTTATATATTTTTTTTCCTTTATAGGCATTAGTCGTCTATCCATATTTCAAATGTAATATTCATATGTACGATAATACGTGTTAATATAATCAAAACTCCCTTTGCTAAGCCAGTAGTATTCAATTATGCCACGATATGCTGTGTTATTGCTGTTGCCAGTAGTGTATCCTCAAATTAATTTGTTGCAATGATAATATAGCAATCTGCAAAATTGTATTACGCGTTGGCTTGTTTACTGTAGTTATAGCATAATATGGCGTTGAATTACCGTTAATCCATCATTTTCAGCACCATGGAGTTTTAACAATGAACTATTTGGGAAAAACGACAAACACTAATAACAGCTTTGCGTACTTTCCGTACGGAAAAAAAACAAACAAAAAAAAAACATACAGGACTGGCTGGAAGGAGGAATACAATTGTCGAAGTAATGAGAATAAAAGCCCCAACTGTCTTATGCCATGTTTGAGACATTGTGTTGGGATGCCAAGTTTTTACGAGGCTGCCTATAAATCATTTTGCAAAATACAGATGTCTAAATTCTAAATCTATTTCTATAATGATTCTGTAGTGAAATCGCCAAGGCAGTTAACAGCCGAAAATTAAACTGAATGATCGTTTTTTGTGCGCTGTTTAATTATGTATGTATTGTTGCTAGGTATCTTTAAATATTAATAAGATATGTTTTTGCACTTATGACCTAAGCCATTCAATAAAGTGTCATGTGTAGAAAAAAAAACAGCGCAAGTGGGTATTGAAAAAAAAAAATTATTATTTCAGCTTTTTATGCCTTCTGAAATATGGAATTATTAGAATTGTAAAAAAATAAATAAAAAAAAAAACAAAAAAAAAAAAACAAGGCACTTAAGCTAACTAAAGCAACATGTCTTAGAATAATATGAAATTAATCTTTAATTTATTAATGGCTTCGGGAAATCATTAATGATTTATTACTTTCTGTGAGATTACCTTAATTGAGAAGGGAAGGCTAATCAACAGATGTTTGATTTTGAATCACTGCTATTCATTCTGAATATATTCGTGGATATAGGGAAATAGGAGAACTAGATTATAACATTCATTTTTATTTAATGTAAACAGTCTAGTTCATCTAACAAATAATGGCTAATTAATCCATGAGCAATTTCTTATAGACTGCAGTTATAAAAATAGATTTAAAAATGTTATTTTTTTTTTATCTTGGTTAATGATTCTGGCCCAATAGATCATCGGTTTTTTTTATTCTTTTACTGACTTTACATCTTCTTCTATGCTGGCCCAATAAGAGGTATCACCTTTAGATACGTAGATTCCATCCTCTCTTATATGGCCACATTCCTTATTCTTTTTGCTTTAATACCGCATTAGCCCAAGAGGAACTTGAATCTTTAGTCGAGGTTAATACGTTTTATTGGGCCAACGTAGAGAAATATATAAAGTTACATAAGTTTTCAGGGCCATAGAGGTCTTTTCTTCCACTCTACCATACCGTCTGAAGAATATACCTCTGTGGTCCTAAAAACGTTACATCTTTTTCTATGTTGGTCTTTACAAGCAACATCTGAGAGAACCCAGGTACCAAAGGTGAAAAGGCTTTTTAGTTGGATCAGCTCTAGCTTTGAGGTAGGTCCAGCCAAGACTTGGTTGAACCTTCAGCTGGCTTCCCAGTTGTAGGGTTTTGTTTTTGGAGTGAAACAACTATTTTATTGTAAAATTAAATGCAGTAGTAAAGATAAGTTGTGGAAAATTATATGACTACATATCATGGAACCCAGAACAGTATCTCAGAAGAGAAAATCACAGCAGAGTCAACAGACTCTGACAAAACAGAACTTTTAGGTCAATAATGGGCCAGTGTTTAATAAATGAATGGCATTTTCAAATTGCCTAAAGAAAATACTCCTGCGGTGCAGACGTTCTTTTAACATCTGGAAGGCTACGATGATGAAAGAAGACAGAAGACAGGCCCTTTAATTTGATTGGGGTCACAGATGGACATCATAAAATTCACTGCAGTGAAGAGACACACCATTGTGTCATAACTCAGGATGATTCAGCGCACTTTAGTATGAAACACAAAATTGAAAGCTAAGCATGGAATACATTATTATGATTTGACGGGGAGTTTTTTGTTATTTCTTAAAATAAAAAGGTCCAAACTCTAAGGGAGTGCTGTATTTACCCCTTGATCTGCTTCTAGTGGGTTCAAGGGCAAATTGAACCTTGCGAAATATAAAACATGTTTAACATTGGAGGTACTTATTGAGAAGAAAATCAGTCATCAGGGTACTTTCTTGGAGAGAAAAAAAAGAGTAATGATGTTCTGTACTAACATTGGGAATGGTCCCTTCAATAGAATTTTGTCCTAGGTAATCAAAAGAGTTATCAGTCTGCTCCATTACACATTAACTCCCCTGGATAAGAAAAAAAATGTTCTTTTTAGATTTTTTTATGTAAAAAAAAAATCTGCTTTTCAATGCAAATTTGCCAGGCCTAGTTAGAAACCTCTAATAAGTTGGGCCAAGTTGAACCTGAATTTGATTATGTGATCGGTCCGATATTGATTGGGTCCTTGAGGGGAAAATAACAGGTCTGTGCTGTTAAGCCCAATGTTACCAATACTTTGACCTCTTAAAACCAAAGTTCTCAGTTATAAGTTTTCCTTTATCGACAAATGATTGAGTTGCCAAGTAATCTTTTTTTTTTTTTTTTACTATCCTATTGAAAGTGAGTATGTCTATTCGATATACAGTATCTATATATTTGTAACTCAAATTTTTACCCTATTATACTTATTTTTTGGCAATAAAATATTCATTCATATTTCATTTTAGTAGCCGTTAGCTACCAAAGCCATCGCAGTGTAGATATAGGTCAGAATGTTCAGGAATCGTCAAACATCTTGTTTGGCTTTCTGGGAAGTACTGGATGTATTGAGATTAAGCTATGTTGTCTTATCTAGTTATACATTCTTGGTGTTTTTCAACAAATGGATAGTCTTGGCACCAGTTCAATTTACAGCACAACGAATGTGTTTCTGAAATGAATGTGTGTATTATAAACCTAGACGTGGAAGCAACACAGCTGTCATGATCAGACTCATATACTTGGATAACTAATGATAACGTGACCACGTCTTTTTAGCTTTTCACAGTAGCTATTAGTGTAAAAAAAAATATTTATGGGCAATATTAAGCACGGTGTCATATCTTGGCTGCTATGGGGGGGTTGCATTAAGTGCAGTAGCAGCGCAAATTGGTGGCATTGGAGTAAGCAGAAGGAACTCTCCCTCGATAGATATAATATTTAGATTGAGGATAGGAGGAGTCCTTGCAGAGAGGTATTATAAGGAGAGTATTGTTTATTGTTTTGGGTTTTTTTGGCCTTTTTTAATTCTCTTATATTTTCTGGTTATGTTGCTGAGTAATTTCATTTTTCGTCTGGTATACGTTATAGTGATGTATTCTAGCCTAGGCCAACCAGGTTTGGGGCACCGTGCCACTGCCCCATGGGCCATTTTGGGGAGATCTCTTTGTAACCAGTCAATATACACTATGGAGGCCATGGAGCAATGGGAATAATACTTGGTATTGCACATGCAATAGACTATGATACAACATTACTGTATATCCCGGTGCTCAGCATAGAACAAGGGCGTCCAACCTGCGGCCCTCCAGCTGCTGCAGGACTACATCTCCCATACTCCTCTGCCAGCCACCTAGCTGAAAGAGCATTATGGGAGATGTAGTGCTGCAGCAGCTGGAGGGCCGCAGGTTGGACACCCTTGGCATAGAAGATAGTGGCCGCGATGGTGTGGGGGTGGTGGCTGGGGTACTGCTTATCTTCTTACCATGAATAGAATGTTTATTGTTTTTTTTTGTTGGTCTGGAGTCTTGCATTTGCCCAGTTTTATTTTGTATTTAAACTTGTTCAGTGTCCTCGACATTTATTTAAAGTTAAGCAGAGAACATTGAAATTTCTGCTCCAAAGAACTTGTAATCTAGCACAAGCTGATTGATAGGATGATATATAAAAAATGAAGGTATGACAATTTTAATCAGGCGAACCAAGCCTTTACAACCGCTCCCAGTTAACAAAGAATGTCATAGGTGTCACCCAACAAGATGTAGTTTGATTGGCTCAATGTTGAGTGATGTCATTTTTTTTTTTAAAACAGACAAGTTCTTTATTGCAGATTTCTAATTTCCATTGTAGTGGCTTTACAGATTATGGGCAATTAGGGATGTCATGTATGCCGTTATACTGAACAAATAGTTTTTTTTCTGCTTTATTAGTTTTATTGATACAATAAGAATGGATAAACATGGAACGGTTCACACCTCTGAATGCAATTCAGATTAGCCGTGAAGGCTGGAGACAAATGATGTTTAGTCTCAATGGAACTTCTGAATGATAAACTGTTAAGTGTAATGGTATACATGCATATACAGTCTCTGTTAATCTTTATACAGAGGTAAAAATGTTATTTCCTAAAATTAGCCACATTCATTCCATAATTGTTCATTGGTTCACCAACAGTGTAATTTCTTGCACAATAGAGTGTCTATGGCTTTGTATTAAGAGTATGGAATCCCTTGAAGGATCACGGATAGACAGAGATATCTATAAACCATTTAAAACTGCTGGATGTTCGCTAACCTATATACAAGAAAAAAAAAAAAGTGCAGAGGTATATGATACCTTTCCAGAAAAGGAGCACAGAGGCGCTTGTTTTAGGTTTACCTATCCGAACTGACACCCTTCTTCTGGCCAATAAAGTTGGCGTTACGTATAAAGAACAAGGCATGACTTTTATGGTACCTTGACCTGCAGTGAGATGTCACGAGTAACAGTGGACAAGTCAAACTCTTTGGTCCCCCCTCACCTTGAGGTAAGGAAGGACTGGCAAGGGGCTTGGGGGAAAATGACAACCTATGCTGCTCTGATTTAAAAATGTGGCCCCCTACTTAAGCTTTTTTTGTGTTCTAATTGCAATATCTCATGTTTCCACAAGATATCTAGGTTAACAGGGGCTAATGTGTCATTGACATGCTGCTTGTGCCCTTTTTATGTTCTTCTTTCTATGGATCCTCATTTCTGTGAAGGAGTTTTGGATAGGTCTGAATAATACATGTTGAACATGTTGGACTTATAGTAGGCTTATAGTTAAGCCAACATGGGCACAGTTGAATCAATGCTTTACTTCTATATGCGTTGCAAAGGACACTACTTGAATAGACCATCTTAAGTAATTAAGCCACTCAATTTTAGGAATGTAATTTTTTAAAAATGTCCTACAGAGCTCTTCTGCATTACACAATTAACCCCTTAAGGACATGGGCGGTCCCTAAACCCATTGAAAACAATGCATTTTGAGCCCGTACATGTATGGGCTTTGTCATTAAGGGGTTAATATCATGGGGTGTTTTCAACTTTATTTTATTTTTAAGTAGAGAAGGATAGTTTATAGCATTGTTTTAGAATTACTCGTCTGCTGCAATTTCGGTTAAGTACTCATGTTTGTGTTGTCATTTACATTTTCATTTGACAACAGTGCCATCTAGTGGTTATTAAAGTGATGCTCATCCAAACACGGATACATTTTTCATCAGATGGCATGGAAGCGATATTATAGTCATGGGAAACAATTCACTGGATTTCTATGTCTATTGTATATGTATATGAAATGACACGTACTATAAACAAATCACATGCTGTAAGTTGTGAAATACCATGCACCAAGCTTTTTTGTACACAGTATATATCCAGAGGCAAACATACTGATCATCAGATAAGTTTGATTTAATGCAAACCTATAAAAAAAAAATTACATGATTTTCACACAACGTGTTTTAGGTTATGTCTGTCCAACATGAGACCCACAAACGACAGGCCCCATACGCCCCTCTATGTTTCCGATATACAATCAATCTGAAAACTACATGCATTTTATCATTTCACAGAATACATTTAATCACATACAGCACTTAACCTTTGAATATTGGATGGACCTTACTGTTAATCGGTTAGACAGAACCTTATAGATGATTACATCCGCTGCCTTCTCAGAAAAAGTGCTGCATCTATCTATAGAAAATAGAACTAGATGGATTGTTTAGAACATGTACCAACTGGATGCATTGGTTAGAATGTGTACCAACTGGATGCATTTCAAGGAAGAAGGCTCTATATCTAAAAGCTGTATGGAGGTTAAGTTGAGTGTAAACAAACCAATTGGAGAGATTACAGATCTCCCCTGTAACTGGCCCATTGAGCAACGAGACACTGGAGCCATCATTACTCGAGATGACAAGATTTGTCCCTGGGACTAACACCACAAAATCATAAGGTTTTTATAGTAACTCCTGTAGGAACAAAATCAAAATTTTCAACAAGTTGTCTTAGTGGTCAAAGTCATCATGCCGAGACTTTAAAAATCTGGTTGGCAAACGTGTGGATATTCAACAAACATCTTTTATTAGCGTAAAGGGAAGATGTACATGAAATGTTTACTGTTAAACCATAACACAACCAAACAAGGGTACTGCTTGTAATGTTACATATTTTACAATCACCATCCAAGCGAACTGCCCCTCATCTCATATGTGAAGTCTTTTTCCAGACCAGGTATGTACTCAGCTAGATTCTCACTTTATTTCTAGATTGTAAGCTCTTTGAGCAGGGTTCTCCTTGTCTTTTTTTTCTGTAAGTTAAATTATTACGTGATGGACCACTTGTTATTTCCTTTTTTCCTGTGGTACAGCGCTGCTGAATATGATGGAGCTATATAAATCAATAAATAATAATGATAATAAATATGGGGCACTGGTATGGTATTGAGCCATTCTAGAACCTTATCTTTATTTATCAGTATCCATTCAAAGGCTATGTATAGACAGCTGAGAAAAGTCTACTAAACTCCTATAACATGTATTTGTATACATATGTCAAGTGATGGAGTTACCCTCCAAAATTCTACTTTTGGAATATTGTTACTTGACCTTGGAATGTTGACCTTGATGTTTATTTAAGGTGACACCATGCGTTTCATAGGGGTTGGCATAACATGACATTCTTAATATCTGCTACGAGGCATAGGGGTAGACACACCAGAGTCCTATGTTATTATTTTGAGAAATACTTGGCACAGGTTTAACTTCTGTTGGAGGCCAGGCAACCTTTGTATGGTGAGGTCCTACTTTTAGTAAATTGTGCTAGTCGTACTAAATATCGACCTTAGTGTTAAAAATGGAAGAATTATAAATGGGGCCAGAGAACCTACAAATAATAACCACTCGGCAGCTCATCACATGAATTCTATTGCAAGTCACCAGAATCAGGAATCTGCACACACACCACAAGAACTCAGGTGCTTAGCTGTGCCAGGAAGGGCCAGCTCCCCAGTAAATCAAAATAGAAAAAGGCTCCAGGCACTCAAGGGGTCCACTCAGGCAGGTTTAGTGAAGGAGAAGGACAACAACGTTTCGACCTCACCTTGATAAAGACCTCATTGTGAGGTCGAAACGTTGTTGTCCTTCTCCTTCAATAAACCTGCCTGAGTGGAACCCTTGAGTGCCTGGAGCCTTTTTCTATTATGAATTCTATTGTAGTGACTTGATGATGATGACAACTGATTTACTCAAAATTAAAACTAAGGAAATTCCAAACGGCCATCAGAATTCAAGCAAGGATTTCAACCGTGATGTTTCAGCAAGAAAGAAGACGGATTAGTCAATATCAAACTGTGTGACCCTCAGAATCTTCCCATTCTAACCCGTAGAGTTTCAAGGTTTGATTATATAAGAAGACATGAAGAAGACATGAAAGCCTGTGGTTGTAGGGTTACGGCTCCTTTGCAATGTTTTGTACAACCCTTGGACTTACAAAAGGTTAAAAAACGCAGAGGCTGAACACGCTGTGAATAAAGAAAACCCATTCCTTGTACGTAATTTAAAAAAATGTCATCTCAGCACAATGGCTAACTACTTGCTATAGATATGGTCTTAAAACTGTCTACTCTAATAAATCAAGACCTGAATTTGAATAACCTCTGGTGGCAGGTAATTTTTCAGAACAATGCCATACTTTTTTGTGGTAGTTAAGTGGTTTCAAATGCTTGGTTTGAAGTTAACAAATTAATAAGGCATTAATCATGAGGTCTGGACGTTTAGCACGGCTGCGTTATCCATTATTAAATATGGTATCCGCGTAGAGAATGTAGAATTATGTACATCCCGAGCTTTTCGTGTGGCCAAGCCCTTTGGCCGTTAATTCCCACTGGATTCATACTATACCGGTTGCATAGAATTCAGCCGCGGCTGTATTATTAACGCGCTGAATCGTTGCTAATGGGACATGCTGGAAAAAGGATTAGAACAGAATAACCTAGTGGCACCAACACAGAAAATAGAATTTTGCCATCAGGATAACATTGATGTTGAATGCCCATTCTCAGCAAATAGTTGTGTGCAAGAAATTAATTTTATTTAGCTTTTTTTTTTTTTTTTTTTATCAAAAATACATAAATTACATTTCAAACAAACCTCTGTATTATATGCTGGAAGGTCTCTAAGTTATTTGTTTTAAATTTTTCAGGCGTATCTGGGGTTTTTTTTTTCGTTATCATCAAATATTGTGACACTTATTCGATTACAGACAAGAGTACGCAACGGTAATAACATCCATGTGTTGAGAAAATGGAATGTGCATTTCAAAGTCAAAGTTTACAAACCATGTCATCACCTTGACATCTGCTGTTGACTATCTCTCTCGAGATCGTTAATTTTAAGGGCATCTATCAAGATAAAAAATATGTTTTGCAGTCCGTGTCTTGAAATAGGACCTACCGATCCCAAAAAAATGTCTTACATTCATTTTTAGAAGTATTTTTTTATGTCTTTCATTAAAACTGGGTTTGTAGACAATTGTAGTTGTTTGTACACAATTAAGTTGGATTATGTTATCAAAATCGCTGTTCTTTTGGTTCCTTAGTGGTAGAGTTTATGGTTTGGTTTGGGAAACGTTGCTTTTTGTATGGACAATGGACTTTGTGGTGGACATCTTAAGGAAGAACTTGAGGTGGACACCAAGGACTTCATTTTTAGCAGCGACACACAACGGAGAGATTTACCATATATTATAAAGTCTTAAAGAATGTTTCAGAGAAGGGATACCAAAACGGTAAATGGTTTGCATGATAAAAAGAATGTAGGTCATGATGTAAAACTAGAGGGTCAGAGGCTTGGACTTAATGTATGGAAGTTTGTATTTACTGAGAAAGTAGTAAATAGGTAGAACAGCTTCCCAGCATAAATGGTATAATACAGAATTTAAACATGTATAGGATAGGCATACGGCTCCTGAACCTAAGACGCGAGCAAGAACCGATTGAGGTTTGAGTCTTTACAGCAGAAAAAAAACAGGCAGACTAGACGGGCCAATTTGTTCTTATCTGCCATCAAATTCTAAGTTTCCAACCAATTGTTATTACAAATAAATGGTGCTGCTTGTACATAAATCAAATATCTTTAGCACACAAAGCGAACAGATAAATGTTTTATGACATGTAATAACAGGATAGAATGAAAATAATGTAAACATGCATAATACCACTTGACTATTATTATTATTATGAATGTTTTGTGGATTTATACCAACCTCTTCCTAGTTATTCAAACATATCTGAACTCTTGTGCTCTCCATTACCGAAATAGCTTGTGCTTGTTACCTATGAAGGATGCCTCCGCGCATTTTATTCATACGGAGTATAATACCTTGAAGCCCTTAATTAATCTTGCTGTCACACCCCATCATCACCTAGAAAACATTTTTTTTATGAAATAGGCTTAAAACAGGCACCATGAGCATAGTCATCATCTGGCCTGTCAACGGCATCATATAAACGTTCAACGTTCCACCAATAAATTGTTCGCATTATTTGCCGTTTCATTTATAACTCATGCCCTGTTTCATGGAATATTTATGAGCCGCTATGAAATCATAATGATTATTGCTAATTGTACGTCTCGTATTGGCTTCGCGGGGTGAAGAGAGAAAACTAAATATCCCACAGTGGGCATTCAATCTGTCTTTCGCCTTCGGTTCATATTTTCTGCTTATACGATTCGAGCTGGGAATTAAATTCCTCCGAACATAATTTAGACACTAGTGTCAAAATCGCACAGTTAGATCGGATGACATTACGAGCAGCTCTTTAGTTTTCGTTGTTCATGCAATTCATTGTTATATTCATCAACGGCAAAACAAAATTTTGACTGCTCATGTGCGAACGCATGCTCTACGATACAATAAAGGCTGATTAAATATTGCCAGTATTACAGAACTGTGTGTTCTTTAATCATTGCTATATAACACAGACGGTTAAATGTTTATTTAATTCACCAAAACTACGTATGGCTTAAACTTTTTTCGTTTTTTTGCTTGATTTGTGACTATTTAATGTATTATTAAGGAAGCGCAAATCTCCAGCTCTTTTTTATGGTTTAGGATAAGCTACACATTAGCTGTAGGAAATTATATTAAGGTCCCAGTAGTGCTCCGTGATCGTGGAGTAGGCCGAAGCCGCTGTCTAAAGTAGTGCCATTTACCCTGGATGAAGTGGAAGCGGCATTTTAAACTTCGCCGACACCATTATCTAACCCCCCCCCTTTGTACTTACCTTTAAACAGTCCAGCGGCGAGTCTCCCTGCTCTGCCACGGTGCCGGCTTGTAATGCTGAGCGCCGGAAATTGACGTCACTTCCGGCGCTCAGCATTACAAGCCGGCACCGAGACCGAGCTAGAGGGCTCGCAGAGGAGAGAGAGGGGCGCCGAGCGGGTAAGCGAAACCACTCGGCGCCCCTCTCTCTCCTCTGCTTACAAAAAAAAAGCGCTTTGCCGCCCCTTCAAAAGTGCCGCCCACTCGGCTCCATTGTAGGGCCGGCCCCCAGCATCCCTTATAACAGCATAATAATTCTTAAATCAAATCATTTGTCTCGTGCAGCAAATTTTGAGTATACAACAAAAGGCATTTTTACAGATTCAACACTATGAACACATATCTCTTTACTCTGTGCTGTCTGATGGCCTCCATCCTTTTTCCAAGCCTGATACATACACTTTCTTTGTTTTGGCATATGGATCTCATCATCTCTGTAACTGCCTCCAGTTAGCAATATTCATCAGAGTAACTTGAAGACACAGACATAGTGTTGGGTATATTTTATATACAACATCCATCTCAAGGGTCTACAAGCATTGAGACAAGAAGAAACACAGTCCCTAAAGCTGTAGTTTAACAAAAAGGCAAAAGAACGAGGCCAAAAATGCCTGATCTTTTATGAATACCATCAGAATTTTAGGCGCATTCACAATATGCTTCTTCATAAAATTTTATTTTATTGCCTATCACTCTTGACATTCAGCAGAGCTGAAGTCTCTGGATATAATATGTATAAAACTTCCAATACATAATACAAGATTGAACATCAGAAACAAAGAGATCCGTATCTCCATCAGAGGGTTCCTCAAGCTATTAATCTCCATTTTCGGTCCCTTGCCTATTTAATCATTTTTTTTTTATTTTCCTGAAAGAACACCTAATCTACAAACTTTCACGTTACTCACAATAACATAAAATGGTTGCATTGTTAATTAAAAAATATGGTGAACACTGAATCGATTTTGGTATCATTGGCTTAAGTGTGCCTCTAGAAAAACCATAGAATTCTAAGTAATTCCACAATAGTCCAAGGGAAACAAAAAAAAATACATAAAGAGAAAGACCCAATAATCATGCAGGAAAGGACATTTTTATCTGAATTATCCATGAAACTGTTTTTCACTTCTTCATGGTCAACTATGGAGGACAAACATTTTAAAAAATAGTTCCTCTAGTCGATAAGCACATAGAACCCGTTAGGAGCCCCTTGAGAGCAACCAGAGAGGTTTTGTGAAGAAGTGATTTATTGGCACTAATGTGAAACCATTTTTGGTTTTTTAATATTTATATTTATATGGAAATAGGAATAGATGCATCATCGTCATTAAGCGGCGCATCTACAGAGAGTGGAGAGTTCCTGCAATAAATGGTAATCATAAATATTACCTAAACAATGTGACAAATATAAATAACATCAAATGACACCAAATAAGTCCTCTGGAGTCTCCTTTAAAAGCATTCCAGCTCAGTTAATAAAGTTAAGAGAGATGGTGACAAAACATTAAGTGAATGATGAGAGAGTCACATCTGAGAGACAAGATGAATGGGTGTCGAAAGATAACGGAGGCAATTCAGAGTGAAGATTGATCACTTTCTACCTTGTGCATTGCTGCCACAAGAAATAGTCCACACTGCCTACAGTACTGGTTTAATACAACACGGTGTTCTCATCACTGTCCCGTCTCACAGTACATCGTCAGTAACACGTGTAAGGACTTTGTGCACTGCTACCCAGTGACCGGACTCAGGATTGAGTTGTATCTCATTGTCATGCTTTGGGGACTCCTCACGGATGGTGCCCTGGAGCTCTCCACTTTCATGTCCTTAGGTCTAAAGCTAGTGAGTTCAGGATAGGGGTATATAGGTAAGGGGTAGGGAGCTGGGGTGGGGAGTTTGTAAAGAACATTTCTCCCAGGTACCCAAAGGTTTATTAGAAACCCAGTATTCATCTTTGATTGCCAAACATACAGTACTAAAAGTCTGATGTATATATCTGCAGGTATCAGGGGTGGGCTGACAGCTTCAGGCCTGTTGGGCATGTAAAGCCAAATGCCCCCCCACCACCACTGTAACTAAACACATGAACACACACACCCACTCTAACACATTCACTCATTCACAGCAGCTCATTCATTCCACCGCAGGGTGACATAAAATTGGATCCCATGACTCCTTCATGCCCTGTCTTCACAAAGTGGGGGCCCCCCTAGAATTAGGATGGGACCAGAGGCCAATTCCCTCCGTACCCCCTGGGCCAGCCTGCCCCAGCAGGTATGGCTTTAAGCATTACTAACTTGCTCTTCCACATTGTACATTTCTGCGACTAAGAAATAGGTGCTGCCCTGTCTCTTTTGTGGTAGGTTAATCAATCATCTGGAATTTATTTCACCTCTCAATTGAGTTTCTTCCAACAGTTTTTAAACTTAATGTTGCCCTGACTTCTTTATCTAACCTTATTAAGTGAGGTTGGGAGAATTCATTTACTTCTGTAAATGGCAGTACTGCACCTTTGACACGGTGTACAAAATAGAAAACACTGCATGCCTTTTTTCTGGATAAGTAGACTTTTACTGTGGTTGACAAATCAAATCAAGATTCTTTTCTTATAATAGTTTTTTTTTATAAAAAAAGAATTTCATCTTTTTTTGATAAGTATAACCTTTGTTGTCATTTTGATATAGTTTTAATATTTATTGATTTTTACAGCATGATCATATTCTGCGGGGCTGTAGGATGAGATAAAATAAGTTAATTTAATTAAATAACTAAATAGGGTTTTTTTTGCTTTTCACTCCTCATTCACTGTAAATTATACAGTTTTTTTGGTTACACCATTTATATTATTATATTATTATTATTTAAATTATTTTTTATAATTTAACTTAAAGGCTTTAACATTTTATATGAATTTATTATTTTTTTCCAAATATCTTTATATATATATATATATATAAAGATATGTATATATATTAACAAAAATATTTGTGAAATGAGGCGGTGATGAGTGGTACAGGGTGCGGAATCTACTTTGTATCAGGAGATATGATGAAGACAACACACACACACACACACACACACAAAAAGCAATGCATGAGAAAAATGCAAACCCAATTAAATAAAGAACCCCAGAATCCATCATTATTTTTCCACTTCATCTAACTAACTCGAAAATCACCAACTGCTCGGTACAAAGCAAACACAGCTGCAATGTGACGTATTCACCATTAGCAAGAAAAATTCATATTTTTTTCATTGTTCTAAATAAAAAAAAAAAAAAAACTAACAAAAATGATCACGTTACAATGTAAGACAGCAGGTGCAACTTGTTAATGTAGTGGACAGAAAGCAGGAGAATGGGGTAGATTTGCTCTATGAATCGAAGCATTGTTTGGACACTATTAAACATGACAGTTCAGGCCTCAGTTTAATGGAGTTTCGGTTTTGCTGCCTTGAAGCCGACATGAGAAACTATGCTAAGTACAAAAGACCTGACGTTAATTATTGAAGCCAATTGGGTATTATGCAAAAGCTTAACAGCAGTCCGCAGGATCATACCCCGGTGATTTTAGTTTTGTTTCACATGCTGAGAGTTAAAATGTATTTATTCAATGTTTGTTAATTGCGAATCATACGAACCACAGAAAATTCTTCCCCAAAAGGTTATAGATATTATTTGAAAAAACTCAAAAAACAACTATATGAAGTCTATGACGGCGCATGGATAAATTATTTTAGTGTCTCAAGGGCACCGACGGCCGATTGGCCCTAAGTGAAAGATTAAAGGTCCGATTTCTTACGCAAGTGATGGATGGACCTGTGTATAGAGCATGCTATACTTACGTTCATGTGGTTTTTTTTTGGTTTTTTTTAATTAATTAATTTATTATTAGGATTATAGATTCATATCAATGTATGTCAACATGGCAGATAGCCATATAAGGACACTTTTGTCTAGGGGTGTGGCTAGAGAGAGAAGGGCTTCATTCTTAATTTTATGCACATTGATGTGAAGGGTTTGGGCCCCGAAGAGAGAGAGAGAGAGAGAGAGAGAGAGTCTTTTCTATAAACGAAAGGTTGAGGAATAGAAATGTGTGTTAAAAAGGCTAAATAATATTTTGATTCCCTGTTATAAGAGGGGTGGAGGAATTGGGTGATAAAGAGGGACAGATCTACTAAACATGAACAGTTGAGAAATGTGTAAACGTGCCCGTCTTAGAGGTTTTCCCCTCTATCATCTCATAAGTGGGGTCTCTAAGTATTTTTACCCCCCCCCAATTTTTTTTACCCAAGGTAATACAGCTCTGACCGTTATGGAGAATCCCTAAATAACTATTTGGCAGAGGTAAAGAAGAAAGGTCGATGAAAATGGGGCTTGAGAAGAAACATCCTTGCCCCAACCACCCCAGAATCTGTATTCCTCTACCGACACGGATAAACTGCTATAAAATGTATATTTGGCTAATTTGAGGCATATTTAAAATGCTTTGTAAAGAACCTTGGTGATTTTATCCTGCGGTTTTTCTCAGTGTAGTCTCCTCCACTTTTCTGTGATGTGCCGGGTATTATTAGGTTATAAAATCGAAGCAACCAGATTTATTTCCTATAATGTCCGCTCATTTTTCTTGCACTTATTGGTATATTCGTCAAATGCGATACGATCACAGACAGTATAATATCACTTCCTGTTTCTCCCTGCACACGATTCATCATCGTCCAAAACGAAAGGAGATGAATCAGCCCCAGTAACTCACATGTAACATGGAATAACATTATTATATATATGTATATATTCTGTTCAAAAGTTTGGGGTCACTTAGACATTTCCTTGTTTTTGAAAGAAAAGCTAATTTGTTTCCATTAAAATAACATGAAATCCAGCACAGACAGGGTTAATGTTGTAAAACGGCTGATTTTTAATGGAATATCTTCATAGGTGTACAGAGACCCTTTATCACTCCCATCACTCCTGTGTTCCAATGGCCCTTTATCACTCCCATCACTCCTGTGTTCCAATGGCCCTTTATCACTCCCATCACTCCTGTGTTCCAATGGCCCTTTATCACTCCCATGTTCCAATGGCCCTTTATCATTCTCATCACTCCTGTGTTCCAATGGCCCTTTATCACTCCCATCACTCCTGTGTTCCAATGGCCCTTTATCACTCCCATCACTCCTTTATCACTCCCATCACTCCCGTGTTCCAATGGCCCTTTATCACTCCCATCACTCCTTTATCACACCCATCACTCCTGTGTTCCAGTGAACTGTAGTAAGCCAGCGATGCACTGTTATTCAACACTGGAAGTTCACTTGAGGTCGCGGCCTATATCCACGGTAAAGAACATTAAACGCTTCATTACAATTATCCGTTGCGTATGGCAACAAGTATATCAGGGACCTCTTAAGTTTTTTTTTCTAATTTACATGACTTAATATAATAAATATTCTGATATACTAATATATTTTATCATAAGTTATCCCAGCAAAAAATTATCTGGCACCTTCTATTGAGTCCTTTCGAAGAAGACCATCTGCTGTTGATCATATCGTGGTGCATTGCAATGGGACGCCATAACGGAGATTTCTGTCCGCGGTGGCTAAGATCTCCAGCTCCCTCACCGCTAGGCAGCAAGTTCTAAATTAGTTGTTTTTTTTGTCACTTTAAACCAGATTCACAATATAAAGCTGATTATACCGCGCGTGTGGGAAAGAGCCCCCTGCCTCTCTACTTATCTTACAAACACGCCATATAAAATTGAAAAGAAAATTAGCTACTGCTGCAAACACAACGGAATTGTTTAACCCCTGATAAAGTCACCATTACAGACCAATTATGACTTTATAAATACATTAATTCCACAGTTCGAAAAACACTAATTCCGATACATCGCCATTTCCCAAAATGTGTTAAGATTTTTTTATGCATGAAATAAAAAAAACAGTTTTAGTTGTTATGGTGAAAAATAACATGTTTCAAGGAAATTGAGTTTTTGTAAGACACCTTGACTTCTATTTTTAAAAAAAATCTATTTTGTTTTCATTAAATTTGATTAAAACGGATATTTTGGCTAAAAATATACTAGACTAATAATTTTTAAAGCACAAAAGTGGTTTGAAGCTATTTGGCACCTTTTTAAGAAATAAAGGGTAGCTGCATGGCACAAAGTATACTAATTTATAGTTAGATTTTAATAAGCAAATCATGATTTTGCTTTTAAATATACTACAAAAGGAAAACTTACATTGATTATCCTTTCAATCGTTATAAATAATATCTCATCAGTTCTGTGTGGGGTCTTAATTGATTTATCAAGCTGGGTTTTCACCATGGGGTGCACAATTAATTCTAGAGAAGGAACTAATGAAGGCAATTTTCTTTTATAGACAAAAAAAAAAGTTGAGGTTTAAATTAAAAACGAAACGTGTTAGAGGGATGCTTTGTGTTTGATAACCAAGTCCTTCTCGAGTCGCACGCTGCACTTATACAGAGCTCAGGCCCTAGTTTCTATAAGTGTTAACAGTCCTGTTTTTTTGCAAGACAGTCACGATTTTCATGCACTGTCTGCTGATGAACATCGAGGGGCCCTTTTTGTAAGGCAGGCAAGTGGACACGCCCTGACCCCACCCATTTCAAGAGCCAATCCTGCCCATTTCTAATGCTGGCCCTGCCACTTGTGACACGCCCTAACACAGGTGTCCCAATTTAGACATGTTAGGGGTACGGGCTTGTCTATTGGGGCGCCGCCGAGGATGCTGGCCACAAGAGCGCCTACAAAAGTTGTTGAGTTTGTGTGCCATTGATGTCATACATTGGGCATCGTTGTGATCATGCTACTCTTGTCTCGTTTATTACTGTCTGTTTTTTTTTTTTTTTATTAATTATCCATCCATGTGAAATGATGTAAAATATATCAAAATGAAAAGGGGTAGAAAACCTGCATATTTTATTTGTATATGACTGGTAGCAGTGATTTTAACCTCCCAGCAGTGTGTGGCCCCCAGCTGGATATGACCGACCACGTGCTTGGTGAGCGTTAACAAATGTAACATGCGGCCTATCATATCCACCGACGACCATGCTTACGTCATTAGGAGACTGCTGGCCTTAAAGTGCCAGGGTCTTCTGGTTTTCCGAAGTCAGGCCCTGCTATGTGGGGGCATGATTCAAGGCACACAGTCGGAACCTAGGTGTGATGCTCAACCTCAGAGTGTCGTAAGGTGGCCACAAACCAGCTGCAATGGAGGTCTGTATCTTTTTACAGCTTCCTGGGCCTGTCAGGGGCGATTAGAAGAACATAAAAAGAACATAATTGCAATTCAAGATAGATGCCAACAGTTTTCTCATCAAGAGATATCGACTCAACTTGAAATCCAGTAAGATTTGTTTTCGGTTGTTCCATGCACATTACCTACAGATGCTCTTTGGAAAAAAACAATTTCTCATAAATTCCATTCAATCGCCCATGGAAGAACAGATTGTTGAGCGGAACCTACGGACATGCACCAACGTGTTGCGTGAGCTTGGTTGTATAACTTTCGCTGGCTGCGAGATGTCCAACCGGCATCAACCAAATTGTCGGCGATTCAAAACCCCGCTACTGTTCATTAAGTGCGCACAAATTAGCACAGTAGGAGGCCAGGCTATCAATAATATATTCTGATCTTTTTTATTCCCAAAGCTGCATTCATCAGAGACAGCTGACAGCTGCAGCTACTGTACGTTAGCACAAAAAAAGCCGTGAACAGATTCCAGCAAAGCGGTTCCAAGACGTGGCATTCTTGGCACTAAACCCGGACGTCACTCTTATCCAGACATTCAGCCCTTTAACTCAGACTCTGGTCATATCAGCCAGGATTATCACTGAACAGCTAGAGGAACATTGCAGTTATTTATATATCTTCTTTGGTGGCCTTTAATGAGGGAACATTCTAAAGTATCTTTCAGAGAACGTCTTTCCATTTCTCAAAACATGTTGAAGAATTAATATGTAAGACCGAGTATAAATAAGTAGGGCTGAAACAACTAATCGATAAAATCGATAATAATCGATAATGAAAATCGTTGTCAATGATTTTCATTATCGATTAATCGAATCGATTTTTATCGATTATAAAAAGAGGTTTTTTTCAGAGCAAATGCTCTGAAAAACTCCTCTCCTTATATAATCCTAGATTATAATACTAGAATCCAGATCCCCCGCAACGCTGCAGGGGACCTGGATTCCTCTCACTGTCGGCCGGTCTCTCACTTCCGTCTCTCTCCCCCCTCCCATACACCCCTCTGACTCCTCCCCCCTCCCATACATCACTCTGCCTCTCTCCCGACTCGTTACTGACAGGAACTTTCACTGCAGCCTCAGCGTAAGTGAAGGGCACTAACGGAGGCTGGCTGTGCGCATCGTGCAGACCCCCACCGGCTGACAGAGAATCATCCTCTCAGTCAGCCAGTGGGGGTCTGCATCGCACACCTTCACTTACGCTGAGGCTTCTATGAAGCTGCAGTGAAAGTGCCTGTCAGTAACGGTAGAGAGGCAGAGCGGTGTATTGGGGGGGAGTCAGAGGGGTGTATGGGAGCCACCCTCCCACACACCACTCTGGCTCCTCCCCCTCCCATACGCCACTCTGCCTCTCTACCCGGCTCCCTGATGTCTTGTGAACCTCCGTTGCTGACAGGAGGCAGAGTGGAGTATGGGAGGGGGGAGGAGGCAGAGTGGAGTATGGGAGGGGGAGGAGCCAAAGTGGTGTATGGTAGGGGGAGGAGCCAGAGTGGTATATGGGAGGGGGAGGAGCCAGAGTGGAGTATGGGAGGGGGAGGAGGCAGAGTGGATTATGGGAGGGGGGAGGAGGCAAAGTGGTATATGGGAGGGGGAGGAGGCAAAGTGGTGTATGGGAGGGGGGAGGAGGCAGAGTGGAGTATAGGAGGGGGCAGGAGGCAGAGTGGAGTATGGGAGGGGGGAGGAGGCAGAGTGGAGTATGGGAGGGGGAGGAGGCAGAGTGGTGTATGGGAGGGGGAGGAGGCAGAGTGGTGTATGGGAGGGGGAGGAGCCAGAGTGGTGTATGGGAGGGGGAGGAGCCAGAGTGGTGTATTGGAGGGGGAGGAGCCAGAGTGGTGTATGGGAGGGGGAGGGGCCAGAGTGGTGTATGGGTGAGCTATAGTGATGTATGGGGGGTATTATGAATTTCAGGGCATATAGGGCATATAAGGCATATCGATATTAGACATATCAGGGGGGCATAAAACATATCTGGGGTAAAAGGTATATCAGGGGGCTCAGTTGCATATCACTGGCATATAAGGAGTATAAGGCATATCAGGGGCACAGTGGCATATCAGGGGGCACAGTGGAATCTGGCATATAAGAGGTATAAGGCATATATGGGGGCAGAGTGGCAAGCTGGGGGCCAGATGTGCATAACCGGGGGCAGTTTGGTAAATAAAAAAAAATTAAACAAGGCTTTCTTATATTCTCATAGTTTTTATTAAATATGAAAAATAGTTAACATATGAATTAATATTTACTAATAATTTTGCATTAAAAACTTGTTTGAGAAACACAGTGTTTGGGTTCTTGTAGCTTTTAATATTATGTCAGTCAAATAAGAAGGTGAATAGCGAGAGGCCATTGCAATAAAGAGATGAAAGTGTAAATTGTATGTTTTTTATTACATTATTTTAAATTGAAAATTTTTTTTTATTTTTTATCCGATTAATCGAAAAAATAATCGGCCACCTAATCGATTATTAAAATAATCGTTAGTTGCAGCCCTATAAATAAGACGTTTACAGAAAAAGGAATAGAGTTCAAACACCCTGGGTTTTTGATCTAACAATGGAAATGACCAAGACCACGTTGCTTTATAGTTTAAATATGGTAAAAACACAAGAACAAATTTAAAGTAGCTGTCCAAAGGAAAAACAATATTATTATCCTTGATCATAAACCCCAGCGCTGTAGACAGTAATAACCCCACAGCGCTCTATACTGTAATAACCCCAGAGCTGTATACTATAATAACCCCCAGCGCTGTATAGAGTAATATAACCCCCCAGGTCTGTATACAGTAATATAACCCCCCAGGGCTGTATACAGTAATAACCCCCCCAGGACTGTGTTCAGTAATATAACCCCTCCCAGGGCTGTATACAGTAGTAACTCCCGGCGCTGTATTCTGTAATAACCCCTACAGCTGTATACCGTAATATCCCCCAGCGCTGTAAACAGTGATTTTTTTTTAAGATTTTTTATGGAAATTCTAACAATATCATTAGTCAGAGGGTCTGGCTGGGTGATTTAGACTATTGTTCTCCACAATAGATGCGACGAAGACAGAAGGCGCAGTAGCCTGTCCACAGGAGCTACATAAATACCAATGAAAAAAGAGCCCCGTCGCAGTTCACTTTAAGTATACCGTGAACAACTAATGATACAATGTAAAAACTATAAAAAGAGGTAAAATAGGTAAAGATAAAAACACTTTGCTAAAAATATATCCTGGGAATTTTAACTATGGGGCCCCGTGTGTGCCATTATTTGGATGGTTTTTTTTGAAGCAATTCTTTTCTTCCATTCCTTCTGCTATTAGAGAACATTCTATTGCCTATTACAAGAAGGATCCTACTAAAAATAATGTCATTTCCTTAGCTGGGTTTGTTTTTATGGATATACTAAACAAACTCGACGATAACAGAAAAATAAACCAAGATAGATAAAGGAGAGAATCTTTACATAGAAAAAAAAATATATGATTGCCTCTGTTCCTTTCTCCAGACGAGAGTTGGCCATTTTGTTTAAAATTAGTCATAGATCATTAAAATGATAATTATCTAATTTGCATACTGGTCGTTGGAATGAGTTACAGAATTGATTTTCTAGACTGGGAATTTGTTCCGTTTAATGCAATTTTAAAACCTTAGCATTGTTCTATGGCAAATACTAAATCCACAAGAGTGCCCCCTCCAGCTTATGGGGTTGTTGCTTTATGCCCCCCAAATGTATAGTAGCATAACCCCCAACATTTTAGATAAAGATTGGGAGATCTGTGCTGAAGATGTGGCTAGAGGCGGGAAGGGGCGGGTCCATTACCTGGATTGGACAGGGCTGGTCAGTGAAGTGGGCAGGGCCAGAGCCTGGTAACCAATCAGTGTTGCCCACCTCGCGACACTAGCATTGATTTTCCACCTGCCTGGGCAGACCATGTGAGATCAAAGGATCTCCCCAGTCTTAACCAACAGAATGGTAACCCTGCACCAGATGAACCAACAAACACCTTAAACGCACCCAATATTACTCAATAAAAAATGTGCAATTCCATGTTGCTCAAACATAGCAAAAAAGTTAGTAAAATATCTGTAATGAAATCAATAATATATAGCGTAAATCTGTATATCGAGATCCGCAAACCGTCCCTGTGCTGGTATATAGGAGGCCCATGCTCCCTATTGCCCACAAAAGCGGGGCAGCAGGTCAGATACCTGGAACAGCAGGATAATGCCCCCAAAATTAGGAATATCACGCAAAACCGAGAAATTGGAAGGTACAGCATGCGGTGGTAGTTCTGATAATAAAGAGATATTTACCTTGTCACCAAATTAAAAGCCGTATTCGAATCTGCTGCATTTTACTCATGTTTCACTTTGGTTCGATGAAGATTATGCACTGAAATGTTAACTTGCTGGTGACTTAATAAAGAACAAGGACCAGTATTTCAAATGATTAGCTTGTCACAGCTGGCAAATTGTTGGACAGAATCATACTGATGAGCTATTAAACTTTTATTATTTTAAAGATCCTTGAAAAGCAATAAAACTTTACGGCAAGTGCAGCTTAAAAGGGGAAGGCTTGCATTCTTAAAAGATCATGTATCCGTGGAACTTGGGAGAACCGCAAGCCATAGCCTGGGTTATGTGAACCCATGTGCGAGAAATGTGCTGGCCGCACACTAATTAAATATAAACACAATTATAATGGAGTAATAGGACTAATACATTCACGCAAATTCATTTCTCTGATGCAACCTTTTAATGGTGTCCCTTTTTCCTCTCCTCATAACCCTCTTTTCTAGGAGCTCAGAATGTTGGCTGGGCATGAAGGTATCTCAGGGTTCTACAGCCCTAAAAGTCCCCATAATGGGTATAGAAACAACAGGTAATGGGTTAATGCATTCAATTAGGTTGTGTTATTAAGTACTATTATTTGTCTTTAAAGCTTTAGCTAGTTTTCACATGGTACACCATGTAAAACAAAATCAAATGGAGAACCCTATTTAGATTATGAGTCCTATCTAATGTTACACGGCTGTATTGAGGAGCTGAATCAGTAGGACTGCACTGCCCTTTAACCCAGTTTGACTCTTTTGCCATGTAAGGCCCTCTCTGGACACCATTAATGAGGCTGCTGTGTAGTAGGTGTGGTGCTTAACCCTAAGGTCTGGTCAAAACCTGCAAATATACACAAACAATACAAGAAGGGAAGGACACCCTCAAAAGCATATGCTTCCCTTCTTGTATTTTTTGTGGTCAGGAAACATAATACATGCCTGTGCTATGTAACGCACAACACAACTGGCTATTCCAACATGACCAGTAGGTGGCGATAATGCAAAGCCGACACATTGTAACCAAAATACAATGTTCAAACACAGATTGTAAAACTATTTCCCAACAAGATTCTTTCAAAATGTCACCCAGTTTAAATTATATAGGATATATGTTTAGTTTTTGAAGCCATTTAACTTAATTTGATTAAGTCATCGAATTACATCATTTTATTGGTCGTTTCCAACTTTTTAGATAATAAAAGTAAAGCTTAGATCCTAATGCCATGAGTCGCATTTCATCTGCAAAAAATTACTGTATATCTGTCCTAAACACATTTGCTCCACAATCGTCTGCTTCTACGTATAAAAAGGTAAAATGAAAGAGTGATCAAACCTGCTTGTTTGCAACGAGAACATTTAGAAATTAGACTAATTTGCCACCCAATTTGTTACAGTCAACTAAAATTGAAATATCATAATCCGAGCTATGCAACAATTTCTAAAACGACATTCCTGTAACTTTAGGATATATATATAATTCACCCAGTCTGTGTTACCCAGATTGAGCTAATAGATGCCGCCTCGGTTTGCCACAAGTGAAGCCAGATTGCTTCATTAACTTTCAGTTTGATTTTCTAGCTGATTAAGTATTTAGCTGGCAGTTTAAGGAAGCATTTACACAAATGAATCTTTAACTCCATAGTGGAAGGTACAATTATACGGTCTGGAATTTTCTACAAAAGCATTCCATTGGCAAGTAGCACAGACTAGATCACTTACTTGGGTAATAAGTGTCCCTTTAAATATTAGCACCGGGACCAATGCTAATTTCCCAAAGACAACAAATACCATCATCTGATTTTGGGAAAGACCTCAGGTCTATGTAGGTTTTGGACCATTGATGTTCTATTCATGCTGGTGACCTTTGGCTGACTATACTGAAAATCATCACTGAGTCCTTCAACTAAGAATTGTCATATAAAAACATTAGACAGCTGGGTTTATGATTACAAGCTCTGTGGATCTAGAAAGGGAAAGTAGCTCAGAAGTAGATATGTGCCAACATCCCTGCCAAACAAACCTTTACTTTGCCCTCCCATAAGTTAGCAGACATTACCATAAGTTAGGCATGCCAATGTGCCAGGGCTTATGGAATATTTTGTGTGCTGTGAGCATTACTAAAGATGCAAAGCTGGCTGTTGATAGTCAACATGAATAACCCCACCAAGGTTGAGACCAGGAGTTGATGTCAATGGTTTCTTATGACTTTGGTGTCCCTGTGGAGTCCATAACAGATCTGCATTTTCCTGCCCTAACTGGTGCAACACGACTGCCCTTTATCAAGAGAGCTTCCTATACCTACAAAAGTCCCATCTTCATCCTGGTGTCAACCTTGCGTGTAGCTGCATATAAGCAGTCATCGTTTCGATTAACACCTTCTAAGGCTTCCAATGATAAATGGGGGGTAATTATGGTAGCCATTGTCCCCAACTAAGGGGATTACAAGGGGGGGGAGGGGGTAGATAGCCTGAGAAAAGGGGGGGTAGTGTGAGAAGGGGGTAGATTGGGTTGGGGTGGGGGGGCCCTTAACAGATTCTCGCACTGCGGCCCTGAGGCTTCTAGTTACGCCCCTGCAAAGAAGCTAAGTAGGCACATTCCTCTTTGCCTCCGTATGCTTAAATTTATTTTTTACATATTTATTTTTTTATCTCTAGAAATGCTGATTTTAAAAAAATGATACCATTTTATTTGTGATTTCCAACAGGAAAGGACACAGCACACAATGTTCAGACATCAGAAATTAATTTCTCAACAGTGCGAAAGCCCGTATTTTATGACAGAATGGCTCCTGATTCTTTGGATACATAAATGTCAGATCTCAGGGCAATCTATCATCTCTACTTGTGTACCATGTTGTATTTGATAAGGCCAAATGTGATAGGGATGATTAGAAGAGGTAAAAAACCCACAAAATGACATTATAAAAACAGGGACATTGTCCCTCTGAAGAAGATTTAATATACCTTGAGTGTCGTGTCAATGGAACATGAATATTCATCACTCTGGGTGATGAGAAAAGAAGCATTTGTATTTAAAGAAGCATTAACACTAAAGTCACCAACTTCACTAATTAAACTCCTAAAACACATTTTATTGATTCCACCAGCTTATTATTGTGAAAAAGTTTGTTTTTTCCACCAGCATGTTAAATATGACTATTTTAGAATGTTGCATCTTCTAGTGTATTCTTTAAAAATCCTTGGTTTGGATCAATTCAGAATCTTCAGCTTATATGTGAAATCCACATTTTTCCATAACATCCATGTATACTCTGTGCCTGCCTGTATGCAAGCACTGGAATGCAAAATTATGACATCAGACACATCCTATTTCCTAGTGACTATGTGCTCAGATGGGGAAACCGCCCACTGATGTCATATGTATTCTGCTTCATAGTGATGGAATTCTAGCACCAACATGCCACTTTAATTTCACAAGAAAATGTACAATTGCAATTCTTAACATTGGAACAAGACTGCAGGAAAGGTTTCTGACAATGTGCTCATCAGATTTCCCTATAGGTGGAACCAACACATGGGGCAACATGGGTCTTAACGCCTTGCTTTGCTAGTATCTATACCTTATACATTTACCGTAACACAATATCCAAACTTTGTATTGTAGCAAAAGGGAGCTGAACTTAACATGAGAGACTTATTGAGGTCTTAGTCATTACGAGAAACGTGGTCTCCCTAAAGGCATTGTAAAGCTCAATTAAATGCCATTCCACCCAACCATTGTGGGTGTCAAATCCTTGGCAAAGAAGAATGTGTATAAGCAAAGACACCATTTTCCATCAACTTAAAGTCAATTCTATGTCTCAAGCAGAGGGGTGAAAAGGATCAGATTAGACAAAAAAATTAATAACAAAAAAAACCCAAAAAAGGACGTGTCGTGTTTTTCTTTAAAACAAGGCAAGACATGGCCATTAAAATGTGTGAAACCAATTCTGTTCTTGATTCTTAAACCTCTTGGCTCCTTATTTCCATATTACTGGACCAAGTTGCTTTGTGACTTTAATGCTTTGTGTGTTGATCATAATCAGATGCACGGTGGAGTAAATGGGCCATCTCATATGATTGATAGACCAGGCACGTGTTAATGAGCTGTGACTACTATCAACTTCATTTTGAGGTGTTTTGTTCATCTACTTATTTGTTACTGACATCTATTCATGGTTGAAAATACATCCGTGTGAAGGTAAAGTATACATATTAGAGACATATTGATCAAGGGGCTGGATAATGTCCTAGGAAAAGTGTTGAATATCACCATAGCAAGAGACAGAATGTATTCTAGTGATGGCTACAGGCCAAGAACTTTACACAACAACTGCTCCGGTTCAGTATTGAGTTTAGCATTGCTCATAACAAGAGATAATTCCTAACCGTTATCAAGTCATAACATTGTGCCCTCAGAGTATGTAAAGTATGTCATTTATTTTGGACCATGTGTTATCATCTTAATTGCCAAACCAAAGTGGTCTAGAAGTCTAGAAGTACAGAAGCGCACTAGAGTCTTTTCTTTTTTCCCCCACCATCTTTGAGAAGACAATCTTAACGGAACAGCAACTTCCTAACCTTACATTCTGTTTATTTTATGGAAGTTTGGTGGCAAACAGAACTTGGCAACATCTAGCATTCTACTTTGAGTGGTCCACAGCACCACAAGGGCCAGATGCCCTTTTCTTTTATGACATCATTTCCTAGTATGCTTGAGTAGAATGAGAAATAATTATAGGGTTTAATAATGTTCTTAGATGTTGAAGACTTCTGTTTCTCGAAAGTCACAAAATTCTTAAAAAAAAATAATTTGCTTGGCCAAAACTTATTTAGTGTCAATTAAGTGTCCATCCACAATGTTATTGTTCGGAGAGAAATGAATACTAGAAAAAAAGTACAAATGTGATTTAGGGGTATCCAATGTATAAAGCAGTAGAGCTGGGACAGCCAGTATGGGCTTCAACCAAGCTACTGGTTGGCTGGACTTGTCATGGGAGATGGAGCATGAGAAAGAGCTGAGGAGGCTAAGAAAAAACCCAACCATTCTAGATTTGGTTCAGAATACCTTTTCAGGAGTGATCAAACATGTTCCATATCTGGCATTGGGAATCTAGTCCTTCTAGACCATCAGCGTATGTTGCCGACTGGCCAGCTCAATCAGCCCTAACAATAAATTTGATTTAAATGTGCTAATTACATGGCAAACTTTATCACATTATTTTTGATTTAAATAATTGTAAAAAAAATTTAAGGTAATGTGAATGAATGCAAGGTAAACAATTCAAGAGGATAACTCTAAAATGCTACATAAAAATAAATAAATAATAATAAATATATATATATTTATATATATAACAATAAGTAAAGCAAATATAAAGAAAAAAAATGGCTCCCCTTAACTCCGTAATATTCTAAAGAAAGAAAAGATGTTTAAATTAGAATTCTGATGTCTTAGGAGACAGTTTAACTGCGCAAGCAAAACATTAAATCTCAAACATTATATTTACCGAGCCATTTATAATGAAAAACATGAATATGTGGATGTTTTCCACGCGATAATGTGTACAATGATGGCGCCGACAAAGGTCATAACTGAAAATATAGAGGTTAGTTTTACAAGCTTATATTCAATTACTGTCATAGCCTTGAACAATAAGTTAGTCTAGTGGAGAATAGGGTTGTAAATCTAGCGATGGCTATACGCTTGTGTCACTAGTACAAATCCTCTTCGGAAATTGATTTATGGAAAAGAAGATTAGATCCCACAACTTTTTTTTTGTAGGAAACAAAGAAAACAGCTTATGCATCACTGGAGTTTTTAATAGTACTCGTTGGTTACTGTCAGAACTAAATCTCCTTGTGTGTAACATGTTTAGATCAGAGACATGCGGTAAGTGAAAGGTGCATTAAAATCTGATTCTAGATGGTTAGGATGAAGTCAACTTTTGCTGGAATTACTAAACAAAATAACGTTCATGTCTCGGTAATATAGTGTACATACAAAAACATGTTTTCAATCTTTTGTTAAGGCTAGTCTGTCACTTTTTCCTAATTTTGCAGGTATATACATGGAAAAAACACTAATGAGAGCCATCATCTTTACTTCCCATTTTCGAGATCTGCATTATTATCCCTCCTCATTAATTTATTTCTCTCCTAATTATAAATAATTATTGACCGTTTCCAGGTCCCTTTGTCTTAGGATGACTGTCCTACCGAAAACTGTGCCAAACAAGTGTAGCCTCTATAGCATGTAGTAAAAGGTGCTGTGTGCCTTAAACACATCGAGTGTTGGAATATGACATCATAGTCTAGCACTTGGATGGTGGCCGCAGCTGAGACGGGTCTCATGGCCATCAGCAAGAAGAAATCTTTTCATGGCCATCAGCAAGAAGAAGAAGTCTGGAGTTTAACTTGGTCAGCTATAGGAGAATCCCAAGTGGGGTTTTAGTAACCCCGACCACTTGGGATTCTCCTATAGCTGACCAAGTTAAACTCCAGACTTCTTCTTCTTGCTGATGGCCATGAAAAGTCCAATTTGCACTCAACTGCCAGATCAGCTATGAAGGTTGAGCAAATCAACCATCACAAAAATGAATTCCTAAAAATATTAAATTCATATCAAGGGGTCTTACATATCAACATGGTTCATGTAGAGGACATTTTCTACACCGCCCATTCTCCTGCTTAGAGACATCATCTTGTTTTAAACGTCACGAGGAAATATATACATATTTAACTTTAGCAAAGATCTATATATAAAACAAAAGGGTGTTTGGTACATTCTTCCTGTTCTTCAAAATACAGTTCCTCGTCAGATAAACATCTGGCATGACTGTTTAATGTATGATACAAGCAAGAGCAGGCAAAAGAAGCCTTTCAGTTCACTGAGTTCTGAGGCTGGGATGGAAAACATTCTCCCCATAAAGCTACGGAAGAGGTATTTACCGCAGGTACACCCTATTTCTATTTACTTATTCACACAGGGCTTTATCGCTCTTTGCTTGCATCTGTATTTGTTGGTACTAAATCTTATCTTGAAAGGAAAGTGTCTATAGGTGCCGGTGCCACGGTATTACATTAATGTAGTCATTAAATTACCAATCTTATTGTGTGCTTAATGTAACCTCTGAAGTGGACCCACCACATGTTTGTAAAAACTTCTGTAATTTTAAGGGTTAATATTTTAAACAATAGTATATTCTAATAGCACAAGGCAACGTTAGGCCGTGAAGTTGTTGACCTTTAACTCCAATAGGTGAAATCTCTTAGTATTCTTTGTTCTATGAGATGTCTATGCCAGAGAATGTCAAGTATATCTTTCTCTACAGTACAGTATTGGTTGGACACCATCTTAGCAGGTCTATTCACTAGTGACCGAGATGTCAGAGATAGACTCAACATCTTGAAGCCACTCAACAGCAGTCCCATAAATGAGTCCAAATTGCAGTCTGTCTTTTCCTGAAGACTTTTGTTGCTGTTGAGTCGAATGCTGTTGAGTTGGCGATTGCAAGTTTCCCATGAAGTTGGGTAGAGTTGTTATGGAGCTGATGTCAAGTTTAGGTGGACTTTCTTTCCAACTTGATGTCAACTTAGAAAGTTAAAATTATTTTCCGAGCTGGCAGTCGAGATGCCCTGAGTCAAACATACTTAAAATATAGACTGATAGCTGATCAATGGATGAGCAGGGTTGGCCTGAGCAACTTGACTGCCATCTTTGACCCTTGAAGATTGGAATTCGAGGCTCATGCTTTAGGTACATGCCATGGGTCGGAGAAAATTGTACCATGCGTTTCAGTAAATAACGCCAAAATGTTTCTATTTACATTTCTTTCTCTAGTTTGGTTTTCCCTTGAAAACACAATGTTGTCTTTGTTCGAACAAGAGTTTGACTGGTAAAAATATGCTTAAAGTATTTATAAAGATAACAAACAAATAAACGCGAGATAGGAGGAAAAGATCAATGACCCCAAAACAAAAGTAATCAAACGCAGTAAAAAGTATGGCAATAGATTCATCAAATACAGATATTTCAGACAATTGGGTTTTGGACTTATTTTATTCCAAGTACACAGATGAGGGCCATTGATCCATTGAGGGTCATAGGATCCACTGATGTTAGAATGTATATTTTTAGAATGTAATAAATATTTCACAGTAAATAGGTGTTTTGCACACTGAAGGTTTAAAGCAGATCTGTCAGTTTTGCCAAATACTTCATTTCCAATTTCCGTACGCTAACTAATCCTACGCAGTGGTGTTGAAATGATATATCTAGAAACGCCCCAGCGATGTATTTCTCCCTAATCCTTTTTGGAGTCATCTGCCTTCAACGATATGGGTGGGCGAGGAAGAGGAATGGACTCCAGAAAAGAAAATTAATTGTTATGCTGGTTCTGCCACCTTTTGCCACAGAACCCAGTTTTCTGGAGCTAAAATACGAGAAAATGTACAAACCATAGGTGGTTTTAATAAATTAATTTGTGAAATGGGTAATATTTCCACTATTAAAGCTTTTCCATTTGTTTATTAAAATGATACGGATTACGCACATCTCTATATACCTGTCTATAAACATGTATATACACTTATACATTATTTTATGTGAAATGTGTCTTTTTTCCTGAGGCTATTGTATCACCATGCCTGTTGAAGCAGCACCCTGTTAATATTTGATACCGATACCAGAGGTTATATTGTGTAGGGATTTGGCTACGGCTGCCCTGGAATCGTTGGTGCTTCTGTTTTTCATCTTGTTTCTGAAAGCCGTTATTTTTAGAGAATGGTTTGTACATTAAAGGCTGACCAGTCCTTCTCTTTAATGCTGCGTGGTTATGAAAATTTAATTGCGTGGAACTAGGAACCTAGGGCTCTTCCGCACTTGTTTGGCAGTAATATAAATCATTAACCCTTTGAGTGCCAGCAAGGCAAGTGATTTTCCACCAAGAAAAAAATTATAATAATATGTAATAATAGTAATACGTGTGTCCCCCCTTCTAAACTCATACACAAAAGAAAAGTTTACAAATATTATTTATTACAATAATATTTGAAATCATGATATAATTACACATTTTTTATAATCTTACAGCTCACGCATTTGTCATTTTCAGTTCCACTTTAGCACTCTCTGGGTGTTAAGTGGGGTCTTGCCGTTCTATAACTTATAAAAGTTTAAAGTCATCAGTCATTGTCCTGTCTTTCAAAGTGGGACTTGTAGTCTTGGTGATTGCAGAATAAAGAATACATAGTGCTTTTGGAACATTATCTTTTGCAGCAGAGTGAAATGTTAAATGCCCAGCACTGTAAGCGCGTGTGGTTTAAGCCTAGTAATTTGGCGGTATTTTATAGTAGATTGCACACTTGTCTCAGCACTCCAGGAAATTACTGACTTTATTTTGTGTTGATTGGCACTTGGCAGGGAAAGTGAATATTAGTTACAAAAGCTGTGCCACCTTTCTTGTCCACTAGGTGGCAGATGCATACAGTAAGGTATACCTCAAACCCAAGTGGATGACAAAGTGTTAATAGCAAATTATTTGATTGTGTGAAATACACTCAATGTTTGTTTTGGTTTATTTTGATTTGGTTTAATTTGCCTCTGTCCAACAATGAGGTCATTCCTTGGCTTTAAAAGCAATATACTGCATTACTGCATTGTACAATGACTCTTACAAATTCCAAAGACAAGGAATTCCAAAAACATTTATATTAATTAATATTTTCAAGTTTTCAGTCATATATATATATATATATATATATATATATATATATATATATATATATATATATATATATAAAGGGTGTCCCGGAACTACAGACCCCAACTGGCTTTGTTGAGGATTTGTCAAACTGTCCAGCTCAATGCATTCTGGGCAACTTGCCTAAATGTTGTAAACGCTCATGGAGATACATACTGAGTACTAAATGTGTAATAGTCACTGGGGTCCTGGAGCCCAAGGTTCATAGAAACATAGAATGAGATTGCAGATAAGAACAATTCAGGCCATCTAGTCTGCCCATGTTTCCTGACGTAAGACTCTTGATCTGGCATTGGCCTAGTCAGATAGCTTTCATGCTAAAATTCCTTTCCTTTATTAGCCTCTAACACCCCTGATGGAAGACCATGTATCTATTGCCCTCTCAGTAAAGTAAAACATGTTTACGTTAGATCTTACCAAACGTCTTGTGAGCAGGATTGGATTCCAAATATCTAGGTCAGGAGCAAGCCAAGGTCAAACCAGGCAAGTCAGGCGGACCTAATCAGAATTCTGACACAAAATCAGGTGCCAGGTGGGGTCAGAACCAAACATGCAGGCAATGATCTGAGGAGTACGAGTACATAGTAAGGATTTTGTGGGAGCTCACCTGTAGCAGGGCAGACCCAAGACAATGTGTTGCCCCCCCTCAAACCATGTCATGCTCTCTCTACCTTCTCTGCCGACTGCTTCCATGACCCTGTCTCCTTTCCCCCAGCTGTTGTCTCTTCTTGTTCTCTCTTCTCTCTTTGTCCGCTTCTCCCTGTGTCTTCTTTCTTCGTCTGCTTCTCCATGAACCCTGCCTCCTGGCCCACTTCCGCAAAGCGGAGGAGCTTCCAGGCAAATCTCCAATTGGAGGAGTGGGGAGAGGATGTCCCCATGGCTCTCCCCTTTTTTTCTTAAGTGCACCAAAAGGGCAGAAGAATACAGATAGATTTGTGGAGAAAGAGGGGTGCAAAAATGCTTCTCTTTCTCCACAAATCTTTTCCGGAAAAACATACCTTGTTGTGGCAAATTGCAGTGACTGTCAAAGTGCCGCCTGGGTCCCAAGACCCCCGGGACCCATGTAAGGGTCAGCTCTGCCTGCAGCCTTCCATGGACACTTGCCACAAGCTTACTGGTGACTGAAGAGGAGACCCATAGAGCAAGATATGCTGATCAGGTACATGAACTGAGTTCCCTTCAGACAAACCGTGGAAGCTCTTTAAATCAGTTTCAAAACTGACATCAATGTGTCACCAGTTTCCACCTCAAGAAAGGCCACATGGACCCTTAAACCCATCTAAGACCATTCTTAGACCAGCTTGTCCATAGCGAATAGGTTACAGTATAGTATTATGCCAGAATGATCTATATCTGTTTAGATTAAGATTTTCTATCTCTATTTACTACGGAAAACAAAGAAGGACCGCGAACCACAGATTACAAATCAAAAATCTCTGCCATATATTAAGATCCCCCCCCCATATCCAGGCGCGAACCAGTATCGGTTACATCTCCGTTCCCTTGGGTAATGATTTGCTGTATAAATATGTATGCGCTTTGCTGAAGTGCTGACAGTGTGCTGGAACTGTTGATAATAAAGATAAAATAAGTATATATAATCACAATAGCCGTGTTCTTTTTATATGACTCTATTTGCAATAAAATGAGATTCACTGATATGGGAAAATTGCAAGGTTAAGAAATAATTGGAGTAGACTCCAGGGGGAAAAAATCGGATAGGAAGGATATCATTTACACAGTAGTTTGTTTGTCGGAGATATTTATTCAGCGTAGAGTAGAAACTACATCACACTGTTGCTCTATTATTTGGCCTCGTTTAATGTTTTATGGGTTTCGAGATATCTCTCTCGGTGACGACGCGCACACACACACAAAAAAAGCATGTCCACAGTCAACTTTAATATATTGGTCATTTTATTTAGTCTTATGCCTGACAATATGCTGTTATTTACAGCGTGGGTAGAAGTAATTTAAGCCGCAATGTCAAACAAGGACTGTTGCCCACTGAATCACACAATTCTGGCTTTACTTTTTTTCCATGGGAAAAAAGTAGAAAGATTAACCCCCCCCCTTATAGTCATTTGTAATGTGGGACTCCCTAGACTCAAAACAGGTAAATTGCGTATAATATATATATATATGAAAATAAATATAAAACCTAAAAAAAACGTTCTCTTGGTGTAACAAAAAAGGAATACGCATGGGTAGTGATGTATTTACCGTCGGCGCTGCCTAACCCAGGTCAGCATTGCCTCCAACTTTCAGTGTGCTATCCTTACTATCGGGCATCAGATATTACGTCATATCTGGCGCTCCACTTTTAAAGGAAAGAAATTTCGGAGGACTATGCCAACTCCTTGGTATGTGGCAGAGGAGCTGCTGCCCCTAGATCTGGCCTAGGCCAGAATATGTCACTGGGCATGTTTGTTTAATGCTAAACTCATCAATTATAAAAAAGAAAAACTAACTAAAAAAACTAAAAAAAATAAATAAAACACACATTGATGCTGGAGGCTGCTGCCATAGACAAATTGAAAGAGAAAAAATATTGGAATTAAAATCTTTTATTTAAAAAGTACTTGTAAAATCAAAACTGAATTGGAATAACAATAAAAAGAATGACGAAGAATATATTTAAAAAAAATAAAAAAAACCTTCAGGGCACCGGAGAATATTAGAAGAGAAAAATTAAACTGGAAAAAAAGGTGAATATATGCAGGAAAAAAAAAACATTGAATTGAACCAAATGTCCTCAAGCTAAGGTAATCTCCTTAAAGAGACCTATTTCCGAGATGAATTATTTTTATGCACATTTTCCATTGCAGTAAATGAGAAAAGGAAATAATGCCAGAAGGATATTAACACTATGATGGGCTTAAAGAGTTCAAGAATACTATTAAGAGTATTTTACTAACAATATATTATTTATTTTGGGGAGAACAATAGAAGACTAAAAAAGAAGCGGTATAACGATCTTCTGAAATTTAACTGAGAAGGAAATTCAAGGAACATTTGAACAGTTTTAGTGTCGGAGGGGTCAGCAACTGGGAATATATTATTGCCCCCCCCCCAATTAAACCACATTAGAAAGAGTTTTGACATTGAAATGACCTTGCAAAGAATAACAGACATTGTGCAGATGGCTACGTGTGCGTAAGAAATCAGCTAATATTTTTCTTTAAAGGTGTATATTATACAAAGACTAAGAAATATATACAGTACTCATCTGGTGTATAACTCTCCACAGACGCCTGCATCAATACTAAGAAAGAAATCGTCTGAGTGTAGAGATGGAAGCGAAAAACAAAAATGTGAAAAACGGGTGCATTTTAGAAAACCAGAAGCAGTTATCATGCGCGGTGAGTAGACCACAAACGTTTCTTGTATGAGATATGGAGATAAGATTATTATTATTATTTCCATACATTATCTGTACTGTAGTTTAATGAGGCTTGCTATTTAAAATGTCCCTGCTGAAGACCATGGTTTCCCATTAACAGGTTTCTTTTGGTGGGAGGTTAGCACATTTCTAGTTTTTATAAGGAAAGAAATAGAGTTTTAAACATTGGCTGGGTTTAAGAGACAGAAAACAATGTTTTATTTCTTATCTTCTGTAATGTGATGTTTTTCCAATTGGTTAGAAGCAAATGACAGAGGTAGTTGACTTCTGTGGCTTGGGCCATTTTATCGCAATTCCATACATGACCACATGGCGGTACACTAACGTGACTTAATCTTTTCAATGGTTTGTCTATACAAACATCAAATTTGTCAGCAGATGAGACCCATCCGGCCCGTCTGGTCTGTCCATTTTCCCTGCGGTAAAGATTCTGATCTTAACCCCTTAATGACAAAGCCCGTACATGTACGGGCTCAAAATGCATTGTTTTCAATGGGTTAAGGAACTGCCCATTGTCCTTAAGGGGTTAATCGGGGCCGTCTTAGACCCATGAGCCATGTGTCTATCCCATGCATGTTTAAATACCAACCCAAAGCCAACCCAAGGAAGCTCCCATGTATACCTATAGGTTTATGTACTACTCAGGCCCATTCTTAATGAGCTTCTGTTGAGCTTAAAACTGTGTTGCACGTGTTCTATATGACATTTGTAACACTCTTTATTGGAGGAGTGGGAATTAATGTAACAACATTTCTTTTTTATTTTTGCAGCAAATCGCCATTGTACCCCCAGTTCATCGCTGATCCTGATAATCACACTTTCCATCTTCGTAATCATGGCCCTGATTCTGTATTCTCATAATATCCTTCTGAGTTTCAGTACATTCAAGTCCCGAGTTATAATCTGTATTTTTCATATGAGACAGAACGCCGCATTTCTTCTGGAACCGCTTGAGAAAGCAATAAAATATATAAATAAATTATTGCTCACTTGAATAACTGACGAGAGACTATAGCCCATTGCAGCTGGTACTTTGGATAAATAATGAAACAGAAATGGATGAGACGCCAACCACAGATATTTAATGTCAATATCTCAAAAAACGGATGGAATAAAATCAAAGGGATTCTTGAAGAAGGAACAAGAAAGGTCTCTCTGATTTTTAAGGTCTTGGCATAAAAGAAATACCAGGAGCAATATCTCTAAATCATACAAAAACTGAATTGATTAATTTGCAATGCATACAATTGTATAAAGGTGTTATTTGCTTAAAATTACATTATGTAGATATATTAAATGCTCTGAAACACAGAGAGGACCTTTAAAAAGGTGAATGTATTTTCTTTTCTAGAACTAGGGGGTTGAGCAGCGGTTATCAACAGCCATATGGCCGTCAAGCTGTCTAGAAAAAGCTGTCATAGACTCAGCGATGTAGTCTGATCTAGACAGACTAGCCCTAGGCCTAGGGGGGCTTGTGACGGGGCACCCCCTGTGTGCCGCTGCTCAGTAAGCCAGTTACAAGAGCGATCTCCCCAGCCAGCCCATGTGCATTATGGGGGGCCTTGCTGAGCCAGTATATCCCGGCGCTCAGCAGTGAGGCACTACCTTGGGTATGACCTAGGGTAGCCCTTAAAAGGTATATATACCACCACATAACCTGAAATGCAACGTCTTAAATAAATCAGTGCTGTTAGTAGCTTCCGTATTAAATTATAGGCCATGGTTTCAGCTGGTACCTTTAGGGTTGGGTGTCCTATTTGATAAATCAAGTCTATGCTAAGTTCTCAGGTAAAAAAAAACAAAAAACATCTGGTTTCGCAGAAGAAAAACATCTGGTGTCGCAGAAGAAAAACATCTGGTGTCGCAGAAGAAAAACATCTGGTGTCGCAGAAGAAAAACATCTGGTGTCGCAGAAGAAAAACATCTGGATGGTGTTCTTAAAGAACACAGAACATCAGTAATGATACATCCGTATTCCAGTTGCTGGAATGGTGCGCACTGCTTTCTTGAAGACACAGTAGACATGGACAGATATGGGACAGAGAAGAAGAAGTGCTAAAAACAGAAGAATCAAAAGAAATATTAAGAGAAAAGATTTCAATTAATAAAAGGACCTGTTTTTAAAATTTTCAGGGAAGGTTTTCAGGAATTTTTGCCTGCAAAAAAGACAGCTTTGGCCTTAATGTCTATGTTTCTTGTGATGAAGGAACTACGTAACAAGAACAAATTGTTCCTTTATGAACAGACACCTGGCGTAGCTGCAAATGGATACATTACCCTCCAGTTGTTAGCCAGTAAAGTGAAGAACGGTTCATTATTGCCGTCGTAAAGTATTAAATAAATTCCGGGATAAAACACATAAAAGTTTATCACATTATTTATTTCTCATCTTGTACATTAAGATGCCTCGTTATTTGAAGATGCAATTAAAGTTATTTGTATACCCAGCTTACTGAAACGGGGTTTTTTTATGTACCGTTCGACAAACATTTGTTTAAACACCTGTGCTTTAATCTGCTCTTTCCGCTCGGACAAAGCATCGCTGTCTCCCTAATTGCTCGGACGAAGCTCGTAACATCTTACATAAGAGTTCAAAATTCCAGGTTAATTATCTAGCCGTTCATTTTAATATGGGAGTTCTGGATGAGCCTATAAACCCCCCGAGGGTTTAGAATTCACCATCTGACAACAAAAACACTTTTTGGATGCACTTTCTTAATCATTTCGACCTTAGATTTTAACCGATGTGCAAAGCAAACAAAGAAAAGACTAAAATCTACTTTCAATCTGCTATGCACATAAAGTCTTTTTTTTTTTTACCCATTCTACGCAATGCCTGTTTCACATTTAATGAGTCCCAATGGAACCTCATTTTCTAAATTAATATTGAACAGTCTCCCTGAAACGAAAGTAAAATTGGTCTTTATTAAGACAGCGTGTTGCATTCATTACAAGGATTCAAGGATCTCTTTCAGGTCCTCTACCCGAGACAAGGTGATGACGTTCAAGATCCATACCCCCCCCCTTTCCATAAAATTATACAAATAAATTAACTATGGCATACGTGGTTTTACAGATATAACTTTATAGAAGTTTTGTTCCCACCAAGATCAATAATTTCCACCAGCACTAAGTCATATCTGGTGACTTATTGCATTGACCTCAGCGACACCAGTTAATTGAAGTCATTTTCATGGTCCCAAGAGGTACTCAACGTAGGATCTTGGAGATGACGGGTAAACAGGTGTTATTGAGCGAGTGTTACAGGCTGCCAGTTAACCCTTATGCTTTTGCATAGCCTGTTTCAACACTTGTCCACTAAACAAGCAATTATCCTATCCATTTTTCTTGAAAACAATCCTTTAATGTAACAGAACAGATACGGATTTATATTCCCAGGTACGTTAGCATTTGAAGTACAGATAGGGAAAGAGAAGTTGCTATCATCAGCCAGTGAAGTCCAATCTATTAGCGTTTTGTAATGGGAAATGTTAATAAAAATACATCTTAAATTATTAGACTACGGTTAAAGTATGTTTGTTTTCTACTTTAAGATGTGTATTCTTTGCTTTGCTCCCACTTTGAACCTAATAAATACGAATTCTTGATATTCCTGTAACATGTGCCTTCCTCAGCCACCGGACAGTATTGCAGACATATCTACAAAATGTTAAGAGTCTAGAAATGTCTAATTGCAGAATTTAAGATATATTTACTTTACTGTGATGCGTGATTTTTAGTAAGCTCTTCATAGAGAAACTTTTCAATTGGATGTTGTGCCTTAGTGCCACCTAGTGGTCTCAACAAGTACTGAACACTGCTTCCCAACTCAACATGTTCACAACTTAACCAAATGACACTCAAAATACCAAACTATTTGCTTATTTTGTCAACTTTATTATTATGAGTAATTTTTATTGTAATAGAGCTGCGGAATCTGCTGGCGCATTATAAAATGTAATGTAGTTTTTGCAATTTGTTCAAACATACACACAAGAGAATCCTGTCATTAACCCTGTCTTTTTGTAGGGTCATTTTGAGCTCAGTGGCTCACAAAAGTGAAGTGTGGAAAGGTTCTATATAATGTATCTCTTTGAATTTTTCCAAAAGATACTGGGTGAGTGAAACCTCCTTTTGATATCAGAAGCTCAACCCAAACTGGAATCATTCACCACTGGTTGTTAAAGTGTTCTGTGCATATCTTTGACAACATTTCAACTAACCTTAAATTAATATTCTTTCGTGGCTGAAACTAAAGAAAAGCATCATATGTCACCCTAGTATTCCATATCTACTAGGTGATCTCTGCTTCCAAGTGATGAGATAACAAACTACATTAAAGTCAACTTGTTGAGACCTTGAGGTCTTCTTCTAGGTGATCTCTACTGCTAATCATGAGATAACACACTATGGTCAAGTCAACTTGTTGAGACCTTGAGGTCTTCCTTATGGTACGATGCATAGTTAATCTATATTGTTCTTCATATAATCTACAATCCACCAGAATTAAGAAATAAAACTGGGAGTTTCTCACCATCTACAGTCTTTATTGTAGGCTACAAAATAATATGCATTTCATGACTTTGTTCTGTTTACAAAAGCCAAAATAAATAAAAACATTTAGCAGTGTACTTTTATGCATATCTTAATGTATAAAGTTCTTGTTTTATGAAAATGTTCCCTAAGCACAAGAATGACTAAAAGGTAATATAGAGCAAACACTAAATGTTACATAATGTTATTTATTTAGGATTTATTGTAAAATATTTAACAATTGAAGCAGTCATAGAGAATAACATTCACACACAACATTTTTACTGCATTAATCAGAGTTCCTGAACATTGTGTAAGAAGCAAAAGCTTATCTTCAAGAACCTGACTTTTTTGAAGAGAAAAAAAACATTAAAAACATATTATGAAAGCCGTTATCAAATATAAGCGTGTGAATGTTTCTTTTTACGAGTAACTGAACAACAATAATACCTGGAATAATGGCACACTATGAGCTAAAGAGAACAAAATTGCTAAAAAAAATAAAAAAAATAAAAAACCCTACATAAAGTATATTTTCACATACAAGAGGTAAATTGTTCAATTGCGGTCCAATAAATTGGAATTGCGGTCCAATGTTACAGCCCATCACATCTGCTAGAGGGTTACCACACCGGAAACTTCAGAGCTCTCCTTTCCAGAATAAAGGTTGTAGAATTTTCATTGCCTGGAGTCTGATTATTCATATAATAAAGTTCACTCGTGTGAATCCTCGCACATTTTGCATTCTTTTCCAGACAAGTAAATGACAACATTCAGTGCTTTATCAATAAGCCTGCTAAACGTTTGTGCACTGGATACGTGTATCTCATCTGCAAAGTTTGGGGTTCTTTTTGCACAGGAAAGCTAATAAATGGTAATTATTAGGCTGCTAATAAATGGTAATTTTAGGCTGTCATCATGACAATAGATAAAACTCTCTCTCTTATACCAGAA
>JALMGF010000108.1:3262500-3504864 GCA_023333645.1 Sceloporus occidentalis | reverse complement strand
ACTGTCTCTTACACTCTCTTACACTCTGCTGCTGTCTCTTACACTCTGTTACTGTCTCTTACACTCTGTTACTGTCTCTTACACTCTGTTACTGTCTCTTACACTCTCCTACACTCTGTTACTGTCTCTTACACTCTCTTACACTCTGTTACACTCTCTTACACGCTGTTACACTCTCCTACACTCTGTTACTGTCTATTACACTCTGCTACTGTCTCTTTCACTCTCTTACACTATGTTACACTCTCTTACACTCTGCTGCTGTCTCTTACACTCTGTTACTGTCTCTTACACTCTGTTACTGTCTCTTACACTCTCTTACACTCTGTTACCGTCTCCTATACTCTGTTACTGTCTCCTATGCTCTGTCACACTCTCTTACACTCCGCTACTGTCTCATATACTCTTTTACTGTCTCTTACACAGGTTTACGATGTCTACGCGAAGAGATCCCCAAAGACGTTCACAGTATACTGAGATCATTCAGGACTATGTGATCCTAGAGGACGGTATATGCCATGTGACACTCTGGTACACTCTACTACACTCTACTACTGCCTCTTTCACTCTGCTACTGTCTCTTACACTCTGTTACTGTCTCTTACACTTTGCTACTGTATCTTACACTCTGCTATTGTCTCTTACACTCTGCTACTGTCTATAACACTCTCTTACACTCTGTTACTGTCTATTACACTCTGCTACTGTCTCTTTCACTCTCTTACACTATGTTACACTCTCTTACACTCTGCTGCTGTCTCTTACACTCTGTTACTGTCTCTTACACTCTGTTACTGTCTCTTACACTCTACTACACTCTGTTACTGTCTCTTACACTCTGTTACACTCTCTTACATGCTGTTACACTCTCTTACACTCTGTTACTGTCTCTTACACTCTCTTACACTCTGTTACTGTCTTTTACACTCTGTTACTGTCTCTTACACTCTGCTACTGTATCTTACACTCTGCTATTGTCTCTTACACTCTGCTACTGTCTATAACACTCTCTTACACACTGTTACTGTCTATTACACTCTGCTACTGTCTCTTACACTCTCTTACACTATGTTACACTCTCTTACACTCTGCTGCTGTCTCTTACACTCTGTTACTGTCTCTTACACTCTGTTACTGTCTCTTACACTCTGTTACTGTCTCTTACACTCTCCTACACTCTGTTACTGTCTCTTACACTCTCTTACACTCTGTTACACTCTCTTACACGCTGTTACACTCTCCTACACTCTGTTACTGTCTATTACACTCTGCTACTGTCTCTTTCACTCTCTTACACTATGTTACACTCTCTTACACTCTGCTGCTGTCTCTTACACTCTCTTACACTCTGTTACTGTCTCCTATACTCTGTTACTGTCTCTTACACTATGTTACACTCTCTTACACTCTGTAACTGTCTCTTACACTCTCTTACACTCTGTTACTGTCTCCTATACTCTGTTACTGTCTCCTATACTCTGTTACACTCTCTTACACTCTGCTGCTGTCTCTTACACTCTGTTACTGTCTCTTACACTCTGTTACTGTCTCTTACACTCTGTTACTGTCTCTTACACTCTGTTACTGTCTCTTACACTCTCTTACACTCTCTTACACTCTCCTACACTCTGCTACTGTCTCTTACACCCTCTTACACTCTGTTACTGTCTCTTAAACTCTGCTACTGTCTATAACACTCTCTTACACTCTGTTACTGTCTATTACACTCTGCTACTGTCTCTTACACTCTCTTACACTATGTTACACTCTGCTACAGTCTATTACACTCTGCTACTGTCTCTTACACTCTGCTATTGTCTCTTACACTCTGCTACTGTCTATAACACTCTCTTACACTCTGTTACTGTCTATTACACTCTGCTACTGTCTCTTACACTCTCTTACACTCTGCTGCTGTCTCTTACACTCTGCTACTGTCTCTTACACTCTGCTATTGTCTCTTATACTCTGCTACTGTCTCTTACACTCTATTACACTCTGTTACTGTCTATTACACTCTGCTACTGTCTCTTACACTCTCTTACACTATGTTACACTCTCTTACACTCTGCTGCTGTCTCTTACACACTGTTACTGTCTCTTACACTCCGTTACTGTCTCTTACACTCTCCTACACTCTGTTACTGTCTCTTACACTCTGTTACACTCTCTTACTGTCTCTTACACTCTGTTACACTCTCTTACACGCTGTTACACTCTCTTACACTCTGTTACTGTCTCTTACACTCTCTTACACTCTGCTACTGTCTCTTACACTCTGCTACTGTCTCTTACACTCTGCTACTCTCTCTTTCACTTTGCTTCTGTCTCTTACACACTGCTACTGTCTCTTACGCTCTGTTACTGTCTCTTACACTCTACTACACTCTCGTATACTCTGTTACTGTCTCTTACACTCTGTTACTGTCTCTTACACTCTGTTACTGTCTCGTACACTCTGTTACTGTCTCTTACACTCTGTTACACTCTCTTACACTCTGTTACTGTCTCTTACACTCTCTTACACTCTGCTGCACTCTGCTGCTGTCTCTTACACTCTGTTACTGTCTCTTACACTCTGTTACTGTCTATTACACTCTCTTACACTCTCCTACACTATTCTACTGTCTCTTACACCCCCTTACACTCTGTTACTGTCTCTTACACTCCCTTACACTCTGTTACACTCTCTTACATGCTGTTACACTCTCTTACACGCTGTTACACCCTCTTACACACTGTTACTGTCTCTTACACTCTCTTACACTCTGCTACTATCTCTTACACTCTGTTACTCTCTCTTACACTCTGCTACTGTCTCTTACACTCTACTACTGTCTCTTTCACTCTGCTACTGTCTCTTACACTCTGCTACTATCTCTTATGCTCTGTTACTGTCTCTTACACTCTACTACACTCTCATACACTCTGTTACTGTATCTTACACTCTGTTACTGTCTCTTACACTCTGTTACTGTCTCTTACACTCTGCTATTGTCTCTTACACTCTGCTACTGTCTATAACACTGTCTTACACTCTGTTACTGTCTATTACACTCTGCTACTGTCTCTTTCACTCTCTTACACTATGTTACACTCTCTTACACTCTGCTGCTGTCTCTTACACTCTGTTACTGTCTCTTACACTCTGTTACTGTCTCTTACACTCTCCTACACTCTGTTACTGTCTCCTACACTCTCTTACACTCTGTTACACTCTCTTACACGCTGTTACACTCTATTACACTCTGTTAATTTCTCTTACACTCTCTTACACTCTGCTACTGTCTCTTACACTCTGCTACTCTCTCTTTCACTCTGTTTCTGTCTCTTACACTCTGCTTCTGTCTCTTATGCTCTGTTACTGTCTCTTATGCTCTGTTACTGTCTCTTACACTCTACTACACTCTCGTACACTCTGTTACTGTCTCTTACACTCTGTTACACTCTCTTACACTATGTTACTGTCTCTTACACTCTGCTGCTGTCTTTTACACTCTGTTACTGTCTCTTATACTCTCTTACACTCTCCTACACTCTGCTACTGTCTCTTACACCCTCTTACACTCTTACTGTCTCTTACACTCTGTTACTGTCTCTTAAACTCTGCTACTGTCTATAACACTCTCTTACACTCTATTACTGTCTATTACACTCTGCTACTGTCTCTTACACTCTCTTACAGTATTTTACACTCTGCTACAGTCTATTACACTCTGCTACTGTCTCTTACACTCTGCTATTGTCCCTTACACTCTGCTACTGTCTATAACACTCTCTTACACTCTCTTACACTCTGCTACTGTCTCTTACACTCTGTTACTGTCTCTTACACTCTCCTACACTATGTTACTGTCTCTTACACTCTCTTACACTCTGTTACACTCTCTTACACTCTGTAACTGTCTCTTACACTCTCTTACACTCTGATACTGTCTATAACACTCTCTTACACTCTGTTACTGTCTATTACACTCTGCTACTGTCTCTTACACTCTCTTACACTATGTTACACTCTGCTACTGTCTCTTACACTCTGCTATTGTCTCTTACACTCTGCTACTGTCTATAACACTCTCTTACACTCTGTTACTGTCTATTACACTCTGCTACTGTCTCTTACACTCTCTTACACTCTGCTGCTGTCTATTACACTCTGCTACTGTCTCTTACACTCTGCTATTGTCTATAACACTCTGCTACTGTCTATAACATTCTCTTACACTCTGTTACTGTCTATTACACTCTGCTACTGTCTCTTACACTCTCTTACACTCTGCTGCTGTCTCTTACACTCTGTTACTGTCTCTTACACTCTGTTACACTCTCTTACACTCTCTTACACTCTGTAACTGTCTCTTACACTCTCTTACACTCTGTTACTGTCTCCTATACTCTGTTACACTTTCTTACACTCCACTACTGTCTCATACACTCTTTTACTGTCTCTTACACAGGTTTACGAGGTCTACGCGAAGAGATCCCCAAAGACGTTCACAGTATACTGAGATCATTCAGGACTATGTGATCCTAGAGGACGGTATATGCCATGTGACACTCTCTTACACTCTACTACACTCTACTACTGTCTCTTTCACTCTGCTACTGTCTCTTACACTCTGTTACTGTCTTTTACACTCTGTTACTGTCTCTTACACTCTGCTACTGTATCTTACACTCTGCTACTGTCTATAACACTCTCTTACACTCTGTTACTGTCTATTACACTCTGCTACTGTCTCTTACACTCTCTTACACTATGTTACACTCTCTTACACTCTGCTGCTGACTCTTACACTCTGTTACTGTCTCTGACACTCTCCTACACTCTGTTACTGTCTATTACACTCTGCTACTGTCTCTTTCACTCTCTTACACTATGTTACACTCTCTTACACCCTGCTGCTGTCTCTTACACTCTGTTACTGTCTCTTACACTCTGTTACTGTCTCTTACACTCTACTACACTCTGTTACTGTCTCTTACACTCTCTTACACTCTGTTACACTCTCTTACATGCTGTTACACTCTCTTACACTCTGTTACTGTCTCTTACACTCTCTTACACTCTGCTACTGTCTCTTACACTCTGCTACTCTCTCTTTCACTCTGCTTCTGTCTCTTACACTCTGCTACTGTCTCTTACGCTCTGTTACTGTCTCTTACACTCTGTTACACTCTCTTACACTCTGCTGCTGTCTCTTACACTCTGTTACTGTCTCTTACACTCTTACTGTCTCTTACACTCTCTTACACTCTCCTACACTCTGCTACTGTCTCTTACACCCTCTTACACTCTGTTACTGTCTCTTACACTCTGTTACTGTCTCTTACACTCTCCTACACTATGTTACTGTCTCTTACACTCTCTTACACTCTGTTACACTCTTTTACACTCTGTAACTGTCTCTTACACTCTCTTACACTCTGCTACTGTCTATAACACTCTCTTACACTCTGTTACTGTCTATTACACTCTGCTACTGTCTCTTACACTCTCTTACACTATGTTACACTCTGCTACAGTCTATTACACTCTGCTACTGTCTCTTACACTCTGCTATTGTCTCTTACACTCTGATACTGTCTATAACACTCTCTTACACTCTGTTACTGTCTATTACACTCTGCTACTGTCTCTTACACTCTCTTACACTCTGCTGCTGTCTATTAAACTCTGCTACTGTCTCTTACACTCTGCTATTGTCTATAACACTCTGCTACTGTCTATAACACTCTCTTACACTCTGTTACTGTCTATTACACTCCGCTACTGTCTCTTACACTCTCTTACACTCTGTTACACTCTGTTACAGTCTATTACACTCTGCTACTGTCTCTTACACTCTGCTATTGTCTCTTGCACTCTGCTACTGTCTATAACACTCTCTTACACTCTGTTACTGTCTATTACACTCTGCTATTGTCTCTTACACTCTCTTACACTCTGTTACACTCTGCTACAGTCTATTACACTCTGCTACTGTCTCTTACACTCTGCTACTGTCTCTTACACTCTATTACACTCTGTTACTGTCTATTACACTCTGCTACTGTCTCTTACACTCTCTTACACTATGTTACACTCTCTAACACTCTGCTGCTGTCTCTTACACTCTGTTACTGTCTCTTACACTCCGTTACTGTCTCTTACACTCTCCTACACTCTGTTACTGTCTCTTACACTCTGTTACACTCTCTTACTGTCTCTTACACTCTGTTACACTCACTTACACGCTGTTACACTCTCTTACACTCTGTTACTGTCTCTTACACTCTTACACTCTGCTACTGTCTCTTACACTCTGCTACTGTCTCTTACACTCTGCTACTCTCTCTTTCACTTTGCTTCTGTCTCTTACACACTGCTACTGTCTCTTACGCTGTGTTACTGTCTCTTACACTCTACTACACTCTCGTATACTCTGTTACTGTCTCTTACACTCTGTTACTGTCTCGTACACTCTGTTACTGTCTCGTACACTCTGTTACTGTCTCGTACACTCTGTTACTGTCTCTTACACTCTGTTACACTCTCTTACACTCTGTTACTGTCTCTTACACTCTTACACTCTGCTGCTGTCTCTTACACTCTGTTACTGTCTCTTACACTCTGTTACTGTATATTACACTCTGCTACTGTCTCTTACACTCTGCTATTGTCTCTTGCACTCTGCTACTGTCTATAACACTCTCTTACACTCTGTTACTGTCTATTACACTCTGCTATTGTCTCTTACACTCTCTTACACTCTGTTACACTCTGCTACAGTCTATTACACTCTGCTACTGTCTCTTACACTCTGCTATTGTCTCTTACACTCTGCTACTGTCTCTTACACTCTATTACACTCTGTTACTGTCTATTACACTCTGCTACTATCTCTTTCACTCTCTTACACTATGTTACACACTCTTACACTCTGCTGCTGTCTCTTACACTCTGTTACTGTCTCTTACACTCTGTTACTGTCTCTTACACTCTCTTACACTCTGTTACACTCTCTTACATGCTGTTACACTCTCTTACACTCTGTTACTGTCTATTACACTCTCTTACACTCTGCTACTGTCTCTTACTCTCTGCTACTGTCTCTTACACTCTGCTACTCTCTCTTTCACTCTGCTTCTGTCTCTTACACTCTGCTACTGTCTCTTACGCTCTGTTACTGTCTCTTACACTCTGTTACACTCTCTTACACTCTGCTGCTGTCTCTTACACTCTGTTACTGTCTCTTACACTCTGTTACTGTCTCTTACACTCTCTTACACTCTCCTACACTCTGCTACTGTCTCTTACACCCTCCTACACTCTGCTACTGTCTCTTACACCCTCTTACACTCTGTTACTGTCTCTTACACTCTGTTACTGTCTCTTACACTCTCCTACACTATGTTACTGTCTCTTACACTCTCTTACACTCTGTTACACTCTCTTACACTCTGTAACTGTCTCTTACACTCTCTTACACTCTGCTACTGTCTATAACACTATCTTACACTCTGTTACTGTCTATTACACTCTGCTACTGTCTCTTACACTCTCTTACACTATGTTACACTCTGCTACTGTCTCTTACACTCTGCTATTGTCTCTTACACTCTGATACTGTCTATAACACTCTCTTACACTCTGTTACTGTCTATTACACTCTGCTACTGTCTCTTACACTCTCTTACACTCTGCTGCTGTCAATTACACTCTGCTACTGTCTCTTACACTCTGCTATTGTCTATAACACTCTGCTACTGTCTATAACACTCTCTTACACTCTGTTACTGTCTATTACACTCCGCTACTGTCTCTTACACTCTCTTACACTCTGTTACACTCTGTTACAGTCTATTACACTCTGCTACTGTCTCTTACACTCTGCTATTGTCTCTTGCACTCTGCTACTGTCTATAACACTCTCTTACACTCTGTTACTGTCTATTACACTCTGCTATTGTCTCTTACACTCTCTTACACTCTGTTACACTCTGCTACAGTCTATTACACTCTGCTACTGTCTCTTACACTCTGCTACTGTCTCTTACACTCTATTACACTCTGTTACTGTCTATTACACTCTGCTACTGTCTCTTACACTCTCTTACACTATGTTACACTCTCTAACACTCTGCTGCTGTTTCTTACACTCTGTTACTGTCTCTTACACTCCGTTACTGTCTCTTACACTCTCCTACACTCTGTTACTGTCTCTTACACTCTGTTACACTCTCTTACACGCTGTTACACTCTCTTACACTCTGTTACTGTTTCTTACACTCTGCTACTGTCTCTTACACTCTGCTACTGTCTCTTACACTCTGCTACTCTCTCTTTCACTTTGCTTCTGTCTCTTACACACTGCTACTGTCTCTTACGCTCTGTTACTGTCTCTTACACTCTACTACACTCTCGTATACTCTGTTACTGTCTCTTACACTCTACTACACTCTCGTATACTCTGTTACTGTCTCTTACACTCTGTTACTGTCTCGTACACTCTGTTACAGTCTCGTACACTCTGTTACTGTCTCTTACACTCTGTTACACTCTCTTACACTCTGTTACTGTCTCTTACACTCTTACACTCTGCTGCTGTCTCTTACACTCTGTTACTGTCTCTTACACTCTGTTACTGTCTATTACACTCTGCTACTGTCTCTTACACTCTGCTATTGTCTCTTGCACTCTGCTACTGTCTATAACACTCTCTTACACTCTGTTACTGTCTATTACACTCTGCTATTGTCTCTTACACTCTCTTACACTCTGTTACACTCTGCTACAGTCTATTACACTCTGCTACTGTCTCTTACACTCTGCTATTGTCTCTTACACTCTGCTACTGTCTCTTACACTCTATTACACTCTGTTACTGTCTATTACACTCTGCTACTATCTCTTTCACTCTTTTACACTATGTTACACACTCTTACACTCTGCTGCTGTCTCTTACACTCTGTTACTGTCTCTTACACTCTGTTACTGTCTCTTACACTCTCTTACACTCTGTTACACTCTCTTACACGCTGTTACACTCTCTTACACTCTGTTACTGTCTATTACACTCTCTTACACTCTGCTACTGTCTCTTACACTCTGCTACTCTCTCTTTCACTCTGCTTCTGTCTCTTACACTCTGCTACTGTCTCTTACGCTCTGTTACTGTCTCTTACACTCTGTTACACTCTCTTACACTCTGCTGCTGTCTCTTACACTCTGTTACTGTCTCTTACACTCTGTTACTGTCTCTTACACTCTCTTACACTCTCCTACACTCTGCTACTGGCTCTTACACCCTCTTACACTCTGTTACTGTCTCTTACACTCTGTTACTGTCTCTTAAACTCTGCTACTGTCTATAACACTCTCTTACACTCTGTTAATGTCTATTACACTCTGCTACTGTCTCTTACACTCTCTTACACTGTTACACTCTGCTACAGTCTATTACACTCTGCTACTGTCTCTTACACTCTGCTATTGTCTCTTACACTCTGCTACTGTCTATAACACTCTCTTACACTCTGTTACTGTCTATTACACTCTGCTACTGTCTCTTACACTCTCTTACACTCTGCTGCTGTCTATTACACTCTGCTACTGTCTCTTACACTCTGCTATTGTCTCTTACACTCTGCTACTGTCTATAACACTCTCTTACACTCTGTTACTGTCTATTACACTCTGCTACAGTCTCTTACACTCTCTTACACTATGTTACACTCTGCTCCAGTCTATTACACTCTGCTATTGTCTCTTACACTCTGCTACTGTCTATAACACTCTCTTACACTCTGTTACTGTCTATTACACTCTGCGACTGTCTCTTCAACTCTCTTACACTCTTCTGCTGTCTCTTACACTCTGTTACTGTCTCTTACACTATGTTACACTCTCTTACACTCTGTAACTGTCTCTTACACTCTCTTACACTCTGTTACTGTCTCCTATACTCTGTTACTGTCTCCTATACTCTGTTACACTCTCTTACACTCTGCTGCTGTCTCTTACACTCTGTTACTGTCTCTTACACTATGTTACTGTCTCTTACACTCTGTTACTGTCTCTTACACTCTCTTACACTCTCTTACACTCTCCTACACTCTGCTACTGTCTCTTACACCCTCTTACACTCTGTTACTGTCTCTTAAACTCTGCTACTGTCTATAACACTCTCTTACACTCTGTTACTGTCTATTACACTCTGCTACTGTCTCTTACACTCTCTTACACTATGTTACACTCTGCTACAGTCTATTACACTCTGCTACTGTCTCTTACACTCTGCTATTGTCTCTTACACTCTGCTACTGTCTATAACACTCTCTTACACTCTGTTACTGTCTATTACACTCTGCTACTGTCTCTTACACTCTCTTACACTCTGCTGCTGTCTATTACACTCTGCTACTGTCTCTTACACTCTGCTATTGTCTATAACACTCTGCTACTGTCTATAACACTCTCTTACACTCTGTTACTGTCTATTACACTCTGCTACTGTCTCTTACACTCTCTTACACTCTGCTGCTGTCTCTTACACTCTGTTACTGTCTCTTACACTCTGTTACTGTCTCTTACACTCTGTTACTGTCTCTTACACTCTCCTACACTCTGTTACTGTCTCTTACACTCTCTTACACTCTGTTACACTCTCTTACACGCTGTTACACTCTCCTACACTCTGTTACTGTCTATTACACTCTGCTACTGTCTCTTTCACTCTCTTACACTATGTTACACTCTCTTACACTCTGCTGCTGTCTCTTACACTCTGTTACTGTCTCTTACACTCTGTTACTGTCTCTTACACTCTCTTACACTCTGTTACCGTCTCCTATACTCTGTTACTGTCTCCTATGCTCTGTCACACTCTCTTACACTCCGCTACTGTCTCATATACTCTTTTACTGTCTCTTACACAGGTTTACAATGTCTACGCGAAGAGATCCCCAAAGACGTTCACAGTATACTGAGATCATTCAGGACTATGTGATCCTAGAGGACGGTATATGCCATGTGACACTCTGGTACACTCTACTACACTCTACTACTGCCTCTTTCACTCTGCTACTGTCTCTTACACTCTGTTACTGTCTCTTACACTTTGCTACTGTATCTTACACTCTGCTATTGTCTCTTACACTCTGCTACTGTCTATAACACTCTCTTACACTCTGTTACTGTCTATTACACTCTGCTACTGTCTCTTTCACTCTCTTACACTATGTTACACTCTCTTACACTCTGCTGCTGTCTCTTACACTCTGTTACTGTCTCTTACACTCTGTTACTGTCTCTTACACTCTACTACACTCTGTTACTGTCTCTTACACTCTCTTACACTCTCTTACACTCTCTTACATGCTGTTACACTCTCTTACACTCTGTTACTGTCTCTTACACTCTCTTACACTCTGCTACTGTCTCTTACACTCTGCTACTGTCTCTTACACTCTGCTACTCTCTCTTTCACTCTGCTTCTGTCTCTTACACTCTGCTACTGACTCTTACGCTCTGTTACTGTCTCTTACACTCTGTTACACTCTCTTACACTCGGCTGCTGTCTCTTACACTCTGTTACTGTCTCTTACACTCTTACTGTCTCTTACACTCTCTTACACTCTCCTACACTCTGCTACTGTCTCTTACACCCTCTTACACTCTGTTACAGTCTATTACACTCTGCTACTGTCTCTTACACTCTATTACACTCTGTTACTGTCTATTACACTCTGCTACTGTCTCTTACACTCTCTTACACTATGTTACACTCTCTTACACTCTGCTGCTGTCTCTTACACTCTGTTACTGTCTCTTACACTCCGTTACTGTCTCTTACACTCTCCTACACTCTTTTACTGTCTCTTACACTCTGTTACACTCTCTTACTGTCTCTTACACTCTGTTACACTCTCTTACACGCTGTTACACTCTCTTACACTCTGTTACTGTCTCTTACACTCTTACACTCTGCTACTGTCTCTTACACTCTGCAACTGTCTCTTACACTCTGCTACTCTCTCTTTCACTTTGCTTCTGTCTCTTACACACTGCTACTGTCTCTTACGCTCTGTTACTGTCTCTTACACTCTACTACACTCTCGTATACTCTGTTACTGTCTCTTACACTCTGTTACTGTCTCTTACACTCTGTTACTGTCTCGTACACTCTGTTACTGTCTCTTACACTCTGTTACACTCTCTTACTGTCTCTTACACTCTCTTACACTCTGCTGCTGTCTCTTACACTCTGTTACTGTCTCTTACACTCTGTTACTGTCTATTACACTCTCTTACACTCTCCTACACTCTCCTACACTCTTCTACTGTCTCTTACACCCCCTTACACTCTGTTACACTCTCTTACATGCTGTTACACTCTCTTACACGCTGTTACACCCTCTTACACACTGTTACTGTCTCTTACACTCTCTTACACTCTGCTACTATCTCTTACACTCTGTTACTGTCTCTTACACTCTGCTACTGTCTCTTACACTCTACTACTGTCTCTTTCACTCTGCTACTGTCTCTTACACTCTGCTACTATCTCTTACGCTCTGTTACTGTCTCTTACACTCTACTACACTCTCATACACTCTGTTACTGTCTCTTACACTATGTTACTGTCTCTTACACTCTGTTACTGTCTCTTACACTCTGCTATTGTCTCTTACACTCTGCTACTGTCTATAACACTGTCTTACACTCTGTTACTGTCTATTACACTCTGCTACTGTCTCTTTCACTCTCTTACACTATGTTACACTCTCTTACACTCTGCTGCTGTCTCCTACACTCTGTTACTGTCTCTTACACTCTGTTACTGTCTCTTACACTTTCCTACACTCTGTTACTGTCTCCTACACTCTCTTACACTCTGTTACACTCTCTTACACGCTGTTACACTCTATTACACTCTGTTAATTTCTCTTACACTCTCTTACACTCTGCTACTGTCTCTTACACTCTGCTACTCTCTCTTTCACTCTGTTTCTGTCTCTTACACTCTGCTTCTGTCTCTTATGCTCTGTTACTGTCTCTTATGCTCTGTTACTGTCTCTTACACTCTACTACACTCTCGTACACTCTGTTACTGTCTCTTACACTCTGTTACACTCTCTTACACTCTGTTACTGTCTCTTACACTCTGCTGCTGTCTCTTACACTCTGTTACTGTCTCTTACACTCTCTTATACTCTCCTACACTCTGCTACTGTCTCTTACACCCTCTTACACTCTTACTGTCTCTTACACTCTGTTACTGTCTCTTAAACTCTGCTACTGTCTATAACACTCTCTTACACTCTGTTACTGTCTATTACACTCTGCTACTGTCTCTTACACTCTCTTACACTATTTTACACTCTGCTACAGTCTATTACACTCTGCTACTGTCTCTTACACTCTGCTATTGTCCCTTACACTCTGCTACTGTCTATAACACTCTCTTACACTCTCTTACACTCTGCTACTGTCTCTTACACTCTGTTACTGTCTCTTACACTCTCCTACACTATGTTACTGTCTCTTACACTCTCTTACACTCTGTTACACTCTCTTACACTCTGTAACTGTCTCTTACACTCTCTTACACTCTGCTACTGTCTATAACACTCTCTTACACTCTGTTACTGTCTATTACACTCTGCTACTGTCTCTTACACTCTCTTACACTATGTTACACTCTGCTACAGTCTATTACACTCTGCTACTGTCTCTTCCACTCTGCTATTGTCTCTTACACTCTGCTACTGTCTATAACACTCTCTTACACTCTGTTACTGTCTATTACACTCTGCTACTGTCTCTTACACTCTCTTACACTCTGCTGCTGTCTCTTACACTCTGCTACTGTCTCTTACACTCTGCTATTGTCTCTTACACTCTGCTACTGTCTATAACACTCTCTTACACTCTGTTACTGTCTATTACACTCTGCTACAGTCTCTTACACTGTCTTACACTATGCTACACTCTGCTCCAGTCTATTACACTCTGCTATTGTCTCTTACACTCTGCTACTGTCTATAACACTCTCTTACACTCTGTTACTGTCTATTACACTCTGCGACTGTCTCTTCAACTCTCTTACACTCTTCTGCTGTCTCTTACACTCTGTTACTGTCTCTTACACTATGTTACACTCTCTTACACTCTGTAACTGTCTCTTACACTCTCTTACACTCTGTTACTGTCTCCTATACTCTGTTACTGTCTCCTATACTCTGTTACACTCTCTTACACTCTGCTGCTGTCTCTTACACTCTGTTACTGTCTCTTACACTCTGTTACTGTTTCTTACACTCTCTTACACTCTCTTACACTCTCCTACACTCTGCTACTGTCTCTTACACCCTCTTACACTCTGTTACTGTCTCTTACACTCTGTTACTGTCTCTTAAACTCTGCTACTGTCTCTTACACTCTCTTACACTATGTTACACTCTGCTACAGTCTATTACACTCTGCTACTGTCTCTTACACTCTGCTATTGTCTCTTACACTCTGCTACTGTCTATAACACTCTCTTACACTCTGTTACACTCTCTTACACGCTGTTACACTCTCCTACACTCTGTTACTGTCTATTACACTCTGCTACTGTCTCTTTCACTCTCTTACACTATGTTACACTCTCTTACACTCTGCTGCTGTCTCTTACACTCTGTTACTGTCTCGTACACTCTGTTACTGTCTCACACTCTGTTACACTCTCTTACACTCTGTTACTGTCTCTTACACTCTTACACTCTGCTGCTGTCTCTTACACTCTGTTACTGTCTCTTACACTCTGTTACTGTCTCTTACACTCTGTTACTGTCTCTTACACTCTCCTACACTCTGTTACTGTCTCTTACACTCTCTTACACTCTGTTACACTCTCTTACACGCTGTTACACTCTCCTACACTCTGTTACTGTCTATTACACTCTGCTACTGTCTCTTTCACTCTCTTACACTATGTTACACTCTCTTACACTCTGCTGCTGTCTCTTACACTCTGTTACTGTCTCTTACACTCTGTTACTGTCTCTTACACTCTCTTACACTCTGTTACCGTCTCCTATACTCTGTTACTGTCTCCTATTCTCTGTCACACTCTCTTACACTCCGCTACTGTCTCATATACTCTTTTACTGTCTCTTACACAGGTTTACCATGTCTACGCGAAGAGATCCCCAAAGACGTTCACAGTATACTGAGATCATTCAGGACTATGTGATCCTAGAGGACGGTATATGCCATGTGACACTCTGGTACACTCTACTACACTCTACTACTGCCTCTTTCACTCTGCTACTGTCTCTTACACTCTGTTACTGTCTCTTACACTTTGCTACTGTATCTTACACTCTGCTATTGTCTCTTACACTCTGCTACTGTCTATAACACTCTCTTACACTCTGTTACTGTCTATTACACTCTGCTACTGTCTCTTTCACTCTCTTACACTATGTTACACTCTCTTACACTCTGCTGCTGTCTCTTACACTCTGTTACTGTCTCTTACACTCTGTTACTGTCTCTTACACTCTACTACACTCTGTTACTGTCTCTTACACTCTCTTACACTCTGTTACACTCTCTTACATGCTGTTACACTCTCTTACACTCTGTTACTGTCTCTTACACTCTCTTACACTCTGCTACTGTCTCTTACACTCTGCTACTGTCTCTTACACTCTGCTACTGTCTCTTACACTCTGCTACTCTCTCTTTCACTCTGCTTCTGTCTCTTACACTCTGCTACTGACTCTTACGCTCTGTTACTGTCTCTTACACTCTGTTACACTCTCTTACACTCGGCTGCTGTCTCTTACACTCTGTTACTGTCTCTTACACTCTTACTGTCTCTTACACTCTCTTACACTCTCCTACACTCTGCTACTGTCTCTTACACCCTCTTACACTCTGTTACTGTCTCTTACACTCTGTTACTGTCTCTTACACTCTCCTACACTATGTTACTGTCTCTTACACTCTCTTACACTCTGTTACACTCTCTTACACTCTGTAACTGTCTCTTACACTCTCTTACACTCTGCTACTGTCTATAACACTCTCTTACACTCTGTTACTGTCCATTACACTCTGCTACTGTCTCTTACACTCTGCTATTGTCTCTTACACTCTGATACTGTCTATAACACTCTCTTACACTCTGTTACTGTCTATTACACTCTGCTACTGTCTCTTACACTCTCTTACACTCTGCTGCTGTCTATTACACTCTGCTACTGTCTCTTACACTCTGCTATTGTCTATAACACTCTGCTACTGTCTATAACACTCTCTTACACTCTCTTACTGTCTATTACACTCCGCTACTGTCTCTTACACTCTCTTACACTCTGTTACACTCTGTTACAGTCTATTACACTCGGCTACTGTCTCTTACACTCTGCTATTGTCTCTTGCACTCTGCTACTGTCTATACCACTCTCTTACACTCTGTTACTGTCTATTACACTCTGCTATTGTCTCTTACACTCTCTTACACTCTGTTACAGTCTATTACACTCTGCTACTGTCTCTTACACTCTATTACACTCTGTTACTGTCTATTACACTCTGCTACTGTCTCTTACACTCTCTTACACTATGTTACACTCTCTTACACTCTGCTGCTGTCTCTTACACTCTGTTACTGTCTCTTACACTCCGTTACTGTCTCTTACACTCCCCTACACTCTGTTACTGTCTCTTACACTCTGTTACACTCTCTTACTGTCTCTTACACTCTGTTACACTCTCTTACACGCTGTTACACTCTCTTACACTCTGTTACTGTCTCTTACACTCTTACACTCTGCTACTGTCTCTTACACTCTGCTACTGTCTCTTACACTCTGCTACTCTCTCTTTCACTTTGCTTCTGTCTCTTACACACTGCTACTGTCTCTTACGCTCTGTTACTGTCTCTTACACTCTACTACACTCTCGTATACTCTGTTACTGTCTCTTACACTCTGTTACTGTCTCTTACACTCTGTTACTGTCTCGTACACTCTGTTACTGTCTCTTACACTCTGTTACACTCTCTTACTGTCTCTTACACTCTCTTACACTCTGCTGCTGTCTCTTACACTCTGTTACTGTCTCTTACACTCTGTTACTGTCTATTACACTCTCTTACACTCTCCTACACTCTCCTACACTCTTCTACTGTCTCTTACACCCCCTTACACTCTGTTACTGTCTCTTACACTCCCTTACACTCTGTTACACTCTCTTACATGCTGTTACACTCTCTTACACGCTGTTACACCCTCTTACACACTGTTACTGTCTCTTACACTCTCTTACACTCTGCTACTATCTCTTACACTCTGTTACTGTCTCTTACACTCTGCTACTGTCTCTTTCACTCTGCTACTGTCTCTTACACTCTGCTACTATCTCTTACGCTCTGTTACTGTCTCTTACACTCTACTACACTCTCATACACTCTGTTACTGTCTCTTACACTATGTTACTGTCTCTTACACTCTGTTACTGTCTCTTACACTCTGCTATTGTCTCTTACACTCTGCTACTGTCTATAACACTGTCTTACACTCTGTTACTGTCTATTACACTCTGCTACTGTCTCTTTCACTCTCTTACACTATGTTACACTCTCTTACACTCTGCTGCTGTCTCTTACACTCTGTTACTGTCTCTTACACTCTGCTTCTGTCTCTTATGCTCTGTTACTGTCTCTTATGCTCTGTTACTGTCTCTTACACTCTACTACACTCTCGTACACTCTGTTACTGTCTCTTACACTCTGTTACACTCTCTTACACTCTGTTACTGTCTCTTACACTCTGCTGCTGTCTCTTACACTCTGCTGCTGTCTCTTACACTCTGTTACTGTCTCTTACACTCTCTTACACTCTCCTACACTCTGCTACTGTCTCTTACACCCTCTTACACTCTTACTGTCTCTTACACTCTGTTACTGTCTCTTAAACTCTGCTACTGTCTATAACACTCTCTTACACTCTATTACTGTCTATTACACTCTGCTACTGTCTCTTACACTCTCTTACACTATTTTACACTCTGCTACAGTCTATTACACTCTGCTACTGTCTCTTACACTCTGCTATTGTCCCTTACACTCTGCTACTGTCTATAACACTCTCTTACACTCTCTTACACTCTGCTACTGTCTCTTACACTCTGTTACTGTCTCTTACACTCTCCTACACTATGTTACTGTCTCTTACACTCTGTTACACTCTCTTACACTCTGTAACTGTCTCTTACACTCTCTTACACTCTGCTACTGTCTATAACACTCTCTTACACTCTGTTACTGTCTATTACACTCTGCTACTGTCTCTTACACTCTCTTACACTATGTTACACTCTGCTACAGTCTATTACACTCTGCTACTGTCTCTTACACTCTGCTATTGTCTCTTACACTCTGCTACTGTCTATAACACTCTCTTACACTCTGTTACTGTCTATTACACTCTGCTACTGTCTCTTACACTCTCTTACACTCTGCTGCTGTCTATTACACTCTGCTACTGTCTCTTACACTCTGCTATTGTCTCTTACACTCTGCTACTGTCTATAACACTCTCTTACACTCTGTTACTGTCTATTACACTCTGCTACAGTCTCTTACACTGTCTTACACTATGCTACACTCTGCTCCAGTCTATTACACTCTGCTATTCTCTCTTACACTCTGCTACTGTCTATAACACTCTCTTACACTCTGTTACTGTCTATTACACTCTGCTACTGTCTCTTACACTCTCTTACACTATGTTACACTCTGCTACAGTCTATTACACTCTGCTACTGTCTCTTACACTCTGCTATTGTCTCTTACACTCTGCTACTGTCTATAACACTCTCTTACACTCTGTTACTGTCTATTACACTCTGCTACTGTCTCTTACACTCTCTTACACTCTGCTGCTGTCTATTACACTCTGCTACTGTCTCTTACACTCTGCTATTGTCTCTTACACTCTGCTACTGTCTATAACACTCTCTTACACTCTGTTACTGTCTATTACACTCTGCTACAGTCTCTTACACTGTCTTACACTATGCTACACTCTGCTCCAGTCTATTACACTCTGCTATTGTCTCTTACACTCTGCTACTGTCTATAACACTCTCTTACACTCTGTTACTGTCTATTACACTCTGCGACTGTCTCTTCAACTCTCTTACACTCTTCTGCTGTCTCTTACACTCTGTTACTGTCTCTTACACTATGTTACACTCTCTTACACTCTGTAACTGTCTCTTACACTCTCTTACACTCTGTTACTGTCTCCTATACTCTGTTACTGTCTCCTATACTCTGTTACACTCTCTTACACTCTGCTGCTGTCTCTTACACTCTGTTACTGTCTCTTACACTCTGTTACTGTCTCTTACACTCTCTTACACTCTCTTACACTCTCCTACACTCTGCTACTGTCTCTTACACCCTCTTACACTCTGTTACTGTCTCTTACACCCTCTTACACTCTGTTACTGTCTCTTACACTCTGTTACTGTCTCTTAAACTCTGCTACTGTCTATAACACTCTCTTACACTCTGTTACTGTCTATTATACTCTGCTACTGTCTCTTACACTCTCTTACACTATGTTACACTCTGCTACAGTCTATTACACTCTGCTACTGTCTCTTACACTCTGCTATTGTCTCTTGCACTCTGCTACTGTCTATAACACTCTCTTACACTCTGTTACTGTCTATTACACTCTGCTATTGTCTCTTACACTCTCTTACACTCTGTTACACTCTGCTACAGTCTATTACACTCTGCTACTGTCTCTTACACTCTGCTACTGTCTCTTACACTCTATTACACTCTGTTACTGTCTATTACACTCTGCTACTGTCTCTTACACTCTCTTACACTATGTTACACTCTCTAACACTCTGCTGCTGTCTCTTACACTCTGTTACTGTCTCTTACACTCCGTTACTGTCTCTTACACTCTCCTACACTCTGTTACTGTCTCTTACACTCTGTTACACTCTCTTACTGTCTCTTACACTCTGTTACACTCTCTTACACGCTGTTACACTCTCTTACACTCTGTTACTGTCTCTTACACTCTTACACTCTGCTACTGTCTCTTACACTCTGCTACTGTCTCTTACACTCTGCTACTCTCTCTTTCACTTTGCTTCTGTCTCTTACACACTGCTACTGTCTCTTACGCTCTGTTACTGTCTCTTACACTCTACTACACTCTCGTATACTCTGTTACTGTCTCTTACACTCTACTACACTCTCGTATACTCTGTTACTGTCTCTTACACTCTGTTACTGTCTCGTACACTCTGTTACAGTCTCGTACACTCTGTTACTGTCTCTTACACTCTGTTACACTCTCTTACACTCTGTTACTGTCTCTTACACTCTTACACTCTGCTGCTGTCTCTTACACTCTGTTACTGTCTCTTACACTCTGTTACTGTCTATTACACTCTGCTACTGTCTCTTACACTCTGCTATTGTCTCTTGCACTCTGCTACTGTCTATAACACTCTCTTACACTCTGTTACTGTCTATTACACTCTGCTATTGTCTCTTACACTCTCTTACACTCTGTTACACTCTGCTACAGTCTATTACACTCTGCTACTGTCTCTTACACTCTGCTATTGTCTCTTACACTCTGCTACTGTCTCTTACACTCTATTACACTCTGTTACTGTCTATTACACTCTGCTACTATCTCTTTCACTCTTTTACACTATGTTACACACTCTTACACTCTGCTGCTGTCTCTTACACTCTGTTACTGTCTCTTACACTCTGTTACTGTCTCTTACACTCTCTTACACTCTGTTACACTCTCTTACACGCTGTTACACTCTCTTACACTCTGTTACTGTCTATTACACTCTCTTACACTCTGCTACTGTCTCTTACACTCTGCTACTCTCTCTTTCACTCTGCTTCTGTCTCTTACACTCTGCTACTGTCTCTTACGCTCTGTTACTGTCTCTTACACTCTCTTACACTCTCCTACACTCTGCTACTGGCTCTTACACCCTCTTACACTCTGTTACTGTCTCTTACACTCTGTTACTGTCTCTTAAACTCTGCTACTGTCTATAACACTCTCTTACACTCTGTTAATGTCTATTACACTCTGCTACTGTCTCTTACACTCTCTTACACTGTTACACTCTGCTACAGTCTATTACACTCTGCTACTGTCTCTTACACTCTGCTATTGTCTCTTACACTCTGCTACTGTCTATAACACTCTCTTACACTCTGTTACTGTCTATTACACTCTGCTACTGTCTCTTACACTCTCTTACACTCTGCTGCTGTCTATTACACTCTGCTACTGTCTCTTACACTCTGCTATTGTCTCTTACACTCTGCTACTGTCTATAACACTCTCTTACACTCTGTTACTGTCTATTACACTCTGCTACAGTCTCTTACACTCTCTTACACTATGTTACACTCTGCTCCAGTCTATTACACTCTGCTATTGTCTCTTACACTCTGCTACTGTCTATAACACTCTCTTACACTCTGTTACTGTCTATTACACTCTGCGACTGTCTCTTCAACTCTCTTACACTCTTCTGCTGTCTCTTACACTCTGTTACTGTCTCTTACACTATGTTACACTCTCTTACACTCTGTAACTGTCTCTTACACTCTCTTACACTCTGTTACTGTCTCCTATACTCTGTTACTGTCTCCTATACTCTGTTACACTCTCTTACACTCTGCTGCTGTCTCTTACGCTCTGTTACTGTCTCTTACACTCTGTTACTGTCTCTTACACTCTGTTACTGTCTCTTACACTCTCTTACACTCTCTTACACTCTCCTACACTCTGCTACTGTCTCTTACACCCTCTTACACTCTGTTACTGTCTCTTAAACTCTGCTACTGTCTATAACACTCTCTTACACTCTGTTACTGTCTATTACACTCTGCTACTGTCTCTTACACTCTCTTACACTATGTTACACTCTGCTACAGTCTATTACACTCTGCTACTGTCTCTTACACTCTGCTATTGTCTCTTACACTCTGCTACTGTCTATAACACTCTCTTACACTCTGTTACTGTCTATTACACTCTGCTACTGTCTCTTACACTCTCTTACACTCTGCTGCTGTCTATTACACTCTGCTACTGTCTCTTACACTCTGCTATTGTCTATAACACTCTGCTACTGTCTATAACACTCTCTTACACTCTGTTACTGTCTATTACACTCTGCTACTGTCTCTTACACTCTCTTACACTCTGCTGCTGTCTCTTACACTCTGTTACTGTCTCTTACACTCTGTTACTGTCTCTTACACTCTGTTACTGTCTCTTACACTCTCCTACACTCTGTTACTGTCTCTTACACTCTCTTACACTCTGTTACACTCTCTTACACGCTGTTACACTCTCCTACACTCTGTTACTGTCTATTACACTCTGCTACTGTCTCTTTCACTCTCTTACACTATGTTACACTCTCTTACACTCTGCTGCTGTCTCTTACACTCTGTTACTGTCTCTTACACTCTGTTACTGTCTCTTACACTCTCTTACACTCTGTTACCGTCTCCTATACTCTGTTACTGTCTCCTATGCTCTGTCACACTCTCTTACACTCCGCTACTGTCTCATATACTCTTTTACTGTCTCTTACACAGGTTTACGATGTCTACGCGAAGAGATCCCCAAAGACGTTCACAGTATACTGAGATAATTCAGGACTATGTGATCCTAGAGGACGGTATATGCCATGTGACACTCTGGTACACTCTACTACACTCTACTACTGCCTCTTTCACTCTGCTACTGTCTCTTACACTCTGTTACTGTCTCTTACACTTTGCTACTGTATCTTACACTCTGCTATTGTCTCTTACACTCTGCTACTGTCTATAACACTCTCTTACACTCTGTTACTGTCTATTACACTCTGCTACTGTCTCTTTCACTCTCTTACACTATGTTACACTCTCTTACACTCTGCTGCTGTCTCTTACACTCTGTTACTGTCTCTTACACTCTGTTACTGTCTCTTACACTCTACTACACTCTGTTACTGTCTCTTACACTCTCTTACACTCTGTTACACTCTCTTACATGCTGTTACACTCTCTTACACTCTGTTACTGTCTCTTACACTCTCTTACACTCTGTTACTGTCTTTTACACTCTGTTACTGTCTCTTACACTCTGCTACTGTATCTTACACTCTGCTATTGTCTCTTACACTCTGCTACTGTCTATAACACTCTCTTACACACTGTTACTGTCTATTACACTCTGCTACTGTCTCTTACACTCTCTTACACTATGTTACACTCTCTTACACTCTGCTGCTGTCTCTTACACTCTGTTACTGTCTCTTACACTCTGTTACTGTCTCTTACACTCTGTTACTGTCTCTTACACTCTCCTACACTCTGTTACTGTCTCTTACACTCTCTTACACTCTGTTACACTCTCTTACACGCTGTTACACTCTCCTACACTCTGTTACTGTCTATTACACTCTGCTACTGTCTCTTTCACTCTCTTACACTATGTTACACTCTCTTACACTCTGCTGCTGTCTCTTACACTCTCTTACACTCTGTTACTGTCTCCTATACTCTGTTACTGTCTCTTACACTATGTTACACTCTCTTACACTCTGTAACTGTCTCTTACACTCTCTTACACTCTGTTACTGTCTCCTATACTCTGTTACTGTCTCCTATACTCTGTTACACTCTCTTACACTCTGCTGCTGTCTCTTACACTCTGTTACTGTCTCTTACACTCTGTTACTGTCTCTTACACTCTGTTACTGTCTCTTACACTCTCTTACACTCTCTTACACTCTCCTACACTCTGCTACTGTCTCTTACACCCTCTTACACTCTGTTACTGTCTCTTAAACTCTGCTACTGTCTATAACACTCTCTTACACTCTGTTACTGTCTATTACACTCTGCTACTGTCTCTTACACTCTCTTACACTATGTTACACTCTGCTACAGTCTATTACACTCTGCTACTGTCTCTTACACTCTGCTATTGTCTCTTACACTCTGCTACTGTCTATAACACTCTCTTACACTCTGTTACTGTCTATTACACTCTGCTACTGTCTCTTACACTCTCTTACACTCTGCTGCTGTCTATTACACTCTGCTACTGTCTCTTACACTCTGCTATTGTCTATAACACTCTGCTACTGTCTATAACACTCTCTTACACTCTGTTACTGTCTATTACACTCTGCTACTGTCTCTTACACTCTCTTACACTCTGCTGCTGTCTCTTACACTCTGTTACTGTCTCTTACACTCTGTTACACTCTCTTACACTCTCTTACACTCTGTAACTGTCTCTTACACTCTCTTACACTCTGTTACTGTCTCCTATACTCTGTTACACTTTCTTACACTCCACTACTGTCTCATATACTCTTTTACTGTCTCTTACACAGGTTTACGAGGTCTACGCGAAGAGATCCCCAAAGACGTTCACAGTATACTGAGATCATTCAGTACTATGTGATCCTAGAGGACGGTATATGCCATGTGACACTCTCTTACACTCTACTACACTCTACTACTGTCTCTTTCACTCTGCTACTGTCTCTTACACTCTGTTACTGTCTTTTACACTCTGTTACTGTCTCTTACACTCGGCTACTGTATCTTACACTCTGCTATTGTCTCTTACACTCTGCTACTGTCTATAACACTCTCTTACACTCTGTTACTGTCTATTACACTCTGCTACTGTCTCTTACACTCTCTTACACTATGTTACACTCTCTTACACTCTGCTGCTGACTCTTACACTCTGTTACTGTCTCTGACACTCTCCTACACTCTGTTACTGTCTATTACACTCTGCTACTGTCTCTTTCACTCTCTTACACTAGGTTACACTCTCTTACACTCTGCTGCTGTCTCTTACACTCTGTTACTGTCTCTTACACTCTGTTACTGTCTCTTACACTCTGTTACTGTCTCTTACACTCTCCTACACTCTGTTACTGTCTCTTACACTCTCTTACACTCTGTTACACTCTCTTACACGCTGTTACACTCTCCTACACTCTGTTACTGTCTATTACACTCTGCTACTGTCTCTTTCACTCTCTTACACTATGTTACACTCTCTTACACTCTGCTGCTGTCTCTTACACTCTGTTACTGTCTCTTACACTCTGTTACTGTCTCTTACACTCTCTTACACTCTGTTACCGTCTCCTATACTCTGTTACTGTCTCCTATGCTCTGTCACACTCTCTTACACTCCGCTACTGTCTCATATACTCTTTTACTGTCTCTTACACAGGTTTACGATGTCTACGCGAAGAGATCCCCAAAGACGTTCACAGTATACTGAGATCATTCAGGACTATGTGATCCTAGAGGACGGTATATGCCATGTGACACTCTGGTACACTCTACTACACTCTACTACTGCCTCTTTCACTCTGCTACTGTCTCTTACACTCTGTTACTGTCTCTTACACTTTGCTACTGTATCTTACACTCTGCTATTGTCTCTTACACTCTGCTACTGTCTATAACACTCTCTTACACTCTGTTACTGTCTATTACACTCTGCTACTGTCTCTTTCACTCTCTTACACTATGTTACACTCTCTTACACTCTGCTGCTGTCTCTTACACTCTGTTACTGTCTCTTACACTCTGTTACTGTCTCTTACACTCTACTACACTCTGTTACTGTCTCTTACACTCTCTTACACTCTGTTACACTCTCTTACATGCTGTTACACTCTCTTACACTCTGTTACTGTCTCTTACACTCTCTTACACTCTGCTACTGTCTCTTACACTCTGCTACTGTCTCTTACACTCTGCTACTCTCTCTTTCACTCTGCTTCTGTCTCTTACACTCTGCTACTGACTCTTACGCTCTGTTACTGTCTCTTACACTCTGTTACACTCTCTTACACTCGGCTGCTGTCTCTTACACTCTGTTACTGTCTCTTACACTCTTACTGTCTCTTACACTCTCTTACACTCTCCTACACTCTGCTACTGTCTCTTACACCCTCTTACACTCTGTTACTGTCTCTTACACTCTGTTACTGTCTCTTACACTCTCCTACACTATGTTACTGTCTCTTACACTCTCTTACACTCTGTTACACTCTCTTACACTCTGTAACTGTCTCTTACACTCTCTTACACTCTGCTACTGTCTATAACACTCTCTTACACTCTGTTACTGTCCATTACACTCTGCTACTGTCTCTTACACTCTGCTATTGTCTCTTACACTCTGATACTGTCTATAACACTCTCTTACACTCTGTTACTGTCTATTACACTCTGCTACTGTCTCTTACACTCTCTTACACTCTGCTGCTGTCTATTACACTCTGCTACTGTCTCTTACACTCTGCTATTGTCTATAACACTCTGCTACTGTCTATAACACTCTCTTACACTCTCTTACTGTCTATTACACTCCGCTACTGTCTCTTACACTCTCTTACACTCTGTTACACTCTGTTACAGTCTATTACACTCGGCTACTGTCTCTTACACTCTGCTATTGTCTCTTGCACTCTGCTACTGTCTATAACACTCTCTTACACTCTGTTACTGTCTATTACACTCTGCTATTGTCTCTTACACTCTCTTACACTCTGTTACAGTCTATTACACTCTGCTACTGTCTCTTACACTCTATTACACTCTGTTACTGTCTATTACACTCTGCTACTGTCTCTTACACTCTCTTACACTATGTTACACTCTCTTACACTCTGCTGCTGTCTCTTACACTCTGTTACTGTCTCTTACACTCCGTTACTGTCTCTTACACTCCCCTACACTCTGTTACTGTCTCTTACACTCTGTTACACTCTCTTACTGTCTCTTACACTCTGTTACACTCTCTTACACGCTGTTACACTCTCTTACACTCTGTTACTGTCTCTTACACTCTTACACTCTGCTACTGTCTCTTACACTCTGCTACTGTCTCTTACACTCTGCTACTCTCTCTTTCACTTTGCTTCTGTCTCTTACACACTGCTACTGTCTCTTACGCTCTGTTACTGTCTCTTACACTCTACTACACTCTCGTATACTCTGTTACTGTCTCTTACACTCTGTAACTGTCTCTTACACTCTGTTACTGTCTCGTACACTCTGTTACTGTCTCTTACACTCTGTTACACTCTCTTACTGTCTCTTACACTCTCTTACACTCTGCTGCTGTCTCTTACACTCTGTTACTGTCTCTTACACTCTGTTACTGTCTATTACACTCTCTTACACTCTCCTACACTCTCCTACACTCTTCTACTGTCTCTTACACCCCCTTACACTCTGTTACTGTCTCTTACACTCCCTTACACTCTGTTACACTCTCTTACATGCTGTTACACTCTCTTACACGCTGTTACACCCTCTTACACACTGTTACTGTCTCTTACACTCTCTTACACTCTGCTACTATCTCTTACACTCTGTTACTGTCTCTTACACTCTGCTACTGTCTCTTTCACTCTGCTACTGTCTCTTTCACTCTGCTACTGTCTCTTACACTCTGCTACTATCTCTTACGCTCTGTTACTGTCTCTTACACTCTACTACACTCTCATACACTCTGTTACTGTCTCTTACACTATGTTACTGTCTCTTACACTCTGTTACTGTCTCTTACACTCTGCTATTGTCTCTTACACTCTGCTACTGTCTATAACACTGTCTTACACTCTGTTACTGTCTATTACACAGTGCTACTGTCTCTTTCACTCTCTTACACTATGTTACACTCTCTTACACTCTGCTGCTGTCTCTTACACTCTGTTACTGTCTCTTACACTCTGCTTCTGTCTCTTATGCTCTGTTACTGTCTCTTATGCTCTGTTACTGTCTCTTACACTCTACTACACTCTCGTACACTCTGTTACTGTCTCTTACACTCTGTTACACTCTCTTACACTCTGTTACTGTCTCTTACACTCTGCTGCTGTCTCTTACACTCTGCTGCTGTCTCTTACACTCTGTTACTGTCTCTTACACTCTCTTACACTCTCCTACACTCTGCTACTGTCTCTTACACCCTCTTACACTCTTACTGTCTCTTACACTCTGTTACTGTCTCTTAAACTCTGCTACTGTCTATAACACTCTCTTACACTCTATTACTGTCTATTACACTCTGCTACTGTCTCTTACACTCTCTTACACTATTTTACACTCTGCTACATTCTATTACACTCTGCTACTGTCTCTTACACTCTGCTATTGTCCCTTACACTCTGCTACTGTCTATAACACTCTCTTACACTCTCTTACACTCTGCTACTGTCTCTTACACTCTGTTACTGTCTCTTACACTCTCCTACACTATGTTACTGTCTCTTACACTCTGTTACACTCTCTTACACTCTGTAACTGTCTCTTACACTCTCTTACACTCTGCTACTGTCTATAACACTCTCTTACACTCTGTTACTGTCTATTACACTCTGCTACTGTCTCTTTCACTCTGCTACTGTCTCTTACACTCTGCTACTATCTCTTACGCTCTGTTACTGTCTCTTACACTCTACTACACTCTCATACACTCTGTTACTGTCTCTTACACTATGTTACTGTCTCTTACACTCTGTTACTGTCTCTTACACTCTGCTATTGTCTCTTACACTCTGCTACTGTCTATAACACTGTCTTACACTCTGTTACTGTCTATTACACAGTGCTACTGTCTCTTTCACTCTCTTACACTATGTTACACTCTCTTACACTCTGCTGCTGTCTCTTACACTCTGTTACTGTCTCTTACACTCTGCTTCTGTCTCTTATGCTCTGTTACTGTCTCTTATGCTCTGTTACTGTCTCTTACACTCTACTACACTCTCGTACACTCTGTTACTGTCTCTTACACTCTGTTACACTCTCTTACACTCTGTTACTGTCTCTTACACTCTGCTGCTGTCTCTTACACTCTGCTGCTGTCTCTTACACTCTGTTACTGTCTCTTACACTCTCTTACACTCTCCTACACTCTGCTACTGTCTCTTACACCCTCTTACACTCTTACTGTCTCTTACACTCTGTTACTGTCTCTTAAACTCTGCTACTGTCTATAACACTCTCTTACACTCTATTACTGTCTATTACACTCTGCTACTGTCTCTTACACTCTCTTACACTATTTTACACTCTGCTACAGTCTATTACACTCTGCTACTGTCTCTTACACTCTGCTATTGTCCCTTACACTCTGCTACTGTCTATAACACTCTCTTACACTCTCTTACACTCTGCTACTGTCTCTTACACTCTGTTACTGTCTCTTACACTCTCCTACACTATGTTACTGTCTCTTACACTCTGTTACACTCTCTTACACTCTGTAACTGTCTCTTACACTCTCTTACACTCTGCTACTGTCTATAACACTCTCTTACACTCTGTTACTGTCTATTACACTCTGCTACTGTCTCTTACACTCTCTTACACTATGTTACACTCTGCTACAGTCTATTACACTCTGCTACTGTCTCTTACACTCTGCTATTGTCTCTTACACTCTGCTACTGTCTATAACACTCTCTTACACTCTGTTACTGTCTATTACACTCTGCTACTGTCTCTTACACTCTCTTACACTCTGCTGCTGTCTATTACACTCTGCTACTGTCTCTTACACTCTGCTATTGTCTCTTACACTCTGCTACTGTCTATAACACTCTCTTACACTCTGTTACTGTCTATTACACTCTGCTACAGTCTCTTACACTGTCTTACACTATGCTACACTCTGCTCCAGTCTATTACACTCTGCTATTGTCTCTTACACTCTGCTACTGTCTATAACACTCTCTTACACTCTGTTACTGTCTATTACACTCTGCTACTGTCTCTTACACTCTCTTACACTATGTTACACTCTGCTACAGTCTATTACACTCTGCTACTGTCTCTTACACTCTGCTATTGTCTCTTACACTCTGCTACTGTCTATAACACTCTCTTACACTCTGTTACTGTCTATTACACTCTGCTACTGTCTCTTACACTCTCTTACACTCTGCTGCTGTCTATTACACTCTGCTACTGTCTCTTACACTCTGCTATTGTCTCTTACACTCTGCTACTGTCTATAACACTCTCTTACACTCTGTTACTGTCTATTACACTCTGCTACAGTCTCTTACACTGTCTTACACTATGCTACACTCTGCTCCAGTCTATTACACTCTGCTATTGTCTCTTACACTCTGCTACTGTCTATAACACTCTCTTACACTCTGTTACTGTCTATTACACTCTGCGACTGTCTCTTCAACTCTCTTACACTCTTCTGCTGTCTCTTACACTCTGTTACTGTCTCTTACACTATGTTACACTCTCTTACACTCTGTAACTGTCTCTTACACTCTCTTACACTCTGTTACTGTCTCCTATACTCTGTTACTGTCTCCTATACTCTGTTACACTCTCTTACACTCTGCTGCTGTCTCTTACACTCTGTTACTGTCTCTTACACTCTGTTACTGTCTCTTACACTCTCTTACACTCTCTTACACTCTGCTACTGTCTCTTACACCCTCTTACACTCTGTTACTGTCTCTTACACTCTGTTACTGTCTCTTAAACTCTGCTACTGTCTATAACACTCTCTTACACTCTGTTACTGTCTATTATACTCTGCTACTGTCTCTTACACTCTCTTACACTATGTTACACTCTGCTACAGTCTATTACACTCTGCTACTGTCTCTTACACTCTGCTATTGTCTCTTGCACTCTGCTACTGTCTATAACACTCTCTTACACTCTGTTACTGTCTATTACACTCTGCTATTGTCTCTTACACTCTCTTACACTCTGTTACACTCTGCTACAGTCTATTACACTCTGCTACTGTCTCTTACACTCTGCTACTGTCTCTTACACTCTATTACACTCTGTTACTGTCTATTACACTCTGCTACTGTCTCTTACACTCTCCTACTGTCTCTTACACTCTCTTACACTATGTTACACTCTCTAACACTCTGCTGCTGTCTCTTACACTCTGTTACTGTCTCTTACACTCCGTTACTGTCTCTTACACTCTCCTACACTCTGTTACTGTCTCTTACACTCTGTTACACTCTCTTACTGTCTCTTACACTCTGTTACACTCTCTTACATGCTGTTACACTCTCTTACACTCTGTTACTGTCTCTTACACTCTTACACTCTGCTACTGTCTCTTACACTCTGCTACTGTCTCTTACACTCTGCTACTCTCTCTTTCACTTTGCTTCTGTCTCTTACACACTGCTACTGTCTCTTACGCTCTGTTACTGTCTCTTACACTCTACTACACTCTCGTATACTCTGTTACTGTCTCTTACACTCTACTACACTCTCGTATACTCTGTTACTGTCTCTTACACTCTGTTACTGTCTCGTACACTCTGTTACAGTCTCGTACACTCTGTTACTGTCTCTTACACTCTGTTACACTCTCTTACACTCTGTTACTGTCTCTTACACTCTTACACTCTGCTGCTGTCTCTTACACTCTGTTACTGTCTCTTACACTCTGTTACTGTCTATTACACTCTGCTACTGTCTCTTACACTCTGCTATTGTCTCTTGCACTCTGCTACTGTCTATAACACTCTCTTACACTCTGTTACTGTCTATTACACTCTGCTATTGTCTCTTACACTCTCTTACACTCTGTTACACTCTGCTACAGTCTATTACACTCTGCTACTGTCTCTTACACTCTGCTATTGTCTCTTACACTCTGCTACTGTCTCTTACACTCTATTACACTCTGTTACTGTCTATTACACTCTGCTACTATCTCTTTCACTCTTTTACACTATGTTACACACTCTTACACTCTGCTGCTGTCTCTTACACTCTGTTACTGTCTCTTACACTCTGTTACTGTCTCTTACACTCTCTTACACTCTGTTACACTCTCTTACACGCTGTTACACTCTCTTACACTCTGTTACTGTCTATTACACTCTCTTACACTCTGCTACTGTCTCTTACACTCTGCTACTCTCTCTTTCACTCTGCTTCTGTCTCTTACACTCTGCTACTGTCTCTTACGCTCTGTTACTGTCTCTTACACTCTGTTACACTCTCTTACACTCTGCTGCTGTCTCTTACACTCTGTTACTGTCTCTTACACTCTGTTACTGTCTCTTACACTCTCTTACACTCTCCTACACTCTGCTACTGGCTCTTACACCCTCTTACACTCTGTTACTGTCTCTTACACTCTGTTACTGTCTCTTACACTCTGTTACTGTCTCTTAAACTCTGCTACTGTCTATAACACTCTCTTACACTCTGTTAATGTCTATTACACTCTGCTACTGTCTCTTACACTCTCTTACACTGTTACACTCTGCTACAGTCTATTACACTCTGCTACTGTCTCTTACACTCTGCTATTGTCTCTTACACTCTGCTACTGTCTATAACACTCTCTTACACTCTGTTACTGTCTATTACACTCTGCTACTGTCTCTTACACTCTCTTACACTCTGCTGCTGTCTATTACACTCTGCTACTGTCTCTTACACTCTGCTATTGTCTCTTACACTCTGCTACTGTCTATAACACTCTCTTACACTCTGTTACTGTCTATTACACTCTGCTACAGTCTCTTACACTCTCTTACACTATGTTACACTCTGCTCCAGTCTATTACACTCTGCTATTGTCTCTTACACTCTGCTACTGTCTATAACACTCTCTTACACTCTGTTACTGTCTATTACACTCTGCGACTGTCTCTTCAACTCTCTTACACTCTTCTGCTGTCTCTTACACTCTGTTACTGTCTCTTACACTATGTTACACTCTCTTACACTCTGTAACTGTCTCTTACACTCTCTTACACTCTGTTACTGTCTCCTATACTCTGTTACTGTCTCCTATACTCTGTTACACTCTCTTACACTCTGCTGCTGTCTCTTACGCTCTGTTACTGTCTCGTACACTCTGTTACTGTCTCTTACACTCTGTTACTGTCTCTTACACTCTCTTACACTCTCTTACACTCTCCTACACTCTGCTACTGTCTCTTACACCCTCTTACACTCTGTTACTGTCTCTTAAACTCTGCTACTGTCTATAACACTCTCTTACACTCTGTTACTGTCTATTACACTCTGCTACTGTCTCTTACACTCTCTTACACTATGTTACACTCTGCTACAGTCTATTACACTCTGCTACTGTCTCTTACACTCTGCTATTGTCTCTTACACTCTGCTACTGTCTATAACACTCTCTTACACTCTGTTACTGTCTATTACACTCTGCTACTGTCTCTTACACTCTCTTACACTCTGCTGCTGTCTATTACACTCTGCTACTGTCTCTTACACTCTGCTATTGTCTATAACACTCTGCTACTGTCTATAACACTCTCTTACACTCTGTTACTGTCTATTACACTCTGCTACTGTCTCTTACACTCTCTTACACTCTGCTGCTGTCTCTTACACTCTGTTACTGTCTCTTACACTCTGTTACTGTCTCTTACACTCTGTTACTGTCTCTTACACTCTCCTACACTCTGTTACTGTCTCTTACACTCTCTTACACTCTGTTACACTCTCTTACACGCTGTTACACTCTCCTACACTCTGTTACTGTCTATTACACTCTGCTACTGTCTCTTTCACTCTCTTACACTATGTTACACTCTCTTACACTCTGCTGCTGTCTCTTACACTCTGTTACTGTCTCTTACACTCTGTTACTGTCTCTTACACTCTCTTACACTCTGTTACCGTCTCCTATACTCTGTTACTGTCTCCTATGCTCTGTCACACTCTCTTACACTCCGCTACTGTCTCATATACTCTTTTACTGTCTCTTACACAGGTTTACGATGTCTACGCGAAGAGATCCCCAAAGACGTTCACAGTATACTGAGATCATTCAGGACTATGTGATCCTAGAGGACGGTATATGCCATGTGACACTCTGGTACACTCTACTACACTCTACTACTGCCTCTTTCACTCTGCTACTGTCTCTTACACTTTGCTACTGTATCTTACACTCTGCTATTGTCTCTTACACTCTGCTACTGTCTATAACACTCTCTTACACTCTGTTACTGTCTATTACACTCTGCTACTGTCTCTTTCACTCTCTTACACTATGTTACACTCTCTTACACTCTGCTGCTGTCTCTTACACTCTGTTACTGTCTCTTACACTCTGTTACTGTCTCTTACACTCTACTACACTCTGTTACTGTCTCTTACACTCTCTTACACTCTGTTACACTCTCTTACATGCTGTTACACTCTCTTACACTCTGTTACTGTCTCTTACACTCTCTTACACTCTGCTACTGTCTCTTACACTCTGCTACTGTCTCTTACACTCTGCTACTCTCTCTTTCACTCTGCTTCTGTCTCTTACACTCTGCTACTGACTCTTACGCTCTGTTACTGTCTCTTACACTCTGTTACACTCTCTTACACTCGGCTGCTGTCTCTTACACTCTGTTACTGTCTCTTACACTCTTACTGTCTCTTACACTCTCTTACACTCTCCTACACTCTGCTACTGTCTCTTACACCCTCTTACACTCTGTTACTGTCTCTTACACTCTGTTACTGTCTCTTACACTCTCCTACACTATGTTACTGTCTCTTACACTCTCTTACACTCTGTTACACTCTCTTACACTCTGTAACTGTCTCTTACACTCTCTTACACTCTGCTACTGTCTATAACACTCTCTTACACTCTGTTACTGTCCATTACACTCTGCTACTGTCTCTTACACTCTGCTATTGTCTCTTACACTCTGATACTGTCTATAACACTCTCTTACACTCTGTTACTGTCTATTACACTCTGCTACTGTCTCTTACACTCTCTTACACTCTGCTGCTGTCTATTACACTCTGCTACTGTCTCTTACACTCTGCTATTGTCTATAACACTCTGCTACTGTCTATAACACTCTCTTACACTCTCTTACTGTCTATTACACTCCGCTACTGTCTCTTACACTCTCTTACACTCTGTTACACTCTGTTACAGTCTATTACACTCGGCTACTGTCTCTTACACTCTGCTATTGTCTCTTGCACTCTGCTACTGTCTATAACACTCTCTTACACTCTGTTACTGTCTATTACACTCTGCTATTGTCTCTTACACTCTCTTACACTCTGTTACAGTCTATTACACTCTGCTACTGTCTCTTACACTCTATTACACTCTGTTACTGTCTATTACACTCTGCTACTGTCTCTTACACTCTCTTACACTATGTTACACTCTCTTACACTCTGCTGCTGTCTCTTACACTCTGTTACTGTCTCTTACACTCCGTTACTGTCTCTTACACTCCCCTACACTCTGTTACTGTCTCTTACACTCTGTTACACTCTCTTACTGTCTCTTACACTCTGTTACACTCTCTTACACGCTGTTACACTCTCTTACACTCTGTTACTGTCTCTTACACTCTTACACTCTGCTACTGTCTCTTACACTCTGCTACTGTCTCTTACACTCTGCTACTCTCTCTTTCACTTTGCTTCTGTCTCTTACACACTGCTACTGTCTCTTACGCTCTGTTACTGTCTCTTACACTCTACTACACTCTCGTATACTCTGTTACTGTCTCTTACACTCTGTTACTGTCTCTTACACTCTGTTACTGTCTCGTACACTCTGTTACTGTCTCTTACACTCTGTTACACTCTCTTACTGTCTCTTACACTCTCTTACACTCTGCTGCTGTCTCTTACACTCTGTTACTGTCTCTTACACTCTGTTACTGTCTATTACACTCTCTTACACTCTCCTACACTCTCCTACACTCTTCTACTGTCTCTTACACCCCCTTACACTCTGTTACTGTCTCTTACACTCCCTTACACTCTGTTACACTCTCTTACATGCTGTTACACTCTCTTACACGCTGTTACACCCTCTTACACACTGTTACTGTCTCTTACACTCTCTTACACTCTGCTACTATCTCTTACACTCTGTTACTGTCTCTTACACTCTGCTACTGTCTCTTTCACTCTGCTACTGTCTCTTACACTCTGCTACTATCTCTTACGCTCTGTTACTGTCTCTTACACTCTACTACACTCTCATACACTCTGTTACTGTCTCTTACACTATGTTACTGTCTCTTACACTCTGTTACTGTCTCTTACACTCTGCTATTGTCTCTTACACTCTGCTACTGTCTATAACACTGTCTTACACTCTGTTACTGTCTATTACACAGTGCTACTGTCTCTTTCACTCTCTTACACTATGTTACACTCTCTTACACTCTGCTGCTGTCTCTTACACTCTGTTACTGTCTCTTACACTCTGCTTCTGTCTCTTATGCTCTGTTACTGTCTCTTATGCTCTGTTACTGTCTCTTACACTCTACTACACTCTCGTACACTCTGTTACTGTCTCTTACACTCTGTTACACTCTCTTACACTCTGTTACTGTCTCTTACACTCTGCTGCTGTCTCTTACACTCTGCTGCTGTCTCTTACACTCTGTTACTGTCTCTTACACTCTCTTACACTCTCCTACACTCTGCTACTGTCTCTTACACCCTCTTACACTCTTACTGTCTCTTACACTCTGTTACTGTCTCTTAAACTCTGCTACTGTCTATAACACTCTCTTACACTCTATTACTGTCTATTACACTCTGCTACTGTCTCTTACACTCTCTTACACTATTTTACACTCTGCTACATTCTATTACACTCTGCTACTGTCTCTTACACTCTGCTATTGTCCCTTACACTCTGCTACTGTCTATAACACTCTCTTACACTCTCTTACACTCTGCTACTGTCTCTTACACTCTGTTACTGTCTCTTACACTCTCCTACACTATGTTACTGTCTCTTACACTCTGTTACACTCTCTTACACTCTGTAACTGTCTCTTACACTCTCTTACACTCTGCTACTGTCTATAACACTCTCTTACACTCTGTTACTGTCTATTACACTCTGCTACTGTCTCTTTCACTCTGCTACTGTCTCTTACACTCTGCTACTATCTCTTACGCTCTGTTACTGTCTCTTACACTCTACTACACTCTCATACACTCTGTTACTGTCTCTTACACTATGTTACTGTCTCTTACACTCTGTTACTGTCTCTTACACTCTGCTATTGTCTCTTACACTCTGCTACTGTCTATAACACTGTCTTACACTCTGTTACTGTCTATTACACAGTGCTACTGTCTCTTTCACTCTCTTACACTATGTTACACTCTCTTACACTCTGCTGCTGTCTCTTACACTCTGTTACTGTCTCTTACACTCTGCTTCTGTCTCTTATGCTCTGTTACTGTCTCTTATGCTCTGTTACTGTCTCTTACACTCTACTACACTCTCGTACACTCTGTTACTGTCTCTTACACTCTGTTACACTCTCTTACACTCTGTTACTGTCTCTTACACTCTGCTGCTGTCTCTTACACTCTGCTGCTGTCTCTTACACTCTGTTACTGTCTCTTACACTCTCTTACACTCTCCTACACTCTGCTACTGTCTCTTACACCCTCTTACACTCTTACTGTCTCTTACACTCTGTTACTGTCTCTTAAACTCTGCTACTGTCTATAACACTCTCTTACACTCTATTACTGTCTATTACACTCTGCTACTGTCTCTTACACTCTCTTACACTATTTTACACTCTGCTACAGTCTATTACACTCTGCTACTGTCTCTTACACTCTGCTATTGTCCCTTACACTCTGCTACTGTCTATAACACTCTCTTACACTCTCTTACACTCTGCTACTGTCTCTTACACTCTGTTACTGTCTCTTACACTCTCCTACACTATGTTACTGTCTCTTACACTCTGTTACACTCTCTTACACTCTGTAACTGTCTCTTACACTCTCTTACACTCTGCTACTGTCTATAACACTCTCTTACACTCTGTTACTGTCTATTACACTCTGCTACTGTCTCTTACACTCTCTTACACTATGTTACACTCTGCTACAGTCTATTACACTCTGCTACTGTCTCTTACACTCTGCTATTGTCTCTTACACTCTGCTACTGTCTATAACACTCTCTTACACTCTGTTACTGTCTATTACACTCTGCTACTGTCTCTTACACTCTCTTACACTCTGCTGCTGTCTATTACACTCTGCTACTGTCTCTTACACTCTGCTATTGTCTCTTACACTCTGCTACTGTCTATAACACTCTCTTACACTCTGTTACTGTCTATTACACTCTGCTACAGTCTCTTACACTGTCTTACACTATGCTACACTCTGCTCCAGTCTATTACACTCTGCTATTGTCTCTTACACTCTGCTACTGTCTATAACACTCTCTTACACTCTGTTACTGTCTATTACACTCTGCTACTGTCTCTTACACTCTCTTACACTATGTTACACTCTGCTACAGTCTATTACACTCTGCTACTGTCTCTTACACTCTGCTATTGTCTCTTACACTCTGCTACTGTCTATAACACTCTCTTACACTCTGTTACTGTCTATTACACTCTGCTACTGTCTCTTACACTCTCTTACACTCTGCTGCTGTCTATTACACTCTGCTACTGTCTCTTACACTCTGCTATTGTCTCTTACACTCTGCTACTGTCTATAACACTCTCTTACACTCTGTTACTGTCTATTACACTCTGCTACAGTCTCTTACACTGTCTTACACTATGCTACACTCTGCTCCAGTCTATTACACTCTGCTATTGTCTCTTACACTCTGCTACTGTCTATAACACTCTCTTACACTCTGTTACTGTCTATTACACTCTGCGACTGTCTCTTCAACTCTCTTACACTCTTCTGCTGTCTCTTACACTCTGTTACTGTCTCTTACACTATGTTACACTCTCTTACACTCTGTAACTGTCTCTTACACTCTCTTACACTCTGTTACTGTCTCCTATACTCTGTTACTGTCTCCTATACTCTGTTACACTCTCTTACACTCTGCTGCTGTCTCTTACACTCTGTTACTGTCTCTTACACTCTGTTACTGTCTCTTACACTCTCTTACACTCTCTTACACTCTGCTACTGTCTCTTACACCCTCTTACACTCTGTTACTGTCTCTTACACTCTGTTACTGTCTCTTAAACTCTGCTACTGTCTATAACACTCTCTTACACTCTGTTACTGTCTATTATACTCTGCTACTGTCTCTTACACTCTCTTACACTATGTTACACTCTGCTACAGTCTATTACACTCTGCTACTGTCTCTTACACTCTGCTATTGTCTCTTGCACTCTGCTACTGTCTATAACACTCTCTTACACTCTGTTACTGTCTATTACACTCTGCTATTGTCTCTTACACTCTCTTACACTCTGTTACACTCTGCTACAGTCTATTACACTCTGCTACTGTCTCTTACACTCTGCTACTGTCTCTTACACTCTATTACACTCTGTTACTGTCTATTACACTCTGCTACTGTCTCTTACACTCTCCTACTGTCTCTTACACTCTCTTACACTATGTTACACTCTCTAACACTCTGCTGCTGTCTCTTACACTCTGTTACTGTCTCTTACACTCCGTTACTGTCTCTTACACTCTCCTACACTCTGTTACTGTCTCTTACACTCTGTTACACTCTCTTACTGTCTCTTACACTCTGTTACACTCTCTTACATGCTGTTACACTCTCTTACACTCTGTTACTGTCTCTTACACTCTTACACTCTGCTACTGTCTCTTACACTCTGCTACTGTCTCTTACACTCTGCTACTCTCTCTTTCACTTTGCTTCTGTCTCTTACACACTGCTACTGTCTCTTACGCTCTGTTACTGTCTCTTACACTCTACTACACTCTCGTATACTCTGTTACTGTCTCTTACACTCTACTACACTCTCGTATACTCTGTTACTGTCTCTTACACTCTGTTACTGTCTCGTACACTCTGTTACAGTCTCGTACACTCTGTTACTGTCTCTTACACTCTGTTACACTCTCTTACACTCTGTTACTGTCTCTTACACTCTTACACTCTGCTGCTGTCTCTTACACTCTGTTACTGTCTCTTACACTCTGTTACTGTCTATTACACTCTGCTACTGTCTCTTACACTCTGCTATTGTCTCTTGCACTCTGCTACTGTCTATAACACTCTCTTACACTCTGTTACTGTCTATTACACTCTGCTATTGTCTCTTACACTCTCTTACACTCTGTTACACTCTGCTACAGTCTATTACACTCTGCTACTGTCTCTTACACTCTGCTATTGTCTCTTACACTCTGCTACTGTCTCTTACACTCTATTACACTCTGTTACTGTCTATTACACTCTGCTACTATCTCTTTCACTCTTTTACACTATGTTACACACTCTTACACTCTGCTGCTGTCTCTTACACTCTGTTACTGTCTCTTACACTCTGTTACTGTCTCTTACACTCTCTTACACTCTGTTACACTCTCTTACACGCTGTTACACTCTCTTACACTCTGTTACTGTCTATTACACTCTCTTACACTCTGCTACTGTCTCTTACACTCTGCTACTCTCTCTTTCACTCTGCTTCTGTCTCTTACACTCTGCTACTGTCTCTTACGCTCTGTTACTGTCTCTTACACTCTGTTACACTCTCTTACACTCTGCTGCTGTCTCTTACACTCTGTTACTGTCTCTTACACTCTGTTACTGTCTCTTACACTCTCTTACACTCTCCTACACTCTGCTACTGGCTCTTACACCCTCTTACACTCTGTTACTGTCTCTTACACTCTGTTACTGTCTCTTAAACTCTGCTACTGTCTATAACACTCTCTTACACTCTGTTAATGTCTATTACACTCTGCTACTGTCTCTTACACTCTCTTACACTGTTACACTCTGCTACAGTCTATTACACTCTGCTACTGTCTCTTACACTCTGCTATTGTCTCTTACACTCTGCTACTGTCTATAACACTCTCTTACACTCTGTTACTGTCTATTACACTCTGCTACTGTCTCTTACACTCTCTTACACTCTGCTGCTGTCTATTACACTCTGCTACTGTCTCTTACACTCTGCTATTGTCTCTTACACTCTGCTACTGTCTATAACACTCTCTTACACTCTGTTACTGTCTATTACACTCTGCTACAGTCTCTTACACTCTCTTACACTATGTTACACTCTGCTCCAGTCTATTACACTCTGCTATTGTCTCTTACACTCTGCTACTGTCTATAACACTCTCTTACACTCTGTTACTGTCTATTACACTCTGCGACTGTCTCTTCAACTCTCTTACACTCTTCTGCTGTCTCTTACACTCTGTTACTGTCTCTTACACTATGTTACACTCTCTTACACTCTGTAACTGTCTCTTACACTCTCTTACACTCTGTTACTGTCTCCTATACTCTGTTACTGTCTCCTATACTCTGTTACACTCTCTTACACTCTGCTGCTGTCTCTTACGCTCTGTTACTGTCTCGTACACTCTGTTACTGTCTCTTACACTCTGTTACTGTCTCTTACACTCTCTTACACTCTCTTACACTCTCCTACACTCTGCTACTGTCTCTTACACCCTCTTACACTCTGTTACTGTCTCTTAAACTCTGCTACTGTCTATAACACTCTCTTACACTCTGTTACTGTCTATTACACTCTGCTACTGTCTCTTACACTCTCTTACACTATGTTACACTCTGCTACAGTCTATTACACTCTGCTACTGTCTCTTACACTCTGCTATTGTCTCTTACACTCTGCTACTGTCTATAACACTCTCTTACACTCTGTTACTGTCTATTACACTCTGCTACTGTCTCTTACACTCTCTTACACTCTGCTGCTGTCTATTACACTCTGCTACTGTCTCTTACACTCTGCTATTGTCTATAACACTCTGCTACTGTCTATAACACTCTCTTACACTCTGTTACTGTCTATTACACTCTGCTACTGTCTCTTACACTCTCTTACACTCTGCTGCTGTCTCTTACACTCTGTTACTGTCTCTTACACTCTGTTACTGTCTCTTACACTCTGTTACTGTCTCTTACACTCTCCTACACTCTGTTACTGTCTCTTACACTCTCTTACACTCTGTTACACTCTCTTACACGCTGTTACACTCTCCTACACTCTGTTACTGTCTATTACACTCTGCTACTGTCTCTTTCACTCTCTTACACTATGTTACACTCTCTTACACTCTGCTGCTGTCTCTTACACTCTGTTACTGTCTCTTACACTCTGTTACTGTCTCTTACACTCTCTTACACTCTGTTACCGTCTCCTATACTCTGTTACTGTCTCCTATGCTCTGTCACACTCTCTTACACTCCGCTACTGTCTCATATACTCTTTTACTGTCTCTTACACAGGTTTACGATGTCTACGCGAAGAGATCCCCAAAGACGTTCACAGTATACTGAGATCATTCAGGACTATGTGATCCTAGAGGACGGTATATGCCATGTGACACTCTGGTACACTCTACTACACTCTACTACTGCCTCTTTCACTCTGCTACTGTCTCTTACACTCTGTTACTGTCTCTTACACTTTGCTACTGTATCTTACACTCTGCTATTGTCTCTTACACTCTGCTACTGTCTATAACACTCTCTTACACTCTGTTACTGTCTATTACACTCTGCTACTGTCTCTTTCACTCTCTTACACTATGTTACACTCTCTTACACTCTGCTGCTGTCTCTTACACTCTGTTACTGTCTCTTACACTCTGTTACTGTCTCTTACACTCTACTACACTCTGTTACTGTCTCTTACACTCTCTTACACTCTGTTACACTCTCTTACATGCTGTTACACTCTCTTACACTCTGTTACTGTCTCTTACACTCTCTTACACTCTGCTACTGTCTCTTACACTCTGCTACTGTCTCTTACACTCTGCTACTCTCTCTTTCACTCTGCTTCTGTCTCTTACACTCTGCTACTGACTCTTACGCTCTGTTACTGTCTCTTACACTCTGTTACACTCTCTTACACTCGGCTGCTGTCTCTTACACTCTGTTACTGTCTCTTACACTCTTACTGTCTCTTACACTCTCTTACACTCTCCTACACTCTGCTACTGTCTCTTACACCCTCTTACACTCTGTTACTGTCTCTTACACTCTGTTACTGTCTCTTACACTCTCCTACACTATGTTACTGTCTCTTACACTCTCTTACACTCTGTTACACTCTCTTACACTCTGTAACTGTCTCTTACACTCTCTTACACTCTGCTACTGTCTATAACACTCTCTTACACTCTGTTACTGTCCATTACACTCTGCTACTGTCTCTTACACTCTGCTATTGTCTCTTACACTCTGATACTGTCTATAACACTCTCTTACACTCTGTTACTGTCTATTACACTCTGCTACTGTCTCTTACACTCTCTTACACTCTGCTGCTGTCTATTACACTCTGCTACTGTCTCTTACACTCTGCTATTGTCTATAACACTCTGCTACTGTCTATAACACTCTCTTACACTCTCTTACTGTCTATTACACTCCGCTACTGTCTCTTACACTCTCTTACACTCTGTTACACTCTGTTACAGTCTATTACACTCGGCTACTGTCTCTTACACTCTGCTATTGTCTCTTGCACTCTGCTACTGTCTATAACACTCTCTTACACTCTGTTACTGTCTATTACACTCTGCTATTGTCTCTTACACTCTCTTACACTCTGTTACAGTCTATTACACTCTGCTACTGTCTCTTACACTCTATTACACTCTGTTACTGTCTATTACACTCTGCTACTGTCTCTTACACTCTCTTACACTATGTTACACTCTCTTACACTCTGCTGCTGTCTCTTACACTCTGTTACTGTCTCTTACACTCCGTTACTGTCTCTTACACTCCCCTACACTCTGTTACTGTCTCTTACACTCTGTTACACTCTCTTACTGTCTCTTACACTCTGTTACACTCTCTTACACGCTGTTACACTCTCTTACACTCTGTTACTGTCTCTTACACTCTTACACTCTGCTACTGTCTCTTACACTCTGCTACTGTCTCTTACACTCTGCTACTCTCTCTTTCACTTTGCTTCTGTCTCTTACACACTGCTACTGTCTCTTACGCTCTGTTACTGTCTCTTACACTCTACTACACTCTCGTATACTCTGTTACTGTCTCTTACACTCTGTTACTGTCTCTTACACTCTGTTACTGTCTCGTACACTCTGTTACTGTCTCTTACACTCTGTTACACTCTCTTACTGTCTCTTACACTCTCTTACACTCTGCTGCTGTCTCTTACACTCTGTTACTGTCTCTTACACTCTGTTACTGTCTATTACACTCTCTTACACTCTCCTACACTCTCCTACACTCTTCTACTGTCTCTTACACCCCCTTACACTCTGTTACTGTCTCTTACACTCCCTTACACTCTGTTACACTCTCTTACATGCTGTTACACTCTCTTACACGCTGTTACACCCTCTTACACACTGTTACTGTCTCTTACACTCTCTTACACTCTGCTACTATCTCTTACACTCTGTTACTGTCTCTTACACTCTGCTACTGTCTCTTTCACTCTGCTACTGTCTCTTACACTCTGCTACTATCTCTTACGCTCTGTTACTGTCTCTTACACTCTACTACACTCTCATACACTCTGTTACTGTCTCTTACACTATGTTACTGTCTCTTACACTCTGTTACTGTCTCTTACACTCTGCTATTGTCTCTTACACTCTGCTACTGTCTATAACACTGTCTTACACTCTGTTACTGTCTATTACACTCTGCTACTGTCTCTTTCACTCTCTTACACTATGTTACACTCTCTTACACTCTGCTGCTGTCTCTTACACTCTGTTACTGTCTCTTACACTCTGCTTCTGTCTCTTATGCTCTGTTACTGTCTCTTATGCTCTGTTACTGTCTCTTACACTCTACTACACTCTCGTACACTCTGTTACTGTCTCTTACACTCTGTTACACTCTCTTACACTCTGTTACTGTCTCTTACACTCTGCTGCTGTCTCTTACACTCTGCTGCTGTCTCTTACACTCTGTTACTGTCTCTTACACTCTCTTACACTCTCCTACACTCTGCTACTGTCTCTTACACCCTCTTACACTCTTACTGTCTCTTACACTCTGTTACTGTCTCTTAAACTCTGCTACTGTCTATAACACTCTCTTACACTCTATTACTGTCTATTACACTCTGCTACTGTCTCTTACACTCTCTTACACTATTTTACACTCTGCTACAGTCTATTACACTCTGCTACTGTCTCTTACACTCTGCTATTGTCCCTTACACTCTGCTACTGTCTATAACACTCTCTTACACTCTCTTACACTCTGCTACTGTCTCTTACACTCTGTTACTGTCTCTTACACTCTCCTACACTATGTTACTGTCTCTTACACTCTGTTACACTCTCTTACACTCTGTAACTGTCTCTTACACTCTCTTACACTCTGCTACTGTCTATAACACTCTCTTACACTCTGTTACTGTCTATTACACTCTGCTACTGTCTCTTACACTCTCTTACACTGTGTTACACTCTGCTACAGTCTATTACACTCTGCTACTGTCTCTTACACTCTGCTATTGTCTCTTACACTCTGCTACTGTCTATAACACTCTCTTACACTCTGTTACTGTCTATTACACTCTGCTACTGTCTCTTACACTCTCTTACACTCTGCTGCTGTCTATTACACTCTGCTACTGTCTCTTACACTCTGCTATTGTCTCTTACACTCTGCTACTGTCTATAACACTCTCTTACACTCTGTTACTGTCTATTACACTCTGCTACAGTCTCTTACACTGTCTTACACTATGCTACACTCTGCTCCAGTCTATTACACTCTGCTATTGTCTCTTACACTCTGCTACTGTCTATAACACTCTCTTACACTCTGTTACTGTCTATTACACTCTGCTACTGTCTCTTACACTCTCTTACACTATGTTACACTCTGCTACAGTCTATTACACTCTGCTACTGTCTCTTACACTCTGCTATTGTCTCTTACACTCTGCTACTGTCTATAACACTCTCTTACACTCTGCTACTGTCTATTACACTCTGCTACTGTCTCTTACACTCTCTTACACTCTGCTGCTGTCTATTACACTCTGCTACTGTCTCTTACACTCTGCTATTGTCTCTTACACTCTGCTACTGTCTATAACACTCTCTTACACTCTGTTACTGTCTATTACACTCTGCTACAGTCTCTTACACTGTCTTACACTATGCTACACTCTGCTCCAGTCTATTACACTCTGCTATTGTCTCTTACACTCTGCTACTGTCTATAACACTCTCTTACACTCTGTTACTGTCTATTACACTCTGCGACTGTCTCTTCAACTCTCTTACACTCTTCTGCTGTCTCTTACACTCTGTTACTGTCTCTTACACTATGTTACACTCTCTTACACTCTGTAACTGTCTCTTACACTCTCTTACACTCTGTTACTGTCTCCTATACTCTGTTACTGTCTCCTATACTCTGTTACACTCTCTTACACTCTGCTGCTGTCTCTTACACTCTGTTACTGTCTCTTACACTCTGTTACTGTCTCTTACACTCTCTTACACTCTCTTACACTCTGCTACTGTCTCTTACACCCTCTTACACTCTGTTACTGTCTCTTACACTCTGTTACTGTCTCTTAAACTCTGCTACTGTCTATAACACTCTCTTACACTCTGTTACTGTCTATTATACTCTGCTACTGTCTCTTACACTCTCTTACACTATGTTACACTCTGCTACAGTCTATTACACTCTGCTACTGTCTCTTACACTCTGCTATTGTCTCTTGCACTCTGCTACTGTCTATAACACTCTCTTACACTCTGTTACTGTCTATTACACTCTGCTATTGTCTCTTACACTCTCTTACACTCTGTTACACTCTGCTACAGTCTATTACACTCTGCTACTGTCTCTTACACTCTGCTACTGTCTCTTACACTCTATTACACTCTGTTACTGTCTATTACACTCTGCTACTGTCTCTTACACTCTCTTACACTATGTTACACTCTCTAACACTCTGCTGCTGTCTCTTACACTCTGTTACTGTCTCTTACACTCCGTTACTGTCTCTTACACTCTCCTACACTCTGTTACTGTCTCTTACACTCTGTTACACTCTCTTACTGTCTCTTACACTCTGTTACACTCTCTTACATGCTGTTACACTCTCTTACACTCTGTTACTGTCTCTTACACTCTTACACTCTGCTACTGTCTCTTACACTCTGCTACTGTCTCTTACACTCTGCTACTCTCTCTTTCACTTTGCTTCTGTCTCTTACACACTGCTACTGTCTCTTACGCTCTGTTACTGTCTCTTACACTCTACTACACTCTCGTATACTCTGTTACTGTCTCTTACACTCTACTACACTCTCGTATACTCTGTTACTGTCTCTTACACTCTGTTACTGTCTCGTACACTCTGTTACAGTCTCGTACACTCTGTTACTGTCTCTTACACTCTGTTACACTCTCTTACACTCTGTTACTGTCTCTTACACTCTTACACTCTGCTGCTGTCTCTTACACTCTGTTACTGTCTCTTACACTCTGTTACTGTCTATTACACTCTGCTACTGTCTCTTACACTCTGCTATTGTCTCTTGCACTCTGCTACTGTCTATAACACTCTCTTACACTCTGTTACTGTCTATTACACTCTGCTATTGTCTCTTACACTCTCTTACACTCTGTTACACTCTGCTACAGTCTATTACACTCTGCTACTGTCTCTTACACCCTGCTATTGTCTCTTACACTCTGCTACTGTCTCTTACACTCTATTACACTCTGTTACTGTCTATTACACTCTGCTACTATCTCTTTCACTCTTTTACACTATGTTACACACTCTTACACTCTGCTGCTGTCTCTTACACTCTGTTACTGTCTCTTACACTCTGTTACTGTCTCTTACACTCTCTTACACTCTGTTACACTCTCTTACACGCTGTTACACTCTCTTACACTCTGTTACTGTCTATTACACTCTCTTACACTCTGCTACTGTCTCTTACACTCTGCTACTCTCTCTTTCACTCTGCTTCTGTCTCTTACACTCTGCTACTGTCTCTTACGCTCTGTTACTGTCTCTTACACTCTGTTACACTCTCTTACACTCTGCTGCTGTCTCTTACACTCTGTTACTGTCTCTTACACTCTGTTACTGTCTCTTACACTCTCTTACACTCTCCTACACTCTGCTACTGGCTCTTACACCCTCTTACACTCTGTTACTGTCTCTTACACTCTGTTACTGTCTCTTAAACTCTGCTACTGTCTATAACACTCTCTTACACTCTGTTAATGTCTATTACACTCTGCTACTGTCTCTTACACTCTCTTACACTGTTACACTCTGCTACAGTCTATTACACTCTGCTACTGTCTCTTACACTCTGCTATTGTCTCTTACACTCTGCTACTGTCTATAACACTCTCTTACACTCTGTTACTGTCTATTACACTCTGCTACTGTCTCTTACACTCTCTTACACTCTGCTGCTGTCTATTACACTCTGCTACTGTCTCTTACACTCTGCTATTGTCTCTTACACTCTGCTACTGTCTATAACACTCTCTTACACTCTGTTACTGTCTATTACACTCTGCTACAGTCTCTTACACTCTCTTACACTATGTTACACTCTGCTCCAGTCTATTACACTCTGCTATTGTCTCTTACACTCTGCTACTGTCTATAACACTCTCTTACACTCTGTTACTGTCTATTACACTCTGCGACTGTCTCTTCAACTCTCTTACACTCTTCTGCTGTCTCTTACACTCTGTTACTGTCTCTTACACTATGTTACACTCTCTTACACTCTGTAACTGTCTCTTACACTCTCTTACACTCTGTTACTGTCTCCTATACTCTGTTACTGTCTCCTATACTCTGTTACACTCTCTTACACTCTGCTGCTGTCTCTTACGCTCTGTTACTGTCTCGTACACTCTGTTACTGTCTCTTACACTCTGTTACTGTCTCTTACACTCTCTTACACTCTCTTACACTCTCCTACACTCTGCTACTGTCTCTTACACCCTCTTACACTCTGTTACTGTCTCTTAAACTCTGCTACTGTCTATAACACTCTCTTACACTCTGTTACTGTCTATTACACTCTGCTACTGTCTCTTACACTCTCTTACACTTTGTTACACTCTGCTACAGTCTATTACACTCTGCTACTGTCTCTTACACTCTGCTATTGTCTCTTACACTCTGCTACTGTCTATAACACTCTCTTACACTCTGTTACTGTCTATTACACTCTGCTACTGTCTCTTACACTCTCTTACACTCTGCTGCTGTCTATTACACTCTGCTACTGTCTCTTACACTCTGCTATTGTCTATAACACTCTGCTACTGTCTATAACACTCTCTTACACTCTGTTACTGTCTATTACACTCTGCTACTGTCTCTTACACTCTCTTACACTCTGCTGCTGTCTCTTACACTCTGTTACTGTCTCTTACACTCTGTTACTGTCTCTTACACTCTGTTACTGTCTCTTACACTCTCCTACACTCTGTTACTGTCTCTTACACTCTCTTACACTCTGTTACACTCTCTTACACGCTGTTACACTCTCCTACACTCTGTTACTGTCTATTACACTCTGCTACTGTCTCTTTCACTCTCTTACACTATGTTACACTCTCTTACACTCTGCTGCTGTCTCTTACACTCTGTTACTGTCTCTTACACTCTGTTACTGTCTCTTACACTCTCTTACACTCTGTTACCGTCTCCTATACTCTGTTACTGTCTCCTATGCTCTGTCACACTCTCTTACACTCCGCTACTGTCTCATATACTCTTTTACTGTCTCTTACACAGGTTTACGATGTCTACGCGAAGAGATCCCCAAAGACGTTCACAGTATACTGAGATCATTCAGGACTATGTGATCCTAGAGGACGGTATATGCCATGTGACACTCTGGTACACTCTACTACACTCTACTACTGCCTCTTTCACTCTGCTACTGTCTCTTACACTCTGTTACTGTCTCTTACACTTTGCTACTGTATCTTACACTCTGCTATTGTCTCTTACACTCTGCTACTGTCTATAACACTCTCTTACACTCTGTTACTGTCTATTACACTCTGCTACTGTCTCTTTCACTCTCTTACACTATGTTACACTCTCTTACACTCTGCTGCTGTCTCTTACACTCTGTTACTGTCTCTTACACTCTGTTACTGTCTCTTACACTCTACTACACTCTGTTACTGTCTCTTACACTCTCTTACACTCTGTTACACTCTCTTACATGCTGTTACACTCTCTTACACTCTGTTACTGTCTCTTACACTCTCTTACACTCTGCTACTGTCTCTTACACTCTGCTACTGTCTCTTACACTCTGCTACTCTCTCTTTCACTCTGCTTCTGTCTCTTACACTCTGCTACTGACTCTTACGCTCTGTTACTGTCTCTTACACTCTGTTACACTCTCTTACACTCGGCTGCTGTCTCTTACACTCTGTTACTGTCTCTTACACTCTTACTGTCTCTTACACTCTCTTACACTCTCCTACACTCTGCTACTGTCTCTTACACCCTCTTACACTCTGTTACTGTCTCTTACACTCTGTTACTGTCTCTTACACTCTCCTACACTATGTTACTGTCTCTTACACTCTCTTACACTCTGTTACACTCTCTTACACTCTGTAACTGTCTCTTACACTCTCTTACACTCTGCTACTGTCTATAACACTCTCTTACACTCTGTTACTGTCCATTACACTCTGCTACTGTCTCTTACACTCTCTTACACTATGTTACACTCTGCTACAGTCTATTACACTCTGCTACTGTCTCTTACACTCTGCTATTGTCTCTTACACTCTGATACTGTCTATAACACTCTCTTACACTCTGTTACTGTCTATTACACTCTGCTACTGTCTCTTACACTCTCTTACACTCTGCTGCTGTCTATTACACTCTGCTACTGTCTCTTACACTCTGCTATTGTCTATAACACTCTGCTACTGTCTATAACACTCTCTTACACTCTCTTACTGTCTATTACACTCCGCTACTGTCTCTTACACTCTCTTACACTCTGTTACACTCTGTTACAGTCTATTACACTCGGCTACTGTCTCTTACACTCTGCTATTGTCTCTTGCACTCTGCTACTGTCTATAACACTCTCTTACACTCTGTTACTGTCTATTACACTCTGCTATTGTCTCTTACACTCTCTTACACTCTGTTACAGTCTATTACACTCTGCTACTGTCTCTTACACTCTATTACACTCTGTTACTGTCTATTACACTCTGCTACTGTCTCTTACACTCTCTTACACTCTGTTACACTCTCTTACTGTCTCTTACACTCTGTTACACTCTCTTACACGCTGTTACACTCTCTTACACTCTGTTACTGTCTCTTACACTCTTACACTCTGCTACTGTCTCTTACACTCTGCTACTGTCTCTTACACTCTGCTACTCTCTCTTTCACTTTGCTTCTGTCTCTTACACACTGCTACTGTCTCTTACGCTCTGTTACTGTCTCTTACACTCTACTACACTCTCGTATACTCTGTTACTGTCTCTTACACTCTGTTACTGTCTCTTACACTCTGTTACTGTCTCGTACACTCTGTTACTGTCTCTTACACTCTGTTACACTCTCTTACTGTCTCTTACACTCTCTTACACTCTGCTGCTGTCTCTTACACTCTGTTACTGTCTCTTACACTCTGTTACTGTCTATTACACTCTCTTACACTCGCCTACACTCTCCTACACTCTTCTACTGTCTCTTACACCCCCTTACACTCTGTTACTGTCTCTTACACTCCCTTACACTCTGTTACACTCTCTTACATGCTGTTACACTCTCTTACACGCTGTTACACCCTCTTACACACTGTTACTGTCTCTTACACTCTCTTACACTCTGCTACTATCTCTTACACTCTGTTACTGTCTCTTACACTCTGCTACTGTCTCTTACACTCTACTACTGTCTCTTTCACTCTGCTACTGTCTCTTACACTCTGCTACTATCTCTTACGCTCTGTTACTGTCTCTTACACTCTACTACACTCTCATACACTCTGTTACTGTCTCTTACACTATGTTACTGTCTCTTACACTCTGTTACTGTCTCTTACACTCTGCTATTGTCTCTTACACTCTGCTACTGTCTATAACACTGTCTTACACTCTGTTACTGTCTATTACACTCTGCTACTGTCTCTTTCACTCTCTTACACTATGTTACACTCTCTTACACTCTGCTGCTGTCTCTTACACTCTGTTACTGTCTCTTACACTCTGTTACTGTCTCTTACACTCTCCTACACTCTGTTACTGTCTCCTACACTCTCTTACACGCTGTTACACTCTATTACACTCTGTTAATTTCTCTTACACTCTCTTACACTCTGCTACTCTCTCTTTCACTCTGTTTCTGTCTCTTACACTCTGCTTCTGTCTCTTATGCTCTGTTACTGTCTCTTATGCTCTGTTACTGTCTCTTACACTCTACTACACTCTCGTACACTCTGTTACTGTCTCTTACACTCTGTTACACTCTCTTACACTCTGTTACTGTCTCTTACACTCTGCTGCTGTCTCTTACACTCTGTTACTGTCTCTTACACTCTCTTATACTCTCCTACACTCTGCTACTGTCTCTTACACCCTCTTACACTCTTACTGTCTCTTACACTCTGTTACTGTCTCTTAAACTCTGCTACTGTCTATAACACTCTCTTACACTCTATTACTGTCTATTACACTCTGCTACTGTCTCTTACACTCTCTTACACTATTTTACACTCTGCTACAGTCTATTACACTCTGCTACTGTCTCTTACACTCTGCTATTGTCCCTTACACTCTGCTACTGTCTATAACACTCTCTTACACTCTCTTACACTCTGCTACTGTCTCTTACACTCTGTTACTGTCTCTTACACTCTCCTACACTATGTTACTGTCTCTTACACTCTCTTACACTCTGTTACACTCTCTTACACTCTCCTACACTATGTTACTGTCTCTTACACTCTCTTACACTCTGTTACACTCTCTTACACTCTGTAACTGTCTCTTACACTCTCTTACACTCTGCTACTGTCTATAACACTCTCTTACACTCTGTTACTGTCTATTACACTCTGCTACTGTCTCTTACACTCTCTTACACTCTGCTGCTGTCTATTACACTCTGCTACTGTCTCTTACACTCTGCTATTGTCTCTTACACTCTGCTACTGTCTATAACACTCTCTTACACTCTGTTACTGTCTATTACACTCTGCTACAGTCTCTTACACTCTCTTACACTATGTTACACTCTGTTCCAGTCTATTACACCCTGCTATTGTCTCTTACACTCTGCTACTGTCTATAACACTCTCTTACACTCTGTTACTGTCTATTACACTCTGCGACTGTCTCTTCAACTCTCTTACACTCTTCTGCTGTCTCTTACACTCTGTTACTGTCTCTTACACTATGTTACACTCTCTTACACTCTGTAACTGTCTCTTACACTCTCTTACACTCTGTTACTGTCTCCTATACTCTGTTACTGTCTCCTATACTCTGTTACACTCTCTTACACTCTGCTGCTGTCTCTTACACTCTGTTGCTGTCTCTTACACTCTGTTACTGTCTCTTACACTCTCTTACACTCTCCTACACTCTGCTACTGTCTCTTACACCCTCTTACACTCTGTTACTGTCTCTTACACTCTGTTACTGTCTATTACACTCTGCTACTGTCTCTTACACTCTCTTACACTATGTTACACTCTGCTACAGTCTATTACACTCTGCTACTGTCTCTTACACTCTGCTATTGTCTCTTACACTCTGCTACTGTCTATAACACTCTCTTACACTCTGTTACTGTCTATTACACTCTGCTACTGTCTCTTACACTCTCTTACACTCTGCTGCTGTCTATTACACTCTGCTACTGTCTCTTACACTCTGCTATTGTCTATAACACTCTGCTACTGTCTATAACACTCTCTTACACTCTGTTACTGTCTATTACACTCTGCTACTGTCTCTCACACTCTCTTACACTCTGCTGCTGTCTCTTACACTCTGTTACTGTCTCTTACACTCTGTTACACTCTCTTACACTCTGTAACTGTCTCTTACACTCTCTTACACTCTGTTACTGTCTCCTATACTCTGTTACACTTTCTTACACTCCACTACTGTCTCATATACTCTTTTACTGTCTCTTACACAGGTTTACGAGGTCTACGCGAAGAGATCCCCAAAGACGTTCACAGTATACTGAGATCATTCAGGACTATGTGATCCTAGAGGACGGTATATGCCATGTGACACTCTCTTACACTCTACTACACTCTACTACTGTCTCTTTCACTCTGCTACTGTCTCTTACACTCTGTTACTGTCTTTTACACTCTGTTACTGTCTCTTACACTCTGCTACTGTATCTTACACTCTGCTATTGTCTCTTACACTCTGCTACTGTCTATAACACTCTCTTACACTCTGTTACTGTCTATTACACTCTGCTACTGTCTCTTACACTCTCTTACACTATGTTACACTCTCTTACACTCTGCTGCTGACTCTTACACTCTGTTACTGTCTCTGACACTCTCCTACACTCTGTTACTGTCTATTACACTCTGCTACTGTCTCTTTCACTCTCTTACACTATGTTACACTCTCTTACACTCTGCTGCTGTCTCTTACACTCTGTTACTGTCTCTTACACTCTGTTACTGTCTCTTACACTCTCTTACACTCTGTTACCGTCTCCTATACTCTGTTACTGTCTCCTATGCTCTGTCACACTCTCTTACACTCCGCTACTGTCTCATATACTCTTTTACTGTCTCTTACACAGGTTTACGATGTCTACGCGAAGAGATCCCCAAAGACGTTCACAGTATACTGAGATCATTCAGGACTATGTGATCCTAGAGGACGGTATATGCCATGTGACACTCTGGTACACTCTACTACACTCTACTACTGCCTCTTTCACTCTGCTACTGTCTCTTACACTCTGTTACTGTCTCTTACACTTTGCTACTGTATCTTACACTCTGCTATTGTCTCTTACACTCTGCTACTGTCTATAACACTCTCTTACACTCTGTTACTGTCTATTACACTCTGCTACTGTCTCTTACACTCTCTTACACTATGTTACACTCTGCTACAGTCTATTACACTCTGCTACTGTCTCTTACACTCTGCTATTGTCTCTTACACTCTGCTACTGTCTATAACACTCTCTTACACTCTGTTACTGTCTATTACACTCTGCTACTGTCTCTTACACTCTCTTACACTCTGCTGCTGTCTATTACACTCTGCTACTGTCTCTTACACTCTGCTATTGTCTATAACACTCTGCTACTGTCTATAACACTCTCTTACACTCTGTTACTGTCTATTACACTCTGCTACTGTCTCTCACTCTCTCTTACACTCTGCTGCTGTCTCTTACACTCTGTTACTGTCTCTTACACTCTGTTACACTCTCTTACACTCTCTTACACTCTGTAACTGTCTCTTACACTCTCTTACACTCTGTTACTGTCTCCTATACTCTGTTACACTTTCTTACACTCCACTACTGTCTCATATACTCTTTTACTGTCTCTTACACAGGTTTACGAGGTCTACGCGAAGAGATCCCCAAAGACGTTCACAGTATACTGAGATCATTCAGGACTATGTGATCCTAGAGGACGGTATATGCCATGTGACACTCTCTTACACTCTACTACACTCTACTACTGTCTCTTTCACTCTGCTACTGTCTCTTACACTCTGTTACTGTCTTTTACACTCTGTTACTGTCTCTTACACTCTGCTACTGTATCTTACACTCTGCTATTGTCTCTTACACTCTGCTACTGTCTATAACACTCTCTTACACTCTGTTACTGTCTATTACACTCTGCTACTGTCTCTTTCACTCTCTTACACTATGTTACACTCTCTTACACTCTGCTGCTGTCTCTTACACTCTGTTACTGTCTCTTACACTCTGTTACTGTCTCTTACACTCTACTACACTCTGTTACTGTCTCTTACACTCTGTTACACTCTCTTACATGCTGTTACACTCTCTTACACTCTGTTACTGTCTCTTACACTCTCTTACACTCTGCTACTGTCTCTTACACTCTGCTACTGTCTCTTACACTCTGCTACTCTCTCTTTCACTCTGCTTCTGTCTCTTACACTCTGCTACTGTCTCTTACGCTCTGTTACTGTCTCTTACACTCTGTTACACTCTCTTACACTCTGCTGCTGTCTCTTACACTCTGTTACTGTCTCTTACACTCTTACTGTCTCTTACACTCTCTTACACTCTCCTACACTCTGCTACTGTCTCTTACACCCTCTTACACTCTGTTACTGTCTCTTACACTCTGTTACTGTCTCTTACACTCTCCTACACTATGTTACTGTCTCTTACACTCTCTTACACTCTGTTACACTCTCTTACACTCTGTAACTGTCTCTTACACTCTCTTACACTCTGCTACTGTCTATAACACTATCTTACACTCTGTTACTGTCTATTACACTCTGCTACTGTCTCTTACACTCTCTTACACTATGTTACACTCTGCTACAGTCTATTACACTCTGCTACTGTCTCTTACACTCTGCTATTGTCTCTTACACTCTGATACTGTCTATAACACTCTCTTACACTCTGTTACTGTCTATTACACTCTGCTACTGTCTCTTACACTCTCTTACACTCTGCTGCTGTCAATTACACTCTGCTACTGTCTCTTACACTCTGCTATTGTCTATAACACTCTGCTACTGTCTATAACACTCTCTTACACTCTGTTACTGTCTATTACACTCCGCTACTGTCTCTTACACTCTCTTACACTCTGTTACACTCTGTTACAGTCTATTACACTCTGCTACTGTCTCTTACACTCTGCTATTGTCTCTTGCACTCTGCTACTGTCTATAACACTCTCTTACACTCTGTTACTGTCTATTACACTCTGCTATTGTCTCTTACACTCTCTTACACTCTGTTACACTCTGCTACAGTCTATTACACTCTGCTACTGTCTCTTACACTCTGCTACTGTCTCTTACACTCTATTACACTCTGTTACTGTCTATTACACTCTGCTACTGTCTCTTACACTCTCTTACACTATGTTACACTCTCTAACACTCTGCTGCTGTCTCTTACACTCTGTTACTGTCTCTTACACTCCGTTACTGTCTCTTACACTCTCCTACACTCTGTTACTGTCTCTTACACTCTGTTACACTCTCTTACTGTCTCTTACACTCTGTTACACTCTCTTACACGCTGTTACACTCTCTTACACTCTGTTACTGTCTCTTACACTCTGCTACTGTCTCTTACACTCTGCTACTGTCTCTTACACTCTGCTACTCTCTCTTTCACTTTGCTTCTGTCTCTTACACACTGCTACTGTCTCTTACGCTCTGTTACTGTCTCTTACACTCTACTACACTCTCGTATACTCTGTTACTGTCTCTTACACTCTACTACACTCTCGTATACTCTGTTACTGTCTCTTACACTCTGTTACTGTCTCGTACACTCTGTTACAGTCTCGTACACTCTGTTACTGTCTCTTACACTCTGTTACACTCTCTTACACTCTGTTACTGTCTCTTACACTCTTACACTCTGCTGCTGTCTCTTACACTCTGTTACTGTCTCTTACACTCTGTTACTGTCTATTACACTCTGCTACTGTCTCTTACACTCTGCTATTGTCTCTTGCACTCTGCTACTGTCTATAACACTCTCTTACACTCTGTTACTGTCTATTACACTCTGCTATTGTCTCTTACACTCTCTTACACTCTGTTACACTCTGCTACAGTCTATTACACTCTGCTACTGTCTCTTACACTCTGCTATTGTCTCTTACACTCTGCTACTGTCTCTTACACTCTATTACACTCTGTTACTGTCTATTACACTCTGCTACTATCTCTTTCACTCTTTTATACTATGTTACACACTCTTACACTCTGCTGCTGTCTCTTACACTCTGTTACTGTCTCTTACACTCTGTTACTGTCTCTTACACTCTCTTACACTCTGTTACACTCTCTTACACGCTGTTACACTCTCTTACACTCTGTTACTGTCTATTACACTCTCTTACACTCTGCTACTGTCTCTTACACTCTGCTACTCTCTCTTTCACTCTGCTTCTGTCTCTTACACTCTGCTACTGTCTCTTACGCTCTGTTACTGTCTCTTACACTCTGTTACACTCTCTTACACTCTGCTGCTGTCTCTTACACTCTGTTACTGTCTCTTACACTCTGTTACTGTCTCTTACACTCTCTTACACTCTCCTACACTCTGCTACTGGCTCTTACACCCTCTTACACTCTGTTACTGTCTCTTACACTCTGTTACTGTCTCTTAAACTCTGCTACTGTCTATAACACTCTCTTACACTCTGTTAATGTCTATTACACTCTGCTACTGTCTCTTACACTCTCTTACACTGTTACACTCTGCTACAGTCTATTACACTCTGCTACTGTCTCTTACACTCTGCTATTGTCTCTTACACTCTGCTACTGTCTATAACACTCTCTTACACTCTGTTACTGTCTATTACACTCTGCTACTGTCTCTTACACTCTCTTACACTCTGCTGCTGTCTATTACACTCTGCTACTGTCTCTTACACTCTGCTATTGTCTCTTACACTTTGCTAATGTCTATAACACTCTCTTACACTCTGTTACTGTCTATTACACTCTGCTACAGTCTCTTACACTCTCTTACACTATGTCACACTCTGCTCCAGTCTATTACACTCTGCTATTGTCTCTTACACTCTGCTACTGTCTATAACACTCTCTTACACTCTGTTACTGTCTATTACACTCTGCGACTGTCTCTTCAACTCTCTTACACTCTTCTGCTGTCTCTTACACTCTGTTACTGTCTATTACACTATGTTACACTCTCTTACACTCTGTAACTGTCTCTTACACTCTCTTACACTCTGTTACTGTCTCCTATACTCTGTTACTGTCTCCTATACTCTGTTACACTCTCTTACACTCTGCTGCTGTCTCTTACACTCTGTTACTGTCTCTTACACTCTGTTACTGTCTCTTACACTCTGTTACTGTCTCTTACACTCTCTTACACTCTCTTACACTCTCCTACACTCTGCTACTGTCTCTTACACCCTCTTACACTCTGTTACTGTCTCTTAAACTCTGCTACTGTCTATAACACTCTCTTACACTCTGTTACTGTCTATTACACTCTGCTACTGTCTCTTACACTCTCTTACACTATGTTACACTCTGCTACAGTCTATTACACTCTGCTACTGTCTCTTACACTCTGCTATTGTCTCTTACACTCTGCTACTGTCTATAACACTCTCTTACACTCTGTTACTGTCTATTACACTCTGCTACTGTCTCTTACACTCTCTTACACTCTGCTGCTGTCTATTACACTCTGCTACTGTCTCTTACACTCTGCTATTGTCTATAACACTCTGCTACTGTCTATAACACTCTCTTACACTCTGTTACTGTCTATTACACTCTGCTACTGTCTCTTACACTCTCTTACACTCTGCTGCTGTCTCTTACACTCTGTTACTGTCTCTTACACTCTGTTACACTCTCTTACACTCTCTTACACTCTGTAACTGTCTCTTACACTCTCTTACACTCTGTTACTGTCTCCTATACTCTGTTACACTTTCTTACACTCCACTACTGTCTCATATACTCTTTTACTGTCTCTTACACAGGTTTACGAGGTCTACGCGAAGAGATCCCCAAAGACGTTCACAGTATACTGAGATCATTCAGGACTATGTGATCCTAGAGGACGGTATATGCCATGTGACACTCTCTTACACTCTACTACACTCTACTACTGTCTCTTTCACTCTGCTACTGTCTCTTACACTCTGTTACTGTCTTTTACACTCTGTTACTGTCTCTTACACTCTGCTACTGTATCTTACACTCTGCTATTGTCTCTTACACTCTGCTACTGTCTATAACACTCTCTTACACTCTGTTACTGTCTATTACACTCTGCTACTGTCTCTTACACTCTCTTACACTCTGCTGCTGTCTATTACACTCTGCTACTGTCTCTTACACTCTGCTATTGTCTATAACACTCTGCTACTGTCTATAACACTCTCTTACACTCTGTTACTGTCTATTACACTCTGCTACTGTCTCTTACACTCTCTTACACTCTGCTGCTGTCTCTTACACTCTGTTACTGTCTCTTACACTCTGTTACACTCTCTTACACTCTCTTACACTCTGTAACTGTCTCTTACACTCTCTTACACTCTGTTACTGTCTCCTATACTCTGTTACACTTTCTTACACTCCACTACTGTCTCATACACTCTTTTACTGTCTCTTACACAGGTTTACGAGGTCTACGCGAAGAGATCCCCAAAGACGTTCACAGTATACTGAGATCATTCAGGACTATGTGATCCTAGAGGACGGTATATGCCATGTGACACTCTCTTACACTCTACTACACTCTACTACTGTCTCTTTCACTCTGCTACTGTCTCTTACACTCTGTTACTGTCTTTTACACTCTGTTACTGTCTCTTACACTCTGCTACTGTATCTTACACTCTGCTACTGTCTATAACACTCTCTTACACTCTGTTACTGTCTATTACACTCTGCTACTGTCTCTTACACTCTCTTACACTATGTTACACTCTCTTACACTCTGCTGCTGACTCTTACACTCTGTTACTGTCTCTGACACTCTCCTACACTCTGTTACTGTCTATTACACTCTGCTACTGTCTCTTTCACTCTCTTACACTATGTTACACTCTCTTACACCCTGCTGCTGTCTCTTACACTCTGTTACTGTCTCTTACACTCTGTTACTGTCTCTTACACTCTACTACACTCTGTTACTGTCTCTTACACTCTCTTACACTCTCTTACACTCTCTTACATGCTGTTACACTCTCTTACACTCTGTTACTGTCTCTTACACTCTCTTACACTCTGCTACTGTCTCTTACACTCTGCTACTGTCTCTTACACTCTGCTACTCTCTCTTTCACTCTGCTTCTGTCTCTTACACTCTGCTACTGTCTCTTACGCTCTGTTACTGTCTCTTACACTCTGTTACACTCTCTTACACTCTGCTGCTGTCTCTTACACTCTGTTACTGTCTCTTACACTCTTACTGTCTCTTACACTCTCTTACACTCTCCTACACTCTGCTACTGTCTCTTACACCCTCTTACACTCTGTTACTGTCTCTTACACTCTGTTACTGTATCTTACACTCTCCTACACTATGTTACTGTCTCTTACACTCTCTTACACTCTGTTACACTCTTTTACACTCTGTAACTGTCTCTTACACTCTCTTACACTCTGCTACTGTCTATAACACTCTCTTACACTCTGTTACTGTCTATTACACTCTGCTACTGTCTCTTACACTCTCTTACACTATGTTACACTCTGCTACAGTCTATTACACTCTGCTACTGTCTCTTACACTCTGCTATTGTCTCTTACACTCTGATACTGTCTATAACACTCTCTTACACTCTGTTACTGTCTATTACACTCTGCTACTGTCTCTTACACTCTCTTACACTCTGCTGCTGTCTATTAAACTCTGCTACTGTCTCTTACACTCTGCTATTGTCTATAACACTCTGCTACTGTCTATAACACTCTCTTACACTCTGTTACTGTCTATTACACTCCGCTACTGTCTCTTACACTCTCTTACACTCTGTTACACTCTGTTACAGTCTATTACACTCTGCTACTGTCTCTTACACTCTGCTATTGTCTCTTGCACTCTGCTACTGTCTATAACACTCTCTTACACTCTGTTACTGTCTATTACACTCTGCTATTGTCTCTTACACTCTCTTACACTCTGTTACACTCTGCTACAGTCTATTACACTCTGCTACTGTCTCTTACACTCTGCTACTGTCTCTTACACTCTATTACACTCTATTACTGTCTATTACACTCTGCTACTGTCTCTTACACTCTCTTACACTATGTTACACTCTCTAACACTCTGCTGCTGTCTCTTACACTCTGTTACTGTCTCTTACACTCCGTTACTGTCTCTTACACTCTCCTACACTCTGTTACTGTCTCTTACACTCTGTTACACTCTCTTACTGTCTCTTACACTCTGTTACACTCTCTTACACGCTGTTACACTCTCTTACACTCTGTTACTGTCTCTTACACTCTTACACTCTGCTACTGTCTCTTACACTCTGCTACTGTCTCTTACACTCTGCTACTCTCTCTTTCACTTTGCTTCTGTCTCTTACACACTGCTACTGTCTCTTACGCTGTGTTACTGTCTCTTACACTCTACTACACTCTCGTATACTCTGTTACTGTCTCTTACACTCTGTTACTGTCTCGTACACTCTGTTACTGTCTCGTACACTCTGTTACTGTCTCGTACACTCTGTTACTGTCTCTTACACTCTGTTACACTCTCTTACACTCTGTTACTGTCTCTTACACTCTTACACTCTGCTGCTGTCTCTTACACTCTGTTACTGTCTCTTACACTCTGTTACTGTATATTACACTCTGCTACTGTCTCTTACACTCTGCTATTGTCTCTTGCACTCTGCTACTGTCTATAACACTCTCTTACACTCTGTTACTGTCTATTACACTCTGCTATTGTCTCTTACACTCTCTTACACTCTGTTACACTCTGCTACAGTCTATTACACTCTGCTACTGTCTCTTACACTCTGCTATTGTCTCTTACACTCTGCTACTGTCTCTTACACTCTATTACACTCTGTTACTGTCTATTACACTCTGCTACTATCTCTTTCACTCTCTTACACTATGTTACACACTCTTACACTCTGCTGCTGTCTCTTACACTCTGTTACTGTCTCTTACACTCTGTTACTGTCTCTTACACTCTCTTACACTCTGTTACACTCTCTTACATGCTGTTACACTCTCTTACACTCTGTTACTGTCTATTACACTCTCTTACACTCTGCTACTGTCTCTTACTCTCTGCTACTGTCTCTTACACTCTGCTACTCTCTCTTTCACTCTGCTTCTGTCTCTTACACTCTGCTACTGTCTCTTACGCTCTGTTACTGTCTCTTACACTCTGTTACACTCTCTTACACTCTGCTGCTGTCTCTTACACTCTGTTACTGTCTCTTATACTCTGTTACTGTCTCTTACACTCTCTTACACTCTCCTACACTCTGCTACTGTCTCTTACACCCTCCTACACTCTGCTACTGTCTCTTACACCCTCTTACACTCTGTTACTGTCTCTTAAACTCTGCTACTGTCTATAACACTCTCTTACACTCTGTTAATGTCTATTACACTCTGCTACTGTCTCTTACACTCTCTTACACTGTTACACTCTGCTACAGTCTATTACACTCTGCTACTGTCTCTTACACTCTGCTATTGTCTCTTACACTCTGCTACTGTCTATAACACTCTCTTACACTCTGTTACTGTCTATTACACTCTGCTACTGTCTCTTACACTCTCTTACACTCTGCTGCTGTCTATTACACTCTGCTACTGTCTCTTACACTCTGCTATTGTCTCTTACACTCTGCTACTGTCTATAACACTCTCTTACACTCTGTTACTGTCTATTACACTCTGCTACAGTCTCTTACACTCTCTTACACTATGTTACACTCTGCTCCAGTCTATTACACTCTGCTATTGTCTCTTACACTCTGCTACTGTCTATAACACTCTCTTACACTCTGTTACTGTCTATTACACTCTGCGACTGTCTCTTCAACTCTCTTACACTCTTCTGCTGTCTCTTACACTCTGTTACTGTCTCTTACACTATGTTACACTCTCTTACACTCTGTAACTATCTCTTACACTCTCTTACACTCTGTTACTGTCTCCTATACTCTGTTACTGTCTCCTATACTCTGTTACACTCTCTTACACTCTGCTGCTGTCTCTTACACTCTGTTACTGTCTCTTACACTCTGTTACTGTCTCTTACACTCTCTTACACTCTCTTACACTCTGCTACTGTCTCTTACACTCTGTTACTGTCTCTTACACTCTCCTACACTATGTTACTGTCTCTTACACTCTCTTACACTCTGTTACACTCTCTTACACTCTGTAACTGTCTCTTACACTCTCTTACACTCTGCTACTGTCTATAACACTCTCTTACACTCTGTTACTGTCTATTACACTCTGCTACTGTCTCTTACACTCTCTTACACTATGTTACACTCTGCTACAGTCTATTACACTCTGCTACTGTCTCTTACACTCTGCTATTGTCTCTTACACTCTGCTACTGTCTATAACACTCTCTTACACTCTGTTACTGTCTATTACACTCTGCTACTGTCTCTTACACTCTCTTACACTCTGCTGCTGTCTATTACACTCTGCTACTGTCTCTTACACTCTGCTATTGTCTCTTACACTCTGCTACTGTCTATAACACTCTCTTACACTCTGTTACTGTCTATTACACTCTGCTACAGTCTCTTACACTGTCTTACACTATGTTACACTCTGCTCCAGTCTATTACACTCTGCTATTGTCTCTTACACTCTGCTACTGTCTATAACACTCTCTTACACTCTTACTGTCTATTACACTCTGCGACTGTCTCTTCAACTCTCTTACACTCTTCTGCTGTCTCTTACACTCTGTTACTGTCTCTTACACTATGTTACACTCTCTTACACTCTGTAACTGTCTCTTACACTCTCTTACACTCTGTTACTGTCTCCTATACTCTGTTACTGTCTCCTATACTCTGTTACTGTCTCCTATACTCTGTTACACTCTCTTACACTCTGCTGCTGTCTCTTACACTCTGTTACTGTCTCTTACACTCTCTTACACTCTCTTACACTCTCTTACACTCTCTTACACTCTGCTACTGTCTCTTACACCCTCTTACACTCTGTTACTGTCTCTTACACTCTGTTACTGTCTCTTAAACTCTGCTACTGTCTATAACACTCTCGTACACTCTGTTACTGTCTATTACACTCTGCTACTGTCTCTTACACTCTCTTACACTATGTTACACTCTGCTACAGTCTATTACACTCTGCTACTGTCTCTTACACTCTGCTATTGTCTCTTACACTCTGCTACTGTCTCTTACACTCTGCTACTGTCTATAACACTCTCTTACACTCTGTTACTGTCTATTACACTCTGCTACTGTCTCTTACACTCTCTTACACTGTTACACTCTGCTACAGTCTATTACACTCTGCTACTGTCTCTTACACTCTGCTATTGTCTCTTACACTCTCTTACACTCTGCTACTGTCTCTTACACCCTCTTACACTCTGTTACTGTCTCTTACACTCTCTTACACTCTGTTACACTCTCTTACACGCTGTTACACTCTCTTACACGCTGTTACACCCTCTTACACACTGTTACTGTCTCTTACACTCTCCTACACTCTGCTACTGTCTCTTACACTCTGTTACTGTTTCTTACACTCTGCTACTGTCTCTAACACTCTGCTACTGTCTCTTTCACTCTGCTACTGTCTCTTACACTCTGCTACTATCTCTTACGCTCTGTTACTGTGTCTTACACTGTACTACACTGTCATACACTCTGTTACTGTATCTTACACTATGTTACTGTATCTTACACTATGTTACTGTCTCGTACACTCTGTTACTGTCTCTTACACTCTGTTACTGTCTCCTATACTCTGTTACTGTCTCTTACACCCTGTTACACTCTCTTACACTCTGCTACTGTCTCTTACACTCTACTACACTCTCGTACACTCTGTTACTGTCTATTACACTCTCTTACACTCTGCTGCTGTCTCTTACACTCTGTTACTGTCTCTTACACTCTGTTACTGTCTCTTACACTCCTATCTCTTACACTCTACTACACTCTACTACTGTCTCTTTCACTCTGCTACTGTCTCTTTCACTCTGTTACTGTCTCTTACACTCTGTTACTGTCTCTTACACTCTGCTACTGTCTATAACACTCTCTTACACTATGTTACACTCTGCTACTGTCTCTTACACTCTGCTATTGTCTCTTACACTCTGCTACTGTCTCTTACACTCTATTACACTCTGTTACTGTCTATTACACTCTGCTACTGTCTCTTACACTCTCTTACACTATGTTACACTCTCTTACACTCTGCTGCTGTCTCTTACACTCTGTTACTGTCTCTTACACTCTGTTACTGTCTCTTACACTCTCCTACACTCTGTTACTGTCTCTTACACTCTCTTACACTCTCTTACTGTCTCTTACACTCTGTTACACTCTCTTACACGCTGTTACACTCTCTTACACTCTGTTACTGTCTCTTACACTCTCTTACACTCTGCTACTGTCTCTTAAACTCTGCTACTGTCTATTACACTCTGCTACTCTCTCTTTCACTTTGCTTCTGTCTCTTACACACTGCTACTGTCTCTTACGCTCTGTTACTGTCTCTTACACTCTACTACACTCTCGTATACTCTGTTACTGTCTCGTACACTCTGTTACTGTCTCGTACACTCTGTTACTGTCTCGTACACTCTGTTACTGTCTCGTACACTTTGTTACTGTCTCTTACACTCTGTTACACTCTCTTACACTCTGTTACTGTCTCTTACACTCTTACACGCTGCTGCTGTCTCTTACACTCTGTTACTGTCTCTTACACTCTGTTACTGTATATTACACTCTGCTACTGTCTCTTACACTCTGCTATTGTCTCTTGCACTCTGCTACTGTCTATAACACTCTCTTACACTCTGTTACTGTCTATTACACTCTGCTATTGTCTCTTACACTCTCTTACACTCTGTTACACTCTGCTACAGTCTATTACACTCTGCTACTGTCTCTTACACTCTGCTATTGTCTCTTACACTCTGCTACTGTCTCTTACACTCTATTACACTCTGTTACTGTCTATTACACTCTGCTACTATCTCTTTCACTCTCTTACACTATGTTACACACTCTTACACTCTGCTGCTGTCTCTTACACTCTGTTACTGTCTCTTACACTCTGTTACTGTCTCTTACACTCTCTTACACTCTGTTACACTCTCTTACATGCTGTTACACTCTCTTACACTCTGTTACTGTCTATTACACTCTCTTACACTCTGCTACTGTCTCTTACTCTCTGCTACTGTCTCTTACACTCTGCTACTCTCTCTTTCACTCTGCTTCTGTCTCTTACACTCTGCTACTGTCTCTTATGCTCTGTTACTGTCTCTTACACTCTGTTACACTCTCTTACACTCTGCTGCTGTCTCTTACACTCTGTTACTGTCTCTTACACTCTGTTACTGTCTCTTACACTCTCTTACACTCTCCTACACTCTGCTACTGTCTCTTACACCCTCTTACACTCTGTTACTGTCTCTTACACTCTGTTACTGTCTCTTAAACTCTGCTACTGTCTATAACACTCTCTTACACTCTGTTAATGTCTATTACACTCTGCTACTGTCTCTTACACTCTCTTACACTGTTACACTCTGCTACAGTCTATTACACTCTGCTACTGTCTCTTACACTCTGCTATTGTCTCTTACACTCTGCTACTGTCTATAACACTCTCTTACACTCTGTTACTGTCTATTACACTCTGCTACTGTCTCTTACACTCTCTTACACTCTGCTGCTGTCTATTACACTCTGCTACTGTCTCTTACACTCTGCTATTGTCTCTTACACTCTGCTACTGTCTATAACACTCTCTTACACTCTGTTACTGTCTATTACACTCTGCTACAGTCTCTTACACTCTCTTACACTATTTTACACTCTGCTCCAGTCTATTACACTCTGCTATTGTCTCTTACACTCTGCTACTGTCTATAACACTCTCTTACACTCTGTTACTGTCTATTACACTCTGCGACTGTCTCTTCAACTCTCTTACACTCTTCTGCTGTCTCTTACACTCTGTTACTGTCTCTTACACTATGTTACACTCTCTTACACTCTGTAACTGTCTCTTACACTCTCTTACACTCTGTTACTGTCTCCTATACTCTGTTACTGTCTCCTATACTCTGTTACTGTCTCCTATACTCTGTTACACTCTCTTACACTCTGCTGCTGTCTCTTACACTCTGTTACTGTCTCTTACACTCTCTTACACTCTCTTACACTCTCTTACACTCTCTTACACTCTCCTACTGTCTCTTACACCCTCTTACACTCTGTTACTGTCTCTTACACTCTGTTACTGTCTCTTAAACTCTGCTACTGTCTATAACACTCTCGTATACTCTGTTACTGTCTATTACACTCTGCTACTGTCTCTTACACTCTCTTACACTATGTTACACTCTGCTACAGTCTATTACACTCTGCTACTGTCTCTTACACTCTGCTACTGTCTCTTACACTCTATTACACTCTGTTACTGTCTATTACACTCTGCTACTGTCTCTTACACTCTCTTACACTATGGTACACTCTCTAACACTCTGCTGCTGTCTCTTACACTCTGTTACTGTCTCTTACACTCCGTTACTGTCTCTTACACTCTCCTACACTCTGTTACTGTCTCTTACACTCTGTTACACTCTCTTACTGTCTCTTACACTCTGTTACACTCTCTTACACGCTGTTACACTCTCTTACACTCTGTTACTGTCTCTTATACTCTTACACTCTGCTACTGTCTCTTACACTCTGCTACTGTCTCTTACACTCTGCTACTCTCTCTTTCACTTTGCTTCTGTCTCTTACACACTGCTACTGTCTCTTACGCTGTGTTACTGTCTCTTACACTCTACTACACTCTCGTATACTCTGTTACTGTCTCTTACACTCTGTTACTGTCTCGTACACTCTGTTACTGTCTCGTACACTCTGTTACTGTCTCGTACACTCTGTTACTGTCTCTTACACTCTGTTACACTCTCTTACACTCTGTTACTGTCTCTTACACTCTTACACTCTGCTGCTGTCTCTTACACTCTGTTACTGTCTCTTACACTCTGTTACTGTATATTACACTCTGCTACTGTCTCTTACACTCTGCTATTGTCTCTTGCACTCTGCTACTGTCTATAACACTCTCTTACACTCTGTTACTGTCTATTACACTCTGCTATTGTCTCTTACACTCTCTTACACTCTGTTACACTCTGCTACAGTCTATTACACTCTGCTACTGTCTCTTACACTCTGCTATTGTCTCTTACACTCTGCTACTGTCTCTTACACTCTATTACACTCTGTTACTGTCTATTACACTCTGCTACTATCTCTTTCACTCTCTTACACTATGTTACACACTCTTACACTCTGCTGCTGTCTCTTACACTCTGTTACTGTCTCTTACACTCTGTTACTGTCTCTTACACTCTCTTACACTCTGTTACACTCTCTTACATGCTGTTACACTCTCTTACACTCTGTTACTGTCTATTACACTCTCTTACACTCTGCTACTGTCTCTTACTCTCTGCTACTGTCTCTTACACTCTGCTACTCTCTCTTTCACTCTGCTTCTGTCTCTTACACTCTGCTACTGTCTCTTATGCTCTGTTACTGTCTCTTACACTCTGTTACACTCTCTTACACTCTGCTGCTGTCTCTTACACTCTGTTACTGTCTCTTACACTCTGTTACTGTCTCTTACACTCTCTTACACTCTCCTACACTCTGCTACTGTCTCTTACACCCTCTTACACTCTGTTACTGTCTCTTACACTCTGTTACTGTCTCTTAAACTCTGCTACTGTCTATAACACTCTCTTACACTCTGTTAATGTCTATTACACTCTGCTACTGTCTCTTACACTCTCTTACACTGTTACACTCTGCTACAGTCTATTACACTCTGCTACTGTCTCTTACACTCTGCTATTGTCTCTTACACTCTGCTACTGTCTATAACACTCTCTTACACTCTGTTACTGTCTATTACACTCTGCTACTGTCTCTTACACTCTCTTACACTCTGCTGCTGTCTATTACACTCTGCTACTGTCTCTTACACTCTGCTATTGTCTCTTACACTCTGCTACTGTCTATAACACTCTCTTACACTCTGTTACTGTCTATTACACTCTGCTACAGTCTCTTACACTCTCTTACACTATTTTACACTCTGCTCCAGTCTATTACACTCTGCTATTGTCTCTTACACTCTGCTACTGTCTATAACACTCTCTTACACTCTGTTACTGTCTATTACACTCTGCGACTGTCTCTTCAACTCTCTTACACTCTTCTGCTGTCTCTTACACTCTGTTACACTCTCTTACACTCTGTAACTGTCTCTTACACTCTCTTACACTCTGTTACTGTCTCCTATACTCTGTTACTGTCTCCTATACTCTGTTACTGTCTCCTATACTCTGTTACTGTCTCCTATACTCTGTTACACTCTCTTACACTCTGCTGCTGTCTCTTACACTCTGTTACTGTCTCTTACACTCTCTTACACTCTCTTACACTCTCTTACACTCTCCTACTGTCTCTTACACCCTCTTACACTCTGTTACTGTCTCTTACACTCTGTTACTGTCTCTTAAACTCTGCTACTGTCTATAACACTCTCGTATACTCTGTTACTGTCTATTACACTCTGCTACTGTCTCTTACACTCTCTTACACTATGTTACACTCTGCTACAGTCTATTACACTCTGCTACTGTCTCTTACACTCTGCTATTGTCTCTTACACTCTGCTACTGTCTCTTACACTCTGCTACTGTCTATAACACTCTCTTACACTCTGTTACTGTCTATTACACTCTGCTACTGTCTCTTACACTCTCTTACACTGTTACACTCTGCTACAGTCTATTACACTCTGCTACTGTCTCTTACACTCTGCTATTGTCTCTTACACTCTGCTACTGTCTATAACACTCTCTTACACTCTCTTACACTCTGCTACTGTCTCTTACACTCTGTTACTGTCTCTTACACTCTCCTACACTATGTTACTGTCTCTTACACTCTCTTACACTCTGTTACACTCTCTTACACTCTGTAACTGTCTCTTACACTCTCTTACACTCTGCTACTGTCTATAACACTCTCTTACACTCTGTTACTGTCTATTACACTCTGCTACTGTCTCTTACACTCTCTTACACTATGTTACACTCTGCTACAGTCTATTACACTCTGCTACTGTCTCTTACACTCTGCTATTGTCTCTTACACTCTGCTACTGTCTATAACACTCTCTTACACTCTGTTACTGTCTATTACACTCTGCTACTGTCTCTTACACTCTCTTACACTCTGCTGCTGTCTATTACACTCTGCTACTGTCTCTTACACTCTGCTATTGTCTCTTACACTCTGCTACTGTCTATAACACTCTCTTACACTCTGTTACTGTCTATTACACTCTGCTACAGTCTCTTACACTGTCTTACACTATGTTACACTCTGCTCCAGTCTATTACACTCTGCTATTGTCTCTTACACTCTGCTACTGTCTATAACACTCTCTTACACTCTTACTGTCTATTACACTCTGCGACTGTCTCTTCAACTCTCTTACACTCTTCTGCTGTCTCTTACACTCTGTTACTGTCTCTTACACTATGTTACACTCTCTTACACTCTGTAACTGTCTCTTACACTCTCTTACACTCTGTTACTGTCTCCTATACTCTGTTACTGTCTCCTATACTCTGTTACTGTCTCCTATACTCTGTTACACTCTCTTACACTCTGCTGCTGTCTCTTACACTCTGTTACTGTCTCTTACACTCTCTTACACTCTCTTACACTCTCTTACACTCTCCTACTGTCTCTTACACCCTCTTACACTCTGTTACTGTCTCTTACACTCTGTTACTGTCTCTTAAACTCTGCTACTGTCTATAACACTCTCGTACACTCTGTTACTGTCTATTACACTCTGCTACTGTCTCTTACACTCTCTTACACTATGTTACACTCTGCTACAGTCTATTACACTCTGCTACTGTCTCTTACACTCTGCTATTGTCTCTTACACTCTGCTACTGTCTCTTACACTCTGCTACTGTCTATAACACTCTCTTACACTCTGTTACTGTCTATTACACTCTGCTACTGTCTCTTACACTCTCTTACACTGTTACACTCTGCTACAGTCTATTACACTCTGCTACTGTCTCTTACACTCTGCTATTGTCTCTTACACTCTCTTACACTCTGCTACTGTCTCTTACACCCTCTTACACTCTGTTACTGTCTCTTACACTCTCTTACACTCTGTTACACTCTCTTACACGCTGTTACACTCTCTTACACGCTGTTACACCCTCTTACACACTGTTACTGTCTCTTACACTCTCCTACACTCTGCTACTGTCTCTTACACTCTGTTACTGTTTCTTACACTCTGCTACTGTCTCTAACACTCTGCTACTGTCTCTTTCACTCTGCTACTGTCTCTTACACTCTGCTACTATCTCTTACGCTCTGTTACTGTGTCTTACACTGTACTACACTGTCATACACTCTGTTACTGTATCTTACACTATGTTACTGTCTCGTACACTCTGTTACTGTCTCGTACACTCTGTTACTGTCTCTTACACTCTGTTACTGTCTCCTATACTCTGTTACTGTCTCTTACACCCTGTTACACTCTCTTACACTCTGCTACTGTCTCTTACACTCTACTACACTCTCGTACACTCTGTTACTGTCTATTACACTCTCTTACACTCTGCTGCTGTCTCTTACACTCTGTTACTGTCTCTTACACTCTGTTACTGTCTCTTACACTCCTATCTCTTACACTCTACTACACTCTACTACTGTCTCTTTCACTCTGCTACTGTCTCTTTCACTCTGTTACTGTCTCTTACACTCTGTTACTGTCTCTTACACTCTGCTACTGTCTATAACACTCTCTTACACTATGTTACACTCTGCTACTGTCTCTTACACTCTGCTATTGTCTCTTACACTCTGCTACTGTCTCTTACACTCTATTACACTCTGTTACTGTCTATTACACTCTGCTACTGTCTCTTACACTCTCTTACACTATGTTACACTCTCTTACACTCTGCTGCTGTCTCTTACACTCTGTTACTGTCTCTTACACTCTGTTACTGTCTCTTACACTCTCCTACACTCTGTTACTGTCTCTTACACTCTCTTACACTCTCTTACTGTCTCTTACACTCTGTTACACTCTCTTACACGCTGTTACACTCTCTTACACTCTGTTACTGTCTCTTACACTCTCTTACACTCTGCTACTGTCTCTTACACTCTGCTACTGTCTATTACACTCTGCTACTCTCTCTTTCACTTTGCTTCTGTCTCTTACACACTGCTACTGTCTCTTACGCTCTGTTACTGTCTCTTACACTCTACTACACTCTCGTATACTCTGTTACTGTCTCTTACACTCTGTTACTGTCTCTTACACTCTGTTACACTCTCTTACACTCTGTTACTGTCTCTTACACTCTCTTACACTCTGCTGCTGTCTCTTACACTCTGTTACTGTCTCTTACACTCTGTTACTGTCTATTACACTCTCTTACACTCTCCTACACTCTCCTACACTCTTCTACTGTCTCTTACACCCCCTTACACTCTGTTACTGTCTCTTACACACCCTTACACTCTGTTACACTCTCTTACATGCTGTTACACTCTCTTACACGCTGTTACACCCTCTTACACACTGTTACTGTCTCTTACACTCTCTTACACTCTGCTACTATCTCTTACACTCTGTTACTGTCTCTTACACTCTGCTACTGTCTCTTACACTCTACTACTGTCTCTTTCACTCTGCTACTGTCTCTTACACTCTGCTACTATCTCTTACGCTCTGTTACTGTCTCTTACACTCTACTACACTCTCATACACTCTGTTACTGTCTCTTACACTATGTTACTGTCTCTTACACTCTGTTACTGTCTCTTACACTCTGCTATTGTCTCTTACACTCTGCTACTGTCTATAACACTGTCTTACACTCTGTTACTGTCTATTACACTCTGCTACTGTCTCTTTCACTCTCTTACACTATGTTACACTCTCTTACACTCTGCTGCTGTCTCTTACACTCTGTTACTGTCTCTTACACTCTGTTACTGTCTCTTACACTCTCCTACACTCTGTTACTGTCTCCTACACTCTCTTACACTCTGTTACACTCTCTTACACGCTGTTACACTCTATTACACTCTGTTAATTTCTCTTACACTCTCTTACACTCTGCTACTGTCTCTTACACTCTGCTACTCTCTCTTTCACTCTGTTTCTGTCTCTTACACTCTGCTTCTGTCTCTTATGCTCTGTTACTGTCTCTTATGCTCTGTTACTGTCTCTTACACTCTACTACACTCTCGTACACTCTGTTACTGTCTCTTACACTCTGTTACACTCTCTTACACTCTGTTACTGTCTCTTACACTCTGTTACTGTCTCTTACACTCTCTTATACTCTCCTACACTCTGCTACTGTCTCTTACACCCTCTTACACTCTTACTGTCTCTTACACTCTGTTACTGTCTCTTAAACTCTGCTACTGTCTATAACACTCTCTTACACTCTATTACTGTCTATTACACTCTGCTACTGTCTCTTACACTCTCTTACACTATTTTACACTCTGCTACAGTCTATTACACTCTGCTACTGTCTCTTACACTCTCTTACACTATTTTACACTCTGCTACTGTCTATAACACTCTCTTACACTCTCTTACACTCTGCTACTGTCTCTTACACTCTGTTGCTGTCTCTTACACTCTCCTACACTATGTTACTGTCTCTTACACTCTCTTACACTCTGTTACACTCTCTTACACTCTGTAACTGTCTCTTACACTCTCTTACACTCTGCTACTGTCTATAACACTCTCTTACACTCTGTTACTGTCTATTACACTCTGCTACTGTCTCTTACACTCTCTTACACTATGTTACACTCTGCTACAGTCTATTACACTCTGCTACTGTCTCTTACACTCTGCTATTGTCTCTTACACTCTGCTACTGTCTATAACACTCTCTTACACTCTGTTACTGTCTATTACACTCTGCTACTGTCTCTTACACTCTCTTACACTCTGCTGCTGTCTATTACACTCTGCTACTGTCTCTTACACTCTGCTATTGTCTCTTACACTCTGCTACTGTCTATAACACTCTCTTACACTCTGTTACTGTCTATTACACTCTGCTACAGTCTCTTACACTGTCTTACACTATGCTACACTCTGCTCCAGTCTATTACACTCTGCTATTGTCTCTTACACTCTGCTACTGTCTATAACACTCTCTTACACTCTGTTACTGTCTATTACACTCTGCGACTGTCTCTTCAACTCTCTTACACTCTTCTGCTGTCTCTTACACTCTGTTACTGTCTCTTACACTATGTTACACTCTCTTACACTCTGTAACTGTCTCTTACACTCTCTTACACTCTGTTACTGTCTCCTATACTCTGTTACTGTCTCCTATACTCTGTTACACTCTCTTACACTCTGCTGCTGTCTCTTACACTCTGTTACTGTCTCTTACACTCTGTTACTGTCTCTTACACTCTCTTACACTCTCTTACACTCTCCTACACTCTGCTACTGTCTCTTACACCCTCTTACACTCTGTTACTGTCTCTTACACTCTGTTACTGTCTCTTAAACTCTGCTACTGTCTATAACACTCTCTTACACTCTGTTACTGTCTATTATACTCTGCTACTGTCTCTTACACTCTCTTACACTATGTTACACTCTGCTACAGTCTATTACACTCTGCTACTGTCTCTTACACTCTGCTATTGTCTCTTACACTCTGCTACTGTCTATAACACTCTCTTACACTCTGTTACACTCTCTTACATGCTGTTACACTCTCCTACACTCTGTTACTGTCTATTACACTCTGCTACTGTCTCTTTCACTCTCTTACACTATGTTACACTCTCTTACACTCTGCTGCTGTCTCTTACACTCTGTTACTGTCTCGTACACTCTGTTACTGTCTCTTACACTCTGTTACACTCTCTTACACTCTGTTACTGTCTCTTACACTCTTACACTCTGCTGCTGTCTCTTACACTCTGTTACTGTCTCTTACACTCTGTTACTGTCTCTTACACTCTCCTACACTCTGTTACTGTCTCTTACACTCTCTTACACTCTGTTACACTCTCTTACACGCTGTTACACTCTCCTACACTCTGTTACTGTCTATTACACTCTGCTACTGTCTCTTTCACTCTCTTACACTATGTTACACTCTCTTACACTCTGCTGCTGTCTCTTACACTCTGTTACTGTCTCTTACACTCTGTTACTGTCTCTTACACTCTCTTACACTCTGTTACCGTCTCCTATACTCTGTTACTGTCTCCTATGCTCTGTCACACTCTCTTACACTCCGCTACTGTCTCATATACTCTTTTACTGTCTCTTACACAGGTTTACGATGTCTACGCGAAGAGATCCCCAAAGACGTTCACAGTATACTGAGATCATTCAGGACTATGTGATCCTAGAGGACGGTATATGCCATGTGACACTCTGGTACACTCTACTACACTCTACTACTGCCTCTTTCACTCTGCTACTGTCTCTTACACTCTGTTACTGTCTCTTACACTTTGCTACTGTATCTTACACTCTGCTATTGTCTCTTACACTCTGCTACTGTCTATAACACTCTCTTACACTCTGTTACTGTCTATTACACTCTGCTACTGTCTCTTTCACTCTCTTACACTATGTTACACTCTCTTACACTCTGCTGCTGTCTCTTACACTCTGTTACTGTCTCTTACACTCTGTTACTGTCTCTTACACTCTACTACACTCTGTTACTGTCTCTTACACTCTCTTACACTCTGTTACACTCTCTTACATGCTGTTACACTCTCTTACACTCTGTTACTGTCTCTTACACTCTCTTACACTCTGCTACTGTCTCTTACACTCTGCTACTCTCTCTTTCACTCTGTTTCTGTCTCTTTCACTCTGCTTCTGTCTCTTATGCTCTGTTACTGTCTCTTATGCTCTGTTACTGTCTCTTACACTCTACTACACTCTCGTACACTCTGTTACTGTCTCTTACACTCTGTTACTGTCTCTTACACTCTGCTGCTGTCTCTTACACTCTGTTGCTGTCTCTTACACTCTGTTACTGTCTCTTACACTCTCTTACACTCTCCTACACTCTGCTACTGTCTCTTACACCCTCTTACACTCTTACTGTCTCTTACACTCTGTTACTGTCTCTTAAACTCTGCTACTGTCTATAACACTCTCTTACACTCTATTACTGTCTATTACACTCTGCTACTGTCTCTTACACTCTCTTACACTATTTTACACTCTGCTACAGTCTATTACACTCTGCTACTGTCTCTTACACTCTGCTATTGTCCCTTACACTCTGCTACTGTCTATAACACTCTCTTACACTCTCTTACACTCTGCTACTGTCTCTTACACTATGTTACTGTCTCTTACACTCTCCTACACTATGTTACTGTCTCTTACACTCTCTTACACTCTGTTACACTCTCTTACACTCTGTAACTGTCTCTTACACTCTCTTACACTCTGCTACTGTCTATAACACTCTCTTACACTCTGTTACTGTCTATTACACTCTGCTACTGTCTCTTACACTCTCTTACACTCTGCTGCTGTCTATTACACTCTGCTACTGTCTCTTACACTCTGCTATTGTCTCTTACACTCTCTTACACTCTGTTACTGTCTATTACACTCTGCGACTGTCTCTTCAACTCTCTTACACTCTTCTGCTGTCTCTTACACTCTGTTACTGTCTCTTACACTATGTTACACTCTCTTACACTCTGTAACTGTCTCTTACACTCTCTTACACTCTGTTACTGTCTCCTATACTCTGTTACTGTCTCCTATACTCTGTTACACTCTCTTACACTCTGCTGCTGTCTCTTACACTCTGTTACTGTCTCTTACACTCTGTTACTGTCTCTTACACTCTCTTACACTCTCCTACACTCTGCTACTGTCTCTTACACCCTCTTACACTCTGTTACTGTCTCTTACACTCTGTTACTGTCTCTTAAACTCTGCTACTGTCTATAACACTCTCTTACACTCTGTTACTGTCTATTACACTCTGCTACTGTCTCTTACACTCTCTTACACTATGTTACACTCTGCTACAGTCTATTACACTCTGCTACTGTCTCTTACACTCTGCTATTGTCTCTTACACTCTGCTACTGTCTATAACACTCTCTTACACTCTGTTACTGTCTATTACACTCTGCTACTGTCTCTTACACTCTCTTACACTCTGCTGCTGTCTATTACACTCTGCTACTGTCTCTTACACTCTGCTATTGTCTATAACACTCTGCTACTGTCTATAACACTCTCTTACACTCTGTTACTGTCTATTACACTCTGCTACTGTCTCTCACACTCTCTTACACTCTGCTGCTGTCTCTTACACTCTGTTACTGTCTCTTACACTCTGTTACACTCTCTTACACTCTCTTACACTCTGTAACTGTCTCTTACACTCTCTTACACTCTGTTACTGTCTCCTATACTCTGTTACACTTTCTTACACTCCACTACTGTCTCATATACTCTTTTACTGTCTCTTACACAGGTTTACGAGGTCTACGCGAAGAGATCCCCAAAGACGTTCACAGTATACTGAGATCATTCAGGACTATGTGATCCTAGAGGACGGTATATGCCATGTGACACTCTCTTACACTCTACTACACTCTACTACTGTCTCTTTCACTCTGCTACTGTCTCTTACACTCTGTTACTGTCTTTTACACTCTGTTACTGTCTCTTACACTCTGCTACTGTATCTTACACTCTGCTATTGTCTCTTACACTCTGCTACTGTCTATAACACTCTCTTACACTCTGTTACTGTCTATTACACTCTGCTACTGTCTCTTTCACTCTCTTACACTATGTTACACTCTCTTACACTCTGCTGCTGTCTCTTACACTCTGTTACTGTCTCTTACACTCTGTTACTGTCTCTTACACTCTACTACACTCTGTTACTGTCTCTTACACTCTCTTACACTCTCTTACACTCTCTTACATGCTGTTACACTCTCTTACACTCTGTTACTGTCTCTTACACTCTCTTACACTCTGCTACTGTCTCTTACACTCTGCTACTGTCTCTTACACTCTGCTACTCTCTCTTTCACTCTGCTTCTGTCTCTTACACTCTGCTACTGTCTCTTACGCTCTGTTACTGTCTCTTACACTCTGTTACACTCTCTTACACTCTGCTGCTGTCTCTTACACTCTGTTACTGTCTCTTACACTCTTACTGTCTCTTACACTCTCTTACACTCTCCTACACTCTGCTACTGTCTCTTACACCCTCTTACACTCTGTTACTGTCTCTTACACTCTGTTACTGTCTCTTACACTCTCCTACACTATGTTACTGTCTCTTACACTCTCTTACACTCTGTTACACTCTCTTACACTCTGTAACTGTCTCTTACACTCTCTTACACTCTGCTACTGTCTATAACACTATCTTACACTCTGTTACTGTCTATTACACTCTGCTACTGTCTCTTACACTCTCTTACACTATGTTACACTCTGCTACAGTCTATTACACTCTGCTACTGTCTCTTACACTCTGCTATTGTCTCTTACACTCTGATACTGTCTATAACACTCTCTTACACTCTGTTACTGTCTATTACACTCTGCTACTGTCTCTTACACTCTCTTACACTCTGCTGCTGTCAATTACACTCTGCTACTGTCTCTTACACTCTGCTATTGTCTATAACACTCTGCTACTGTCTATAACACTCTCTTACACTCTGTTACTGTCTATTACACTCCGCTACTGTCTCTTACACTCTCTTACACTCTGTTACACTCTGTTACAGTCTATTACACTCTGCTACTGTCTCTTACACTCTGCTATTGTCTCTTGCACTCTGCTACTGTCTATAACACTCTCTTACACTCTGTTACTGTCTATTACACTCTGCTATTGTCTCTTACACTCTCTTACACTCTGTTACACTCTGCTACAGTCTATTACACTCTGCTACTGTCTCTTACACTCTGCTACTGTCTCTTACACTCTATTACACTCTGTTACTGTCTATTACACTCTGCTACTGTCTCTTACACTCTCTTACACTATGTTACACTCTCTAACACTCTGCTGCTGTCTCTTACACTCTGTTACTGTCTCTTACACTCCGTTACTGTCTCTTACACTCTCCTACACTCTGTTACTGTCTCTTACACTCTGTTACACTCTCTTACTGTCTCTTACACTCTGTTACACTCTCTTACACGCTGTTACACTCTCTTACACTCTGTTACTGTCTCTTACACTCTGCTACTGTCTCTTACACTCTGCTACTGTCTCTTACACTCTGCTACTCTCTCTTTCACTTTGCTTCTGTCTCTTACACACTGCTACTGTCTCTTACGCTCTGTTACTGTCTCTTACACTCTACTACACTCTCGTATACTCTGTTACTGTCTCTTACACTCTACTACACTCTCGTATACTCTGTTACTGTCTCTTACACTCTGTTACTGTCTCGTACACTCTGTTACAGTCTCGTACACTCTGTTACTGTCTCTTACACTCTGTTACACTCTCTTACACTCTGTTACTGTCTCTTACACTCTTACACTCTGCTGCTGTCTCTTACACTCTGTTACTGTCTCTTACACTCTGTTACTGTCTATTACACTCTGCTACTGTCTCTTACACTCTGCTATTGTCTCTTGCACTCTGCTACTGTCTATAACACTCTCTTACACTCTGTTACTGTCTATTACACTCTGCTATTGTCTCTTACACTCTCTTACACTCTGTTACACTCTGCTACAGTCTATTACACTCTGCTACTGTCTCTTACACTCTGCTATTGTCTCTTACACTCTGCTACTGTCTCTTACACTCTATTACACTCTGTTACTGTCTATTACACTCTGCTACTATCTCTTTCACTCTTTTACACTATGTTACACACTCTTACACTCTGCTGCTGTCTCTTACACTCTGTTACTGTCTCTTACACTCTGTTACTGTCTCTTACACTCTCTTACACTCTGTTACACTCTCTTACACGCTGTTACACTCTCTTACACTCTGTTACTGTCTATTACACTCTCTTACACTCTGCTACTGTCTCTTACACTCTGCTACTCTCTCTTTCACTCTGCTTCTGTCTCTTACACTCTGCTACTGTCTCTTACGCTCTGTTACTGTCTCTTACACTCTGTTACACTCTCTTACACTCTGCTGCTGTCTCTTACACTCTGTTACTGTCTCTTACACTCTGTTACTGTCTCTTACACTCTCTTACACTCTCCTACACTCTGCTACTGGCTCTTACACCCTCTTACACTCTGTTACTGTCTCTTACACTCTGTTACTGTCTCTTAAACTCTGCTACTGTCTATAACACTCTCTTACACTCTGTTAATGTCTATTACACTCTGCTACTGTCTCTTACACTCTCTTACACTGTTACACTCTGCTACAGTCTATTACACTCTGCTACTGTCTCTTACACTCTGCTATTGTCTCTTACACTCTGCTACTGTCTATAACACTCTCTTACACTCTGTTACTGTCTATTACACTCTGCTACTGTCTCTTACACTCTCTTACACTCTGCTGCTGTCTATTACACTCTGCTACTGTCTCTTACACTCTGCTATTGTCTCTTACACTTTGCTAATGTCTATAACACTCTCTTACACTCTGTTACTGTCTATTACACTCTGCTACAGTCTCTTACACTCTCTTACACTATGTCACACTCTGCTCCAGTCTATTACACTCTGCTATTGTCTCTTACACTCTGCTACTGTCTATAACACTCTCTTACACTCTGTTACTGTCTATTACACTCTGCGACTGTCTCTTCAACTCTCTTACACTCTTCTGCTGTCTCTTACACTCTGTTACTGTCTCTTACACTATGTTACACTCTCTTACACTCTGTAACTGTCTCTTACACTCTCTTACACTCTGTTACTGTCTCCTATACTCTGTTACTGTCTCCTATACTCTGTTACACTCTCTTACACTCTGCTGCTGTCTCTTACACTCTGTTACTGTCTCTTACACTCTGTTACTGTCTCTTACACTCTGTTACTGTCTCTTACACTCTCTTACACTCTCTTACACTCTCCTACACTCTGCTACTGTCTCTTACACCCTCTTACACTATGTTACTGTCTCTTAAACTCTGCTACTGTCTATAACACTCTCTTACACTCTGTTACTGTCTATTACACTCTGCTACTGTCTCTTACACTCTCTTACACTATGTTACACTCTGCTACAGTCTATTACACTCTGCTACTGTCTCTTACACTCTGCTATTGTCTCTTACACTCTGCTACTGTCTATAACACTCTCTTACACTCTGTTACTGTCTATTACACTCTGCTACTGTCTCTTACACTCTCTTACACTCTGCTGCTGTCTATTACACTCTGCTACTGTCTCTTACACTCTGCTATTGTCTATAACACTCTGCTACTGTCTATAACACTCTCTTACACTCTGTTACTGTCTATTACACTCTGCTACTGTCTCTTACACTCTCTTACACTCTGCTGCTGTCTCTTACACTCTGTTACTGTCTCTTACACTCTGTTACACTCTCTTACACTCTCTTACACTCTGTAACTGTCTCTTACACTCTCTTACACTCTGTTACTGTCTCCTATACTCTGTTACACTTTCTTACACTCCACTACTGTCTCATACACTCTTTTACTGTCTCTTACACAGGTTTACGAGGTCTACGCAAAGAGATCCCCAAAGACGTTCACAGTATACTGAGATCATTCAGGACTATGTGATCCTAGAGGACGGTATATGCCATGTGACACTCTCTTACACTCTACTACACTCTACTACTGTCTCTTTCACTCTGCTACTGTCTCTTACACTCTGTTACTGTCTTTTACACTCTGTTACTGTCTCTTACACTCTGCTACTGTATCTTACACTCTGCTACTGTCTATAACACTCTCTTACACTCTGTTACTGTCTATTACACTCTGCTACTGTCTCTTACACTCTCTTACACTATGTTACACTCTCTTACACTCTGCTGCTGACTCTTACACTCTGTTACTGTCTCTGACACTCTCCTACACTCTGTTACTGTCTATTACACTCTGCTACTGTCTCTTTCACTCTCTTACACTATGTTACACTCTCTTACACCCTGCTGCTGTCTCTTACACTCTGTTACTGTCTCTTACACTCTGTTACTGTCTCTTACACTCTACTACACTCTGTTACTGTCTCTTACACTCTCTTACACTCTCTTACACTCTCTTACATGCTGTTACACTCTCTTACACTCTGTTACTGTCTCTTACACTCTCTTACACTCTGCTACTGTCTCTTACACTCTGCTACTGTCTCTTACACTCTGCTACTCTCTCTTTCACTCTGCTTCTGTCTCTTACACTCTGCTACTGTCTCTTACGCTCTGTTACTGTCTCTTACACTCTGTTACACTCTCTTACACTCTGCTGCTGTCTCTTACACTCTGTTACTGTCTCTTACACTCTTACTGTCTCTTACACTCTCTTACACTCTCCTACACTCTGCTACTGTCTCTTACACCCTCTTACACTCTGTTACTGTCTCTTACACTCTGTTACTGTATCTTACACTCTCCTACACTATGTTACTGTCTCTTACACTCTCTTACACTCTGTTACACTCTTTTACACTCTGTAACTGTCTCTTACACTCTCTTACACTCTGCTACTGTCTATAACACTCTCTTACACTCTGTTACTGTCTATTACACTCTGCTACTGTCTCTTACACTCTCTTACACTATGTTACACTCTGCTACAGTCTATTACACTCTGCTACTGTCTCTTACACTCTGCTATTGTCTCTTACACTCTGATACTGTCTATAACACTCTCTTACACTCTGTTACTGTCTATTACACTCTGCTACTGTCTCTTACACTCTCTTACACTCTGCTGCTGTCTATTAAACTCTGCTACTGTCTCTTACACTCTGCTATTGTCTATAACACTCTGCTACTGTCTATAACACTCTCTTACACTCTGTTACTGTCTATTACACTCCGCTACTGTCTCTTACACTCTCTTACACTCTGTTACACTCTGTTACAGTCTATTACACTCTGCTACTGTCTCTTACACTCTGCTATTGTCTCTTGCACTCTGCTACTGTCTATAACACTCTCTTACACTCTGTTACTGTCTATTACACTCTGCTATTGTCTCTTACACTCTCTTACACTCTGTTACACTCTGCTACAGTCTATTACACTCTGCTACTGTCTCTTACACTCTGCTACTGTCTCTTACACTCTATTACACTCTATTACTGTCTATTACACTCTGCTACTGTCTCTTACACTCTCTTACACTATGTTACACTCTCTAACACTCTGCTGCTGTCTCTTACACTCTGTTACTGTCTCTTACACTCCGTTACTGTCTCTTACACTCTCCTACACTCTGTTACTGTCTCTTACACTCTGTTACACTCTCTTACTGTCTCTTACACTCTGTTACACTCTCTTACACGCTGTTACACTCTCTTACACTCTGTTACTGTCTCTTACACTCTTACACTCTGCTACTGTCTCTTACACTCTGCTACTGTCTCTTACACTCTGCTACTCTCTCTTTCACTTTGCTTCTGTCTCTTACACACTGCTACTGTCTCTTACGCTGTGTTACTGTCTCTTACACTCTACTACACTCTCGTATACTCTGTTACTGTCTCTTACACTCTGTTACTGTCTCGTACACTCTGTTACTGTCTCGTACACTCTGTTACTGTCTCGTACACTCTGTTACTGTCTCTTACACTCTGTTACACTCTCTTACACTCTGTTACTGTCTCTTACACTCTTACACTCTGCTGCTGTCTCTTACACTCTGTTACTGTCTCTTACACTCTGTTACTGTATATTACACTCTGCTACTGTCTCTTACACTCTGCTATTGTCTCTTGCACTCTGCTACTGTCTATAACACTCTCTTACACTCTGTTACTGTCTATTACACTCTGCTATTGTCTCTTACACTCTCTTACACTCTGTTACACTCTGCTACAGTCTATTACACTCTGCTACTGTCTCTTACACTCTGCTATTGTCTCTTACACTCTGCTACTGTCTCTTACACTCTATTACACTCTGTTACTGTCTATTACACTCTGCTACTATCTCTTTCACTCTCTTACACTATGTTACACACTCTTACACTCTGCTGCTGTCTCTTACACTCTGTTACTGTCTCTTACACTCTGTTACTGTCTCTTACACTCTCTTACACTCTGTTACACTCTCTTACATGCTGTTACACTCTCTTACACTCTGTTACTGTCTATTACACTCTCTTACACTCTGCTACTGTCTCTTACTCTCTGCTACTGTCTCTTACACTCTGCTACTCTCTCTTTCACTCTGCTTCTGTCTCTTACACTCTGCTACTGTCTCTTATGCTCTGTTACTGTCTCTTACACTCTGTTACACTCTCTTACACTCTGCTGCTGTCTCTTACACTCTGTTACTGTCTCGTACACTCTGTTACTGTCTCTTACACTCTCTTACACTCTCCTACACTCTGCTACTGTCTCTTACACCCTCTTACACTCTGTTACTGTCTCTTACACTCTGTTACTGTCTCTTAAACTCTGCTACTGTCTATAACACTCTCTTACACTCTGTTAATGTCTATTACACTCTGCTACTGTCTCTTACACTCTCTTACACTGTTACACTCTGCTACAGTCTATTACACTCTGCTACTGTCTCTTACACTCTGCTATTGTCTCTTACACTCTCTTACACTCTGCTACTGTCTCTTACACCCTCTTACACTCTGTTACTGTCTCTTACACTCTCTTACACTCTGTTACACTCTCTTACACGCTGTTACACTCTCTTACACGCTGTTACACCCTCTTACACACTGTTACTGTCTCTTACACTCTCCTACACTCTGCTACTGTCTCTTACACTCTGTTACTGTTTCTTACACTCTGCTACTGTCTCTAACACTCTGCTACTGTCTCTTTCACTCTGCTACTGTCTCTTACACTCTGCTACTATCTATTACGCTCTGTTACTGTGTCTTACACTGTACTACACTGTCATACACTCTGTTACTGTATCTTACACTATGTTACTGTCTCGTACACTCTGTTACTGTCTCGTACACTCTGTTACTGTCTCTTACACTCTGTTACTGTCTCCTATACTCTGTTACTGTCTCTTACACCCTGTTACACTCTCTTACACTCTGCTACTGTCTCTTACACTCTACTACACTCTCGTACACTCTGTTACTGTCTATTACACTCTCTTACACTCTGCTGCTGTCTCTTACACTCTGTTACTGTCTCTTACACTCTGTTACTGTCTCTTACACTCCTATCTCTTACACTCTACTACACTCTACTACTGTCTCTTTCACTCTGCTACTGTCTCTTTCACTCTGTTACTGTCTCTTACACTCTGTTACTGTCTCTTACACTCTGCTACTGTCTATAACACTCTCTTACACTATGTTACACTCTGCTACAGTCTCTTACACTCTGCTATTGTCTCTTACACTCTGCTACTGTCTCTTACACTCTATTACACTCTGTTACTGTCTATTACACTCTGCTACTGTCTCTTACACTCTCTTACACTATGTTACACTCTCTTACACTCTGCTGCTGTCTCTTACACTCTGTTACTGTCTCTTACACTCTGTTACTGTCTCTTACACTCTCCTACACTCTGTTACTGTCTCTTACACTCTCTTACACTCTCTTACTGTCTCTTACACTCTGTTACACTCTCTTACACGCTGTTACACTCTCTTACACTCTGTTACTGTCTCTTACACTCTCTTACACTCTGCTACTGTCTCTTACACTCTGCTACTGTCTATTACACTCTGCTACTCTCTCTTTCACTTTGCTTCTGTCTCTTACACACTGCTACTGTCTCTTACGCTCTGTTACTGTCTCTTACACTCTACTACACTCTCGTATACTCTGTTACTGTCTCTTACACTCTGTTACTGTCTCTTACACTCTGTTACACTCTCTTACACTCTGTTACTGTCTCTTACACTCTCTTACACTCTGCTGCTGTCTCTTACACTCTGTTACTGTCTCTTACACTCTGTTACTGTCTATTACACTCTCTTACACTCTCCTACACTCTCCTACACTCTTCTACTGTCTCTTACACCCCCTTACACTCTGTTACTGTCTCTTACACTCCCTTACACTCTGTTACACTCTCTTACATGCTGTTACACTCTCTTACACGCTGTTACACCCTCTTACACACTGTTACTGTCTCTTACACTCTCTTACACTCTGCTACTATCTCTTACACTCTGTTACTGTCTCTTACACTCTGCTACTGTCTCTTACACTCTACTACTGTCTCTTTCACTCTGCTACTGTCTCTTACACTCTGCTACTATCTCTTACGCTCTGTTACTGTCTCTTACACTCTACTACACTCTCATACACTCTGTTACTGTATCTTACACTCTGTTACTGTCTCTTACACTCTGTTACTGTCTCTTACACTCTGCTATTGTCTCTTACACTCTGCTACTGTCTATAACACTGTCTTACACTCTGTTACTGTCTATTACACTCTGCTACTGTCTCTTTCACTCTCTTACACTATGTTACACTCTCTTACACTCTGCTGCTGTCTCTTACACTCTGTTACTGTCTCTTACACTCTGTTACTGTCTCTTACACTCTCCTACACTCTGTTACTGTCTCCTACACTCTCTTACACTCTGTTACACTCTCTTACACGCTGTTACACTCTACTACACTCTGTTAATTTCTCTTACACTCTCTTACACTCTGCTACTGTCTCTTACACTCTGCTACTCTCTCTTTCACTCTGTTTCTGTCTCTTACACTCTGCTTCTGTCTCTTATGCTCTGTTACTGTCTCTTATGCTCTGTTACTGTCTCTTACACTCTACTACACTCTCGTACACTCTGTTACTGTCTCTTAAACTCTGTTACACTCTCTTACACTCTGTTACTGTCTCTTACACTCTGCTGCTGTCTCTTACACTCTGTTACTGTCTCTTACACTCTCTTACACTCTCCTACACTCTGCTACTGTCTCTTACACCCTCTTACACTCTTACTGTCTCTTACACTCTGTTACTGTCTCTTAAACTCTGCTACTGTCTATAACACTCTCTTACACTCTATTACTGTCTATTACACTCTGCTACTGTCTCTTACACTCTCTTACACTATTTTACACTCTGCTACAGTCTATTACACTCTGCTACTGTCTCTTACACTCTGCTATTGTCCCTTACACTCTGCTACTGTCTATAACACTCTCTTACACTCTCTTACTGTCTCTTACACTCTGTTACTGTCTCTTACACTCTCCTACACTATGTTACTGTCTCTTACACTCTCTTACACTCTGTTACACTCTCTTACACTCTGTAACTGTCTCTTACACTCTCTTACACTCTGCTACTGTCTATAACACTCTCTTACACTCTGTTACTGTCTATTACACTCTGCTACTGTCTCTTACACTCTCTTACACTATGTTACACTCTGCTACAGTCTATTACACTCTGCTACTGTCTCTTACACTCTGCTATTGTCTCTTACACTCTGCTACTGTCTATAACACTCTCTTACACTCTGTTACTGTCTATTACACTCTGCTACTGTCTCTTACACTCTCTTACACTCTGCTGCTGTCTATTACACTCTGCTACTGTCTCTTACACTCTGCTATTGTCTATAACACTCTGCTACTGTCTATAACACTCTCTTACACTCTGCTACTGTCTATTACACTCTGCTACTGTCTCTTACACTCTCTTACACTCTGCTGCTGTCTCTTACACTCTGTTACTGTCTCTTACACTCTGTTACACTCTCTTACACTCTCTTACACTCTCTTACACTCTGTAACTGTCTCTTACACTCTCTTACACTCTGTTACTGTCTCCTATACTCTGTTACACTTTCTTACACTCCACTACTGTCTCATATACTCTTTTACTGTCTCTTACACAGGTTTACGAGGTCTACGCGAAGAGATCCCCAAAGACGTTCACAGTATACTGAGATCATTCAGGACTATGTGATCCTAGAGGACGGTATATGCCATGTGACACTCTCTTACACTCTACTACACTCTACTACTGTCTCTTTCACTCTGCTACTGTCTCTTACACTCTGTTACTGTCTTTTACACTCTGTTACTGTATCTTACACTCTGCTACTGTATCTTACACTCTGCTATTGTCTCTTACACTCTGTTACTGTCTATTACACTCTGCTACTGTCTCTTACACTCTCTTACACTATGTTACACTCTCTTACACTCTGCTGCTGACTCTTACACTCTGTTACTGTCTCTGACACTCTCCTACACTCTGTTACTGTCTATTACACTCTGCTACTGTCTCTTTCACTCTCTTACACTATGTTACACTCTCTTACACTCTGCTGCTGTCTCTTACACTCTGTTACTGTCTCTTACACTCTACTACACTCTGTTACTCTCTCTTACACTCTCTTACACTCTGTTACACTCTCTTACATGCTGTTACACTCTCTTACACTCTGTTACTGTCTCTTACACTCTCTTACACTCTGCTACTGTCTCTTACACTCTGCTACTGTCTCTTACACTCTGCTACTCTCTCTTTCACTCTGCTTCTGTCTCTTACACTCTGCTGCTGTCTCTTACGCTCTGTTACTGTCTCTTACACTCTGTTACACTCTCTTACACTCTGCTGCTGTCTCTTACACTCTGTTACTGTCTCTTACACTCTTACTGTCTCTTACACTCTCTTACACTCTCCTACACTCTGCTACTGTCTCTTACACCCTCTTACACTCTGTTACTGTCTCTTACACTCTGTTACTGTCTCTTACACTCTCCTACACTATGTTACTGTCTCTTACACTCTCTTACACTCTGTTACACTCTCTTACACTCTGTAACTGTCTCTTACACTCTCTTACACTCTGCTACTGTCTATAACACTCTCTTACACTCTGTTACTGTCTATTACACTCTGCTACTGTCTCTTACACTCTCTTACACTATGTTACACTCTGCTACTGTCTCTTACACTCTGCTATTGTCTCTTACACTCTGCTACTGTCTATAACACTCTCTTACACTCTGTTACTGTCTATTACACTCTGCTACTGTCTCTTACACTCTCTTACACTCTGCTGCTGTCTATTACACTCTGCTACTGTCTCTTACACTCTGCTATTGTCTATAACACTCTGCTACTGTCTATAACACTCTCTTACACTCTGTTACTGTCTATTACACTCTGCTACTGTCTCTTACACTCTCTTACACTCTGCTGCTGTCTCTTACACTCTGTTACTGTCTCTTACACTCTATTACACTCTCTTACACTCTCTTACACTCTGTAACTGTCTCTTACACTCTCTTACACTCTGTTACTGTCTCCTATACTCTGTTACACTTTCTTACACTCCACTACTGTCTCATATACTCTTTTACTGTCTCTTACACAGGTTTACGAGGTCTACGCGAAGAGATCCCCAAAGACGTTCACAGTATACTGAGATCATTCAGGACTATGTGATCCTAGAGGATGGTATATGCCATGTGACACTCTCTTACACTCTACTACACTCTACTACTGTCTCTTTCACTCTGCTACTGTCTCTTACACTCTGTTACTGTCTTTTACACTCTGTTACTGTCTCTTACACTCTGCTACTGTATCTTACACTCTGCTATTGTCTCTTACACTCTGCTACTGTCTATAACACTCTCTTACACTCTGTTACTGTCTATTACACTCTGCTACTGTCTCTTACACTCTCTTACACTATGTTACACTCTCTTACACTCTGTTACTGTCTCTGACACTCTCCTACACTCTGTTACTGTCTATTACACTCTGCTACTGTCTCTTTCACTCTCTTACACTATGTTACACTCTCTTACACTCTGCTGCTGTCTCTTACACTCTGTTACTGTCTCTTACACTCTGTTACTGTCTCTTACACTCTGTTACTGTCTCTTACACTCTCCTACACTCTGTTACTGTCTCTTACACTCTCTTACACTCTGTTACACTCTCTTACACGCTGTTACACTCTCCTACACTCTGTTACTGTCTATTACACTCTGCTACTGTCTCTTTCACTCTCTTACACTATGTTACACTCTCTTACACTCTGCTGCTGTCTCTTACACTCTGTTACTGTCTCTTACACTCTGTTACTGTCTCTTACACTCTCTTACACTCTGTTACCGTCTCCTATACTCTGTTACTGTCTCCTATGCTCTGTCACACTCTCTTACACTCCGCTACTGTCTCATATACTCTTTTACTGTCTCTTACACAGGTTTACGATGTCTACGCGAAGAGATCCCCAAAGACGTTCACAGTATACTGAGATCATTCAGGACTATGTGATCCTAGAGGACGGTATATGCCATGTGACACTCTGGTACACTCTACTACACTCTACTACTGCCTCTTTCACTCTGCTACTGTCTCTTACACTCTGTTACTGTCTCTTACACTCTGTTACTGTCTCTTACACTCTGTTACAGTCTCTTACACTCTTCTACTGTATCTTACACTCTGCTATTGTCTCTTACACTCTGCAACTGTCTATAACACTCTCTTACACTCTGTTACTGTCTATTACACTCTGCTACTGTCTCTTACACTCTCTTACACTCTGCTACACTCTATTACACTCTGCTACACTCTATTACACTCTGATATTGTCTCTTACACTCTGCTACTGTCTATAACACTCTCTTACACTCTGTTACTGTCTATTACACTCTGCTACTGTCTCTTACACTCTCTTACACTATGTTACACTCTGCTACAGTCTATTACACTCTGCTACTGTCTCTTACACTCTGTTACTGTCTCTTACACTGTGTTACACTCTCTTACACTCTGTAACTGTCTCTTACACTCTCTTACACTCTGTTACTGTCTCCTATACTCTGTTACTGTCTCCTATACTCTGTTACACTCTCTTACACTCTGCTGCTGTCTCTTACACTCTGTTACTGTCTCTTACACTCTGTTACTGTCTCTTACACTCTCTTACACTCTCCTACACTCTGCTACTGTCTCTTACACCCTCTTACACTCTGTTACTGTCTCTTACACTCTGTTACTGTCTCTTAAACTCTGCTACTGTCTATAACACTCTCTTACACTCTGTTACTGTCTATTACACTCTGCTACTGTCTCTTACACTCTCTTACACTATGTTACACTCTGCTACAGTCTATTACACTCTGCTACTGTCTCTTACACTCTGCTATTGTCTCTTACACTCTGCTACTGTCTATAACACTCTCTTACACTCTGTTACTGTCTATTACACTCTGCTACTGTCTCTTACACTCTCTTACACTCTGCTGCTGTCTATTACACTCTGCTACTGTCTCTTACACTCTGCTATTGTCTATAACACTCTGCTACTGTCTATAACACTCTCTTACACTCTGTTACTGTCTATTACACTCTGCTACTGTCTCTCACACTCTCTTACACTCTGCTGCTGTCTCTTACACTCTGTTACTGTCTCTTACACTCTGTTACACTCTCTTACACTCTCTTACACTCTGTAACTGTCTCTTACACTCTCTTACACTCTGTTACTGTCTCCTATACTCTGTTACACTTTCTTACACTCCACTACTGTCTCATATACTCTTTTACTGTCTCTTACACAGGTTTACGAGGTCTACGCGAAGAGATCCCCAAAGACGTTCACAGTATACTGAGATCATTCAGGACTATGTGATCCTAGAGGACGGTATATGCCATGTGACACTCTCTTACACTCTACTACACTCTACTACTGTCTCTTTCACTCTGCTACTGTCTCTTACACTCTGTTACTGTCTTTTACACTCTGTTACTGTCTCTTACACTCTGCTACTGTATCTTACACTCTGCTATTGTCTCTTACACTCTGCTACTGTCTATAACACTCTCTTACACTCTGTTACTGTCTATTACACTCTGCTACTGTCTCTTACACTCTCTTACACTATGTTACACTCTCTTACACTCTGCTGATGACTCTTACACTCTGTTACTGTCTCTGACACTCTCCTACACTCTGTTACTGTCTAATACACTCTGCTACTGTCTCTTTCACTCTCTTACACTATGTTACACTCTCTTACACTCTGCTGCTGTCTCTTACACTCTGTTACTGTCTCTTACACTCTGTTACTGTCTCTTACACTCTGTTACTGTCTCTTACACTCTCCTACACTCTGTTACTGTCTCTTACACTCTCTTACACTCTGTTACACTCTCTTACACGCTGTTACACTCTCCTACACTCTGTTACTGTCTATTACACTCTGCTACTGTCTCTTTCACTCTCTTACACTATGTTACACTCTCTTACACTCTGCTGCTGTCTCTTACACTCTGTTACCGTCTCCTATACTCTGTTACTGTCTCCTATGCTCTGTCACACTCTCTTACACTCCGCTACTGTCTCATATACTCTTTTACTGTCTCTTACACAGGTTTACGATGTCTACGCGAAGAGATCCCCAAAGACGTTCACAGTATACTGAGATCATTCAGGACTATGTGATCCTAGAGGACGGTATATGCCATGTGACACTCTGGTACACTCTACTACACTCTACTACTGCCTCTTTCACTCTGCTACTGTCTCTTACACTCTGTTACTGTCTCTTACACTTTGCTACTGTATCTTACACTCTGCTATTGTCTCTTACACTCTGCTACTGTCTATAACACTCTCTTACACTCTGTTACTGTCTATTACACTCTGCTACTGTCTCTTTCACTCTCTTACACTATGTTACACTCTCTTACACTCTGCTGCTGTCTCTTACACTCTGTTACTGTCTCTTACACTCTGTTACTGTCTCTTACACTCTACTACACTCTGTTACTGTCTCTTACACTCTCTTACACTCTGTTACACTCTCTTACATGCTGTTACACTCTCTTACACTCTGTTACTGTCTCTTACACTCTCTTACACTCTGCTACTGTCTCTTACACTCTGCTACTGTCTCTTACACTCTGCTACTCTCTCTTTCACTCTGCTTCTGTCTCTTACACTCTGCTACTGACTCTTACGCTCTGTTACTGTCTCTTACACTCTGTTACACTCTCTTACACTCGGCTGCTGTCTCTTACACTCTGTTACTGTCTCTTACACTCTTACTGTCTCTTACACTCTCTTACACTCTCCTACACTCTGCTACTGTCTCTTACACCCTCTTACACTCTGTTACTGTCTCTTACACTCTGTTACTGTCTCTTACACTCTCCTACACTATGTTACTGTCTCTTACACTCTCTTACACTCTGTTACACTCTCTTACACTCTGTAACTGTCTCTTACACTCTCTTACACTCTGCTACTGTCTATAACACTCTCTTACACTCTGTTACTGTCCATTACACTCTGCTACTGTCTCTTACACTCTCTTACACTATGTTACACTCTGCTACAGTCTATTACACTCTGCTACTGTCTCTTACACTCTGCTATTGTCTCTTACACTCTGATACTGTCTATAACACTCTCTTACACTCTGTTACTGTCTATTACACTCTGCTACTGTCTCTTACACTCTCTTACACTCTGCTGCTGTCTATTACACTCTGCTACTGTCTCTTACACTCTGCTATTGTCTATAACACTCTGCTACTGTCTATAACACTCTCTTACACTCTCTTACTGTCTATTACACTCCGCTACTGTCTCTTACACTCTCTTACACTCTGTTACACTCTGTTACAGTCTATTACACTCGGCTACTGTCTCTTACACTCTGCTATTGTCTCTTGCACTCTGCTACTGTCTATAACACTCTCTTACACTCTGTTACTGTCTATTACACTCTGCTATTGTCTCTTACACTCTCTTACACTCTGTTACAGTCTATTACACTCTGCTACTGTCTCTTACACTCTATTACACTCTGTTACTGTCTATTACACTCTGCTACTGTCTCTTACACTCTCTTACACTATGTTACACTCTCTTACACTCTGCTGCTGTCTCTTACACTCTGTTACTGTCTCTTACACTCCGTTACTGTCTCTTACACTCTCCTACACTCTGTTACTGTCTCTTACACTCTGTTACACTCTCTTACTGTCTCTTACACTCTGTTACACTCTCTTACACGCTGTTACACTCTCTTACACTCTGTTACTGTCTCTTACACTCTTACACTCTGCTACTGTCTCTTACACTCTGCTACTGTCTCTTACACTCTGCTACTCTCTCTTTCACTTTGCTTCTGTCTCTTACACACTGCTACTGTCTCTTACGCTCTGTTACTGTCTCTTACACTCTACTACACTCTCGTATACTCTGTTACTGTCTCTTACACTCTGTTACTGTCTCTTACACTCTGTTACTGTCTCGTACACTCTGTTACTGTCTCTTACACTCTGTTACACTCTCTTACTGTCTCTTACACTCTCTTACACTCTGCTGCTGTCTCTTACACTCTGTTACTGTCTCTTACACTCTGTTACTGTCTATTACACTCTCTTACACTCTCCTACACTCTCCTACACTCTTCTACTGTCTCTTACACCCCCTTACACTCTGTTACTGTCTCTTACACTCCCTTACACTCTGTTACACTCTCTTACATGCTGTTACACTCTCTTACACGCTGTTACACCCTCTTACACACTGTTACTGTCTCTTACACTCTCTTACACTCTGCTACTATCTCTTACACTCTGTTACTGTCTCTTACACTCTGTTACTGTCTCTTACACTCTGCTACTGTCTCTTTCACTCTGCTACTGTCTCTTACACTCTGCTACTATCTCTTATGCTCTGTTACTGTCTCTTACACTCTACTACACTCTCATACACTCTGTTACTGTCTCTTACACTATGTTACTGTCTCTTACACTCTGTTACTGTCTCTTACACTCTGCTATTGTCTCTTACACTCTGCTACTGTCTATAACACTGTCTTACACTCTGTTGCTGTCTATTACACTCTGCTACTGTCTCTTTCACTCTCTTACACTATGTTACACTCTCTTACACTCTGCTGCTGTCTCTTACACTCTGTTACTGTCTCTTACACTCTGTTACTGTCTCTTACACTCTCCTACACTCTGTTACTGTCTCCTACACTCTCTTACACTCTTTTACACTCTCTTACACGCTGTTACACTCTATTACACTCTGTTAATTTCTCTTACACTCTCTTACACTCTGCTACTGTCTCTTACACTCTGCTACTCTCTCTTTCACTCTGTTTCTGTCTCTTACACTCTGCTTCTGTCTCTTATGCTCTGTTACTGTCTCTTATGCTCTGTTACTGTCTCTTACACTCTACTACACTCTCGTACACTCTGTTACTGTCTCTTACACTCTGTTACACTCTCTTACACTCTGTTACTGTCTCTTACACTCTGCTGCTGTCTCTTACACTCTGTTACTGTCTCTTACACTCTCTTATACTCTCCTACACTCTGCTACTGTCTCTTACACCCTCTTACACTCTTACTGTCTCTTACACTCTGTTACTGTCTCTTAAACTCTGCTACTGTCTATAACACTCTCTTACACTCTATTACTGTCTATTACACTCTGCTACTGTCTCTTACACTCTCTTACACTATTTTACACTCTGCTACAGTCTATTACACTCTGCTACTGTCTCTTACACTCTGCTATTGTCCCTTACACTCTGCTACTGTCTATAACACTCTCTTACACTCTCTTACACTCTGCTACTGTCTCTTACACTCTCCTACACTATGTTACTGTCTCTTACACTCTCTTACACTCTGTTACACTCTCTTACACTCTGTAACTGTCTCTTACACTCTCTTACACTCTGCTACTGTCTATAACACTCTCTTACACTCTGTTACTGTCTATTACACTCTGCTACTGTCTCTTACACTCTCTTACACTATGTTACACTCTGCTACAGTCTATTACACTCTGCTACTGTCTCTTACACTCTGCTATTGTCTCTTACACTCTGCTACTGTCTATAACACTCTCTTACACTCTGTTACTGTCTATTACACTCTGCTACTGTCTCTTACACTCTCTTACACTCTGCTGCTGTCTATTACACTCTGCTACTGTCTCTTACACTCTGCTATTGTCTATAACACTCTGCTACTGTCTATAACACTCTCTTACACTCTGTTACTGTCTATTACACTCTGCTACTGTCTCTTACACTCTCTTACACTCTGCTGCTGTCTCTTACACTCTGTTACTGTCTCTTACACTCTGTTACACTCTCTTACACTCTCTTACACTCTCTTACACTCTGTAACTGTCTCTTACACTCTCTTACACTCTGTTACTGTCTCCTATACTCTGTTACACTTTCTTACACTCCACTACTGTCTCATATACTCTTTTACTGTCTCTTACACAGGTTTACGAGGTCTACGCGAAGAGATCCCCAAAGACGTTCACAGTATACTGAGATCATTCAGGACTATGTGATCCTAGAGGACGGTATATGCCATGTGACACTCTCTTACACTCTACTACACTCTACTACTGTCTCTTTCACTCTGCTACTGTCTCTTACACTCTGTTACTGTCTTTTACACTCTGTTACTGTATCTTACACTCTGCTACTGTATCTTACACTCTGCTATTGTCTCTTACACTCTGTTACTGTCTATTACACTCTGCTACTGTCTCTTACACTCTCTTACACTATGTTACACTCTCTTACACTCTGCTGCTGACTCTTACACTCTGTTACTGTCTCTGACACTCTCCTACACTCTGTTACTGTCTATTACACTCTGCTACTGTCTCTTTCACTCTCTTACACTATGTTACACTCTCTTACACTCTGCTGCTGTCTCTTACACTCTGTTACTGTCTCTTACACTCTACTACACTCTGTTACTGTCTCTTACACTCTCTTACACTCTGTTACACTCTCTTACATGCTGTTACACTCTCTTACACTCTGTTACTGTCTCTTACACTCTCTTACACTCTGCTACTGTCTCTTACACTCTGCTACTGTCTCTTACACTCTGCTACTCTCTCTTTCACTCTGCTTCTGTCTCTTACACTCTGCTACTGTCTCTTACGCTCTGTTACTGTCTCTTACACTCTGTTACACTCTCTTACACTCTGCTGCTGTCTCTTACACTCTGTTACTGTCTCTTACACTCTTACTGTCTCTTACACTCTCTTACACTCTCCTACACTCTGCTACTGTCTCTTACACCCTCTTACACTCTGTTACTGTCTCTTACACTCTGTTACTGTCTCTTACACTCTCCTACACTATGTTACTGTCTCTTACACTCTCTTACACTCTGTTACACTCTCTTACACTCTGTAACTGTCTCTTACACTCTCTTACACTCTGCTACTGTCTATAACACTCTCTTACACTCTGTTACTGTCTATTACACTCTGCTACTGTCTCTTACACTCTCTTACACTATGTTACACTCTGCTACTGTCTCTTACACTCTGCTATTGTCTCTTACACTCTGCTACTGTCTATAACACTCTCTTACACTCTGTTACTGTCTATTACACTCTGCTACTGTCTCTTACACTCTCTTACACTCTGCTGCTGTCTATTACACTCTGCTACTGTCTCTTACACTCTGCTATTGTCTATAACACTCTGCTACTGTCTATAACACTCTCTTACACTCTGTTACTGTCTATTACACTCTGCTACTGTCTCTTACACTCTCTTACACTCTGCTGCTGTCTCTTACAATCTGTTACTGTCTCTTACACTCTGTTACACTCTCTTACACTCTGTAACTGTCTCTTACACTCTCTTACACTCTGTTACTGTCTCCTATACTCTGTTACAATTTCTTACACTCCACTACTGTCTCATATACTCTTTTACTGTCTCTTACACAGGTTTACGAGGTCTACGCGAAGAGATCCCCAAAGACGTTCACAGTATACTGAGATCATTCAGGACTATGTGATCCTAGAGGACGGTATATGCCATGTGACACTCTCTTACACTCTACTACACTCTACTACTGTCTCTTTCACTCTGCTACTGTCTCTTACACTCTGTTACTGTCTTTTACACTCTGTTACTGTCTCTTACACTCTGCTACTGTATCTTACACTCTGCTATTGTCTCTTACACTCTGCTATTGTCTCTTACACTCTGCTACAGTCTATAACACTCTTTTACACTATGTTACACTCTCTTACACTCTGCTGCTGACTCTTACACTCTGTTACTGTCTATTACACTCTGCTACTGTCTCTTACACTCTCTTACACTATGTTACACTCTCTTACACTCTGCTGCTGACTCTTACACTCTGTTACTGTCTCTGACACTCTCCTACACTCTGTTACTGTCTATTACACTCTGCTACTGTCTCTTTCACTCTCTTACACTATACTACACTCTCTTACACTCTGCTGCTGTCTCTTACACTCTGTTACTGTCTCTTACACTCTGTTACTGTCTCTTACACTCTGTTACTGTCTCTTACACTCTCCTACACTCTGTTACTGTCTCTTACACTCTCTTACACTCTGTTACACTCTCTTACACGCTGTTACACTCTCCTACACTCTGTTACTGTCTATTACACTCTGCTACTGTCTCTTTCACTCTCTTACACTATGTTACACTCTCTTACACTCTGCTGCTGTCTCTTACACTCTGTTACTGTCTCTTACACTCTGTTACTGTCTCTTACACTCTCTTACACTCTGTTACCGTCTCCTATACTCTGTTACTGTCTCCTATGCTCTGTCACACTCTCTTACACTCCGCTACTGTCTCATATACTCTTTTACTGTCTCTTACACAGGTTTACGATGTCTACGCGAAGAGATCCCCAAAGACGTTCACAGTATACTGAGATCATTCAGGACTATGTGATCCTAGAGGACGGTATATGCCATGTGACACTCTGGTACACTCTACTACACTCTACTACTGCCTCTTTCACTCTGCTACTGTCTCTTACACTCTGTTACTGTCTCTTACACTTTGCTACTGTATCTTACACTCTGCTATTGTCTCTTACACTCTGCTACTGTCTATAACACTCTCTTACACTCTGTTACTGTCTATTACACTCTGCTACTGTCTCTTTCACTCTCTTACACTATGTTACACTCTCTTACACTCTGCTGCTGTCTCTTACACTCTGTTACTGTCTCTTACACTCTGTTACTGTCTCTTACACTCTACTACACTCTGTTACTGTCTCTTACACTCTCTTACACTCTGTTACACTCTCTTACATGCTGTTACACTCTCTTACACTCTGTTACTGTCTCTTACACTCTCTTACACTCTGCTACTGTCTCTTACACTCTGCTACTCTCTCTTTCACTCTGTTTCTGTCTCTTTCACTCTGCTTCTGTCTCTTATGCTCTGTTACTGTCTCTTATGCTCTGTTACTGTCTCTTACACTCTACTACACTCTCGTACACTCTGTTACTGTCTCTTACACTCTGTTACTGTCTCTTACACTCTGCTGCTGTCTCTTACACTCTGTTGCTGTCTCTTACACTCTGTTACTGTCTCTTACACTCTCTTACACTCTCCTACACTCTGCTACTGTCTCTTACACCCTCTTACACTCTTACTGTCTCTTACACTCTGTTACTGTCTCTTAAACTCTGCTACTGTCTATAACACTCTCTTACACTCTATTACTGTCTATTACACTCTGCTACTGTCTCTTACACTCTCTTACACTATTTTACACTCTGCTACAGTCTATTACACTCTGCTACTGTCTCTTACACTCTGCTATTGTCCCTTACACTCTGCTACTGTCTATAACACTCTCTTACACTCTCTTACACTCTGCTACTGTCTCTTACACTCTGTTACTGTCTCTTACACTCTCATACACTATGTTACTGTCTCTTACACTCTCTTACACTCTGTTACACTCTCTTACACTCTGTAACTGTCTCTTACACTCTCTTACACTCTGCTACTGTCTATAACACTCTCTTACACTCTGTTACTGTCTATTACACTCTGCTACTGTCTCTTACACTCTCTTACACTCTGCTGCTGTCTATTACACTCTGCTACTGTCTCTTACACTCTGCTATTGTCTCTTACACTCTGCTACTGTCTATAACACTCTCTTACACTCTGTTACTGTCTATTACACTCTGCTACTGTCTCTTACACTCTCTTACACTCTGCTGCTGTCTATTACACTCTGCTACTGTCTCTTACACTCTGCTATTGTCTATAACACTCTGCTACTGTCTATAACACTCTCTTACACTCTGTTACTGTCTATTACACTCTGCGACTGTCTCTTCAACTCTCTTACACTCTTCTGCTGTCTCTTACACTCTGTTACTGTCTCTTACACTATGTTACACTCTCTTACACTCTGTAACTGTCTCTTACACTCTCTTACACTCTGTTACTGTCTCCTATACTCTGTTACTGTCTCCTATACTCTGTTACACTCTCTTACACTCTGCTGCTGTCTCTTACACTCTGTTACTGTCTCTTACACTCTGTTACTGTCTCTTACACTCTCTTACACTCTCCTACACTCTGCTACTGTCTCTTACACCCTCTTACACTCTGTTACTGTCTCTTACACTCTGTTACTGTCTCTTAAACTCTGCTACTGTCTATAACACTCTCTTACACTCTGTTACTGTCTATTACACTCTGCTACTGTCTCTTACACTCTCTTACACTATGTTACACTCTGCTACAGTCTATTACACTCTGCTACTGTCTCTTACACTCTGCTATTGTCTCTTACACTCTGCTACTGTCTATAACACTCTCTTACACTCTGTTACTGTCTATTACACTCTGCTACTGTCTCTTACACTCTCTTACACTCTGCTGCTGTCTATTACACTCTGCTACTGTCTCTTACACTCTGCTATTGTCTATAACACTCTGCTACTGTCTATAACACTCTCTTACACTCTGTTACTGTCTATTACACTCTGCTACTGTCTCTTACACTCTCTTACACTCTGCTGCTGTCTCTTACACTCTGTTACTGTCTCTTACACTCTGTTACACTCTCTTACACTCTCTTACACTCTCTTACACTCTGTAACTGTCTCTTACACTCTCTTACACTCTGTTACTGTCTCCTATACTCTGTTACACTTTCTTACACTCCACTACTGTCTCATATACTCTTTTACTGTCTCTTACACAGGTTTACGAGGTCTACGCGAAGAGATCCCCAAAGACGTTCACAGTATACTGAGATCATTCAGGACTATGTGATCCTAGAGGACGGTATATGCCATGTGACACTCTCTTACACTCTACTACACTCTACTACTGTCTCTTTCACTCTGCTACTGTCTCTTACACTCTGTTACTGTCTTTTACACTCTGTTACTGTATCTTACACTCTGCTACTGTATCTTACACTCTGCTATTGTCTCTTACACTCTGTTACTGTCTATTACACTCTGCTACTGTCTCTTACACTCTCTTACACTATGTTACACTCTCTTACACTCTGCTGCTGACTCTTACACTCTGTTACTGTCTCTGACACTCTCCTACACTCTGTTACTGTCTATTACACTCTGCTACTGTCTCTTTCACTCTCTTACACTATGTTACACTCTCTTACACTCTGCTGCTGTCTCTTACACTCTGTTACTGTCTCTTACACTCTACTACACTCTGTTACTGTCTCTTACACTCTCTTACACTCTGTTACACTCTCTTACATGCTGTTACACTCTCTTACACTCTGTTACTGTCTCTTACACTCTCTTACACTCTGCTACTGTCTCTTACACTCTGCTACTGTCTCTTACACTCTGCTACTCTCTCTTTCACTCTGCTTCTGTCTCTTACACTCTGCTACTGTCTCTTACGCTCTGTTACTGTCTCTTACACTCTGTTACACTCTCTTACACTCTGCTGCTGTCTCTTACACTCTGTTACTGTCTCTTACACTCTTACTGTCTCTTACACTCTCTTACACTCTCCTACACTCTGCTACTGTCTCTTACACCCTCTTACACTCTGTTACTGTCTCTTACACTCTGTTACTGTCTCTTACACTCTCCTACACTATGTTACTGTCTCTTACACTCTCTTACACTCTGTTACACTCTCTTACACTCTGTAACTGTCTCTTACACTCTCTTACACTCTGCTACTGTCTATAACACTCTCTTACACTCTGTTACTGTCTATTACACTCTGCTACTGTCTCTTACACTCTCTTACACTATGTTACACTCTGCTACTGTCTCTTACACTCTGCTATTGTCTCTTACACTCTGCTACTGTCTATAACACTCTCTTACACTCTGTTACTGTCTATTACACTCTGCTACTGTCTCTTACACTCTCTTACACTCTGCTGCTGTCTATTACACTCTGCTACTGTCTCTTACACTCTGCTATTGTCTATAACACTCTGCTACTGTCTATAACACTCTCTTACACTCTGTTACTGTCTATTACACTCTGCTACTGTCTCTTACACTCTCTTACACTCTGCTGCTGTCTCTTACACTCTGTTACTGTCTCTTACACTCTGTTACACTCTCTTACACTCTGTAACTGTCTCTTACACTCTCTTACACTCTGTTACTGTCTCCTATACTCTGTTACAATTTCTTACACTCCACTACTGTCTCATATACTCTTTTACTGTCTCTTACACAGGTTTACGAGGTCTACGCGAAGAGATCCCCAAAGACGTTCACAGTATACTGAGATCATTCAGGACTATGTGATCCTAGAGGACGGTATATGCCATGTGACACTCTCTTACACTCTACTACACTCTACTACTGTCTCTTTCACTCTGCTACTGTCTCTTACACTCTGTTACTGTCTTTTACACTCTGTTACTGTCTCTTACACTCTGCTACTGTATCTTACACTCTGCTATTGTCTCTTACACTCTGCTATTGTCTCTTACACTCTGCTACAGTCTATAACACTCTTTTACACTATGTTACACTCTCTTACACTCTGCTGCTGACTCTTACACTCTGTTACTGTCTATTACACTCTGCTACTGTCTCTTACACTCTCTTACACTATGTTACACTCTCTTACACTCTGCTGCTGACTCTTACACTCTGTTACTGTCTCTGACACTCTCCTACACTCTGTTACTGTCTATTACACTCTGCTACTGTCTCTTTCACTCTCTTACACTATACTACACTCTCTTACACTCTGCTGCTGTCTCTTACACTCTGTTACTGTCTCTTACACTCTGTTACTGTCTCTTACACTCTGTTACTGTCTCTTACACTCTCCTACACTCTGTTACTGTCTCTTACACTCTCTTACACTCTGTTACACTCTCTTACACGCTGTTACACTCTCCTACACTCTGTTACTGTCTATTACACTCTGCTACTGTCTCTTTCACTCTCTTACACTATGTTACACTCTCTTACACTCTGCTGCTGTCTCTTACACTCTGTTACTGTCTCTTACACTCTGTTACTGTCTCTTACACTCTCTTACACTCTGTTACCGTCTCCTATACTCTGTTACTGTCTCCTATGCTCTGTCACACTCTCTTACACTCCGCTACTGTCTCATATACTCTTTTACTGTCTCTTACACAGGTTTACGATGTCTACGCGAAGAGATCCCCAAAGACGTTCACAGTATACTGAGATCATTCAGGACTATGTGATCCTAGAGGACGGTATATGCCATGTGACACTCTGGTACACTCTACTACACTCTACTACTGCCTCTTTCACTCTGCTACTGTCTCTTACACTCTGTTACTGTCTCTTACACTTTGCTACTGTATCTTACACTCTGCTATTGTCTCTTACACTCTGCTACTGTCTATAACACTCTCTTACACTCTGTTACTGTCTATTACACTCTGCTACTGTCTCTTTCACTCTCTTACACTATGTTACACTCTCTTACACTCTGCTGCTGTCTCTTACACTCTGTTACTGTCTCTTACACTCTGTTACTGTCTCTTACACTCTACTACACTCTGTTACTGTCTCTTACACTCTCTTACACTCTGTTACACTCTCTTACATGCTGTTACACTCTCTTACACTCTGTTACTGTCTCTTACACTCTCTTACACTCTGCTACTGTCTCTTACACTCTGCTACTCTCTCTTTCACTCTGTTTCTGTCTCTTTCACTCTGCTTCTGTCTCTTATGCTCTGTTACTGTCTCTTATGCTCTGTTACTGTCTCTTACACTCTACTACACTCTCGTACACTCTGTTACTGTCTCTTACACTCTGTTACTGTCTCTTACACTCTGCTGCTGTCTCTTACACTCTGTTGCTGTCTCTTACACTCTGTTACTGTCTCTTACACTCTCTTACACTCTCCTACACTCTGCTACTGTCTCTTACACCCTCTTACACTCTTACTGTCTCTTACACTCTGTTACTGTCTCTTAAACTCTGCTACTGTCTATAACACTCTCTTACACTCTATTACTGTCTATTACACTCTGCTACTGTCTCTTACACTCTCTTACACTATTTTACACTCTGCTACAGTCTATTACACTCTGCTACTGTCTCTTACACTCTGCTATTGTCCCTTACACTCTGCTACTGTCTATAACACTCTCTTACACTCTCTTACACTCTGCTACTGTCTCTTACACTCTGTTACTGTCTCTTACACTCTCATACACTATGTTACTGTCTCTTACACTCTCTTACACTCTGTTACACTCTCTTACACTCTGTAACTGTCTCTTACACTCTCTTACACTCTGCTACTGTCTATAACACTCTCTTACACTCTGTTACTGTCTATTACACTCTGCTACTGTCTCTTACACTCTCTTACACTCTGCTGCTGTCTATTACACTCTGCTACTGTCTCTTACACTCTGCTATTGTCTCTTACACTCTGCTACTGTCTATAACACTCTCTTACACTCTGTTACTGTCTATTACACTCTGCTACTGTCTCTTACACTCTCTTACACTCTGCTGCTGTCTATTACACTCTGCTACTGTCTCTTACACTCTGCTATTGTCTATAACACTCTGCTACTGTCTATAACACTCTCTTACACTCTGTTACTGTCTATTACACTCTGCGACTGTCTCTTCAACTCTCTTACACTCTTCTGCTGTCTCTTACACTCTGTTACTGTCTCTTACACTATGTTACACTCTCTTACACTCTGTAACTGTCTCTTACACTCTCTTACACTCTGTTACTGTCTCCTATACTCTGTTACTGTCTCCTATACTCTGTTACACTCTCTTACACTCTGCTGCTGTCTCTTACACTCTGTTACTGTCTCTTACACTCTGTTACTGTCTCTTACACTCTCTTACACTCTCCTACACTCTGCTACTGTCTCTTACACCCTCTTACACTCTGTTACTGTCTCTTACACTCTGTTACTGTCTCTTAAACTCTGCTACTGTCTATAACACTCTCTTACACTCTGTTACTGTCTATTACACTCTGCTACTGTCTCTTACACTCTCTTACACTATGTTACACTCTGCTACAGTCTATTACACTCTGCTACTGTCTCTTACACTCTGCTATTGTCTCTTACACTCTGCTACTGTCTATAACACTCTCTTACACTCTGTTACTGTCTATTACACTCTGCTACTGTCTCTTACACTCTCTTACACTCTGCTGCTGTCTATTACACTCTGCTACTGTCTCTTACACTCTGCTATTGTCTATAACACTCTGCTACTGTCTATAACACTCTCTTACACTCTGTTACTGTCTATTACACTCTGCTACTGTCTCTTACACTCTCTTACACTCTGCTGCTGTCTCTTACACTCTGTTACTGTCTCTTACACTCTGTTACACTCTCTTACACTCTCTTACACTCTCTTACACTCTGTAACTGTCTCTTACACTCTCTTACACTCTGTTACTGTCTCCTATACTCTGTTACACTTTCTTACACTCCACTACTGTCTCATATACTCTTTTACTGTCTCTTACACAGGTTTACGAGGTCTACGCGAAGAGATCCCCAAAGACGTTCACAGTATACTGAGATCATTCAGGACTATGTGATCCTAGAGGACGGTATATGCCATGTGACACTCTCTTACACTCTACTACACTCTACTACTGTCTCTTTCACTCTGCTACTGTCTCTTACACTCTGTTACTGTCTTTTACACTCTGTTACTGTATCTTACACTCTGCTACTGTATCTTACACTCTGCTATTGTCTCTTACACTCTGTTACTGTCTATTACACTCTGCTACTGTCTCTTACACTCTCTTACACTATGTTACACTCTCTTACACTCTGCTGCTGACTCTTACACTCTGTTACTGTCTCTGACACTCTCCTACACTCTGTTACTGTCTATTACACTCTGCTACTGTCTCTTTCACTCTCTTACACTATGTTACACTCTCTTACACTCTGCTGCTGTCTCTTACACTCTGTTACTGTCTCTTACACTCTACTACACTCTGTTACTGTCTCTTACACTCTCTTACACTCTGTTACACTCTCTTACATGCTGTTACACTCTCTTACACTCTGTTACTGTCTCTTACACTCTCTTACACTCTGCTACTGTCTCTTACACTCTGCTACTGTCTCTTACACTCTGCTACTCTCTCTTTCACTCTGCTTCTGTCTCTTACACTCTGCTACTGTCTCTTACGCTCTGTTACTGTCTCTTACACTCTGTTACACTCTCTTACACTCTGCTGCTGTCTCTTACACTCTGTTACTGTCTCTTACACTCTTACTGTCTCTTACACTCTCTTACACTCTCCTACACTCTGCTACTGTCTCTTACACCCTCTTACACTCTGTTACTGTCTCTTACACTCTGTTACTGTCTCTTACACTCTCCTACACTATGTTACTGTCTCTTACACTCTCTTACACTCTGTTACACTCTCTTACACTCTGTAACTGTCTCTTACACTCTCTTACACTCTGCTACTGTCTATAACACTCTCTTACACTCTGTTACTGTCTATTACACTCTGCTACTGTCTCTTACACTCTCTTACACTATGTTACACTCTGCTACTGTCTCTTACACTCTGCTATTGTCTCTTACACTCTGCTACTGTCTATAACACTCTCTTACACTCTGTTACTGTCTATTACACTCTGCTACTGTCTCTTACACTCTCTTACACTCTGCTGCTGTCTATTACACTCTGCTACTGTCTCTTACACTCTGCTATTGTCTATAACACTCTGCTACTGTCTATAACACTCTCTTACACTCTGTTACTGTCTATTACACTCTGCTACTGTCTCTTACACTCTCTTACACTCTGCTGCTGTCTCTTACACTCTGTTACTGTCTCTTACACTCTGTTACACTCTCTTACACTCTGTAACTGTCTCTTACACTCTCTTACACTCTGTTACTGTCTCCTATACTCTGTTACAATTTCTTACACTCCACTACTGTCTCATATACTCTTTTACTGTCTCTTACACAGGTTTACGAGGTCTACGCGAAGAGATCCCCAAAGACGTTCACAGTATACTGAGATCATTCAGGACTATGTGATCCTAGAGGACGGTATATGCCATGTGACACTCTCTTACACTCTACTACACTCTACTACTGTCTCTTTCACTCTGCTACTGTCTCTTACACTCTGTTACTGTCTTTTACACTCTGTTACTGTCTCTTACACTCTGCTACTGTATCTTACACTCTGCTATTGTCTCTTACACTCTGCTATTGTCTCTTACACTCTGCTACAGTCTATAACACTCTTTTACACTATGTTACACTCTCTTACACTCTGCTGCTGACTCTTACACTCTGTTACTGTCTATTACACTCTGCTACTGTCTCTTACACTCTCTTACACTATGTTACACTCTCTTACACTCTGCTGCTGACTCTTACACTCTGTTACTGTCTCTGACACTCTCCTACACTCTGTTACTGTCTATTACACTCTGCTACTGTCTCTTTCACTCTCTTACACTATACTACACTCTCTTACACTCTGCTGCTGTCTCTTACACTCTGTTACTGTCTCTTACACTCTGTTACTGTCTCTTACACTCTGTTACTGTCTCTTACACTCTCCTACACTCTGTTACTGTCTCTTACACTCTCTTACACTCTGTTACACTCTCTTACACGCTGTTACACTCTCCTACACTCTGTTACTGTCTATTACACTCTGCTACTGTCTCTTTCACTCTCTTACACTATGTTACACTCTCTTACACTCTGCTGCTGTCTCTTACACTCTGTTACTGTCTCTTACACTCTGTTACTGTCTCTTACACTCTCTTACACTCTGTTACCGTCTCCTATACTCTGTTACTGTCTCCTATGCTCTGTCACACTCTCTTACACTCCGCTACTGTCTCATATACTCTTTTACTGTCTCTTACACAGGTTTACGATGTCTACGCGAAGAGATCCCCAAAGACGTTCACAGTATACTGAGATCATTCAGGACTATGTGATCCTAGAGGACGGTATATGCCATGTGACACTCTGGTACACTCTACTACACTCTACTACTGCCTCTTTCACTCTGCTACTGTCTCTTACACTCTGTTACTGTCTCTTACACTTTGCTACTGTATCTTACACTCTGCTATTGTCTCTTACACTCTGCTACTGTCTATAACACTCTCTTACACTCTGTTACTGTCTATTACACTCTGCTACTGTCTCTTTCACTCTCTTACACTATGTTACACTCTCTTACACTCTGCTGCTGTCTCTTACACTCTGTTACTGTCTCTTACACTCTGTTACTGTCTCTTACACTCTACTACACTCTGTTACTGTCTCTTACACTCTCTTACACTCTGTTACACTCTCTTACATGCTGTTACACTCTCTTACACTCTGTTACTGTCTCTTACACTCTCTTACACTCTGCTACTGTCTCTTACACTCTGCTACTCTCTCTTTCACTCTGTTTCTGTCTCTTTCACTCTGCTTCTGTCTCTTATGCTCTGTTACTGTCTCTTATGCTCTGTTACTGTCTCTTACACTCTACTACACTCTCGTACACTCTGTTACTGTCTCTTACACTCTGTTACTGTCTCTTACACTCTGCTGCTGTCTCTTACACTCTGTTGCTGTCTCTTACACTCTGTTACTGTCTCTTACACTCTCTTACACTCTCCTACACTCTGCTACTGTCTCTTACACCCTCTTACACTCTTACTGTCTCTTACACTCTGTTACTGTCTCTTAAACTCTGCTACTGTCTATAACACTCTCTTACACTCTATTACTGTCTATTACACTCTGCTACTGTCTCTTACACTCTCTTACACTATTTTACACTCTGCTACAGTCTATTACACTCTGCTACTGTCTCTTACACTCTGCTATTGTCCCTTACACTCTGCTACTGTCTATAACACTCTCTTACACTCTCTTACACTCTGCTACTGTCTCTTACACTCTGTTACTGTCTCTTACACTCTCATACACTATGTTACTGTCTCTTACACTCTCTTACACTCTGTTACACTCTCTTACACTCTGTAACTGTCTCTTACACTCTCTTACACTCTGCTACTGTCTATAACACTCTCTTACACTCTGTTACTGTCTATTACACTCTGCTACTGTCTCTTACACTCTCTTACACTCTGCTGCTGTCTATTACACTCTGCTACTGTCTCTTACACTCTGCTATTGTCTCTTACACTCTGCTACTGTCTATAACACTCTCTTACACTCTGTTACTGTCTATTACACTCTGCTACTGTCTCTTACACTCTCTTACACTCTGCTGCTGTCTCTTACACTCTGCTATTGTCTATAACACTCTGCTACTGTCTATAACACTCTGCTACTGTCTATAACACTCTCTTACACTCTGTTACTGTCTATTACACTCTGCGACTGTCTCTTCAACTCTCTTACACTCTTCTGCTGTCTCTTACACTCTGTTACTGTCTCTTACACTATGTTACACTCTCTTACACTCTGTAACTGTCTCTTACACTCTCTTACACTCTGTTACTGTCTCCTATACTCTGTTACTGTCTCCTATACTCTGTTACACTCTCTTACACTCTGCTGCTGTCTCTTACACTCTGTTACTGTCTCTTACACTCTGTTACTGTCTCTTACACTCTCTTACACTCTCCTACACTCTGCTACTGTCTCTTACACCCTCTTACACTCTGTTACTGTCTCTTACACTCTGTTACTGTCTCTTAAACTCTGCTACTGTCTATAACACTCTCTTACACTCTGTTACTGTCTATTACACTCTGCTACTGTCTCTTACACTCTCTTACACTATGTTACACTCTGCTACAGTCTATTACACTCTGCTACTGTCTCTTACACTCTGCTATTGTCTCTTACACTCTGCTACTGTCTATAACACTCTCTTACACTCTGTTACTGTCTATTACACTCTGCTACTGTCTCTTACACTCTCTTACACTCTGCTGCTGTCTATTACACTCTGCTACTGTCTCTTACACTCTGCTATTGTCTATAACACTCTGCTACTGTCTATAACACTCTCTTACACTCTGTTACTGTCTATTACACTCTGCTACTGTCTCTTACACTCTCTTACACTCTGCTGCTGTCTCTTACACTCTGTTACTGTCTCTTACACTCTGTTACACTCTCTTACACTCTCTTACACTCTCTTACACTCTGTAACTGTCTCTTACACTCTCTTACACTCTGTTACTGTCTCCTATACTCTGTTACACTTTCTTACACTCCACTACTGTCTCATATACTCTTTTACTGTCTCTTACACAGGTTTACGAGGTCTACGCGAAGAGATCCCCAAAGACGTTCACAGTATACTGAGATCATTCAGGACTATGTGATCCTAGAGGACGGTATATGCCATGTGACACTCTCTTACACTCTACTACACTCTACTACTGTCTCTTTCACTCTGCTACTGTCTCTTACACTCTGTTACTGTCTTTTACACTCTGTTACTGTATCTTACACTCTGCTACTGTATCTTACACTCTGCTATTGTCTCTTACACTCTGTTACTGTCTATTACACTCTGCTACTGTCTCTTACACTCTCTTACACTATGTTACACTCTCTTACACTCTGCTGCTGACTCTTACACTCTGTTACTGTCTCTGACACTCTCCTACACTCTGTTACTGTCTATTACACTCTGCTACTGTCTCTTTCACTCTCTTACACTATGTTACACTCTCTTACACTCTGCTGCTGTCTCTTACACTCTGTTACTGTCTCTTACACTCTACTACACTCTGTTACTGTCTCTTACACTCTCTTACACTCTGTTACACTCTCTTACATGCTGTTACACTCTCTTACACTCTGTTACTGTCTCTTACACTCTCTTACACTCTGCTACTGTCTCTTACACTCTGCTACTGTCTCTTACACTCTGCTACTCTCTCTTTCACTCTGCTTCTGTCTCTTACACTCTGCTACTGTCTCTTACGCTCTGTTACTGTCTCTTACACTCTGTTACACTCTCTTACACTCTGCTGCTGTCTCTTACACTCTGTTACTGTCTCTTACACTCTTACTGTCTCTTACACTCTCTTACACTCTCCTACACTCTGCTACTGTCTCTTACACCCTCTTACACTCTGTTACTGTCTCTTACACTCTGTTACTGTCTCTTACACTCTCCTACACTATGTTACTGTCTCTTACACTCTCTTACACTCTGTTACACTCTCTTACACTCTGTAACTGTCTCTTACACTCTCTTACACTCTGCTACTGTCTATAACACTCTCTTACACTCTGTTACTGTCTATTACACTCTGCTACTGTCTCTTACACTCTCTTACACTATGTTACACTCTGCTACTGTCTCTTACACTCTGCTATTGTCTCTTACACTCTGCTACTGTCTATAACACTCTCTTACACTCTGTTACTGTCTATTACACTCTGCTACTGTCTCTTACACTCTCTTACACTCTGCTGCTGTCTATTACACTCTGCTACTGTCTCTTACACTCTGCTATTGTCTATAACACTCTGCTACTGTCTATAACACTCTCTTACACTCTGTTACTGTCTATTACACTCTGCTACTGTCTCTTACAATCTCTTACACTCTGCTGCTGTCTCTTACACTCTGTTACTGTCTCTTACACTCTGTTACACTCTCTTACACTCTGTAACTGTCTCTTACACTCTCTTACACTCTGTTACTGTCTCCTATACTCTGTTACAATTTCTTACACTCCACTACTGTCTCATATACTCTTTTACTGTCTCTTACACAGGTTTACGAGGTCTACGCGAAGAGATCCCCAAAGACGTTCACAGTATACTGAGATCATTCAGGACTATGTGATCCTAGAGGACGGTATATGCCATGTGACACTCTCTTACACTCTACTACACTCTACTACTGTCTCTTTCACTCTGCTACTGTCTCTTACACTCTGTTACTGTCTTTTACACTCTGTTACTGTCTCTTACACTCTGCTACTGTATCTTACACTCTGCTATTGTCTCTTACACTCTGCTATTGTCTCTTACACTCTGCTACAGTCTATAACACTCTTTTACACTATGTTACACTCTCTTACACTCTGCTGCTGACTCTTACACTCTGTTACTGTCTATTACACTCTGCTACTGTCTCTTACACTCTCTTACACTATGTTACACTCTCTTACACTCTGCTGCTGACTCTTACACTCTGTTACTGTCTCTGACACTCTCCTACACTCTGTTACTGTCTATTACACTCTGCTACTGTCTCTTTCACTCTCTTACACTATACTACACTCTCTTACACTCTGCTGCTGTCTCTTACACTCTGTTACTGTCTCTTACACTCTGTTACTGTCTCTTACACTCTGTTACTGTCTCTTACACTCTCCTACACTCTGTTACTGTCTCTTACACTCTCTTACACTCTGTTACACTCTCTTACACGCTGTTACACTCTCCTACACTCTGTTACTGTCTATTACACTCTGCTACTGTCTCTTTCACTCTCTTACACTATGTTACACTCTCTTACACTCTGCTGCTGTCTCTTACACTCTGTTACTGTCTCTTACACTCTGTTACTGTCTCTTACACTCTCTTACACTCTGTTACCGTCTCCTATACTCTGTTACTGTCTCCTATGCTCTGTCACACTCTCTTACACTCCGCTACTGTCTCATATACTCTTTTACTGTCTCTTACACAGGTTTACGATGTCTACGCGAAGAGATCCCCAAAGACGTTCACAGTATACTGAGATCATTCAGGACTATGTGATCCTAGAGGACGGTATATGCCATGTGACACTCTGGTACACTCTACTACACTCTACTACTGCCTCTTTCACTCTGCTACTGTCTCTTACACTCTGTTACTGTCTCTTACACTTTGCTACTGTATCTTACACTCTGCTATTGTCTCTTACACTCTGCTACTGTCTATAACACTCTCTTACACTCTGTTACTGTCTATTACACTCTGCTACTGTCTCTTTCACTCTCTTACACTATGTTACACTCTCTTACACTCTGCTGCTGTCTCTTACACTCTGTTACTGTCTCTTACACTCTGTTACTGTCTCTTACACTCTACTACACTCTGTTACTGTCTCTTACACTCTCTTACACTCTGTTACACTCTCTTACATGCTGTTACACTCTCTTACACTCTGTTACTGTCTCTTACACTCTCTTACACTCTGCTACTGTCTCTTACACTCTGCTACTCTCTCTTTCACTCTGTTTCTGTCTCTTTCACTCTGCTTCTGTCTCTTATGCTCTGTTACTGTCTCTTATGCTCTGTTACTGTCTCTTACACTCTACTACACTCTCGTACACTCTGTTACTGTCTCTTACACTCTGTTACTGTCTCTTACACTCTGCTGCTGTCTCTTACACTCTGTTGCTGTCTCTTACACTCTGTTACTGTCTCTTACACTCTCTTACACTCTCCTACACTCTGCTACTGTCTCTTACACCCTCTTACACTCTTACTGTCTCTTACACTCTGTTACTGTCTCTTAAACTCTGCTACTGTCTATAACACTCTCTTACACTCTATTACTGTCTATTACACTCTGCTACTGTCTCTTACACTCTCTTACACTATTTTACACTCTGCTACAGTCTATTACACTCTGCTACTGTCTCTTACACTCTGCTATTGTCCCTTACACTCTGCTACTGTCTATAACACTCTCTTACACTCTCTTACACTCTGCTACTGTCTCTTACACTCTGTTACTGTCTCTTACACTCTCATACACTATGTTACTGTCTCTTACACTCTCTTACACTCTGTTACACTCTCTTACACTCTGTAACTGTCTCTTACACTCTCTTACACTCTGCTACTGTCTATAACACTCTCTTACACTCTGTTACTGTCTATTACACTCTGCTACTGTCTCTTACACTCTCTTACACTCTGCTGCTGTCTATTACACTCTGCTACTGTCTCTTACACTCTGCTATTGTCTATAACACTCTGCTACTGTCTATAACACTCTCTTACACTCTGTTACTGTCTATTACACTCTGCTACTGTCTCTTACACTCTCTTACACTCTGCTGCTGTCTCTTACACTCTGTTACTGTCTCTTACACTCTGTTACACTCTCTTACACTCTGTAACTGTCTCTTACACTCTCTTACACTCTGTTACTGTCTCCTATACTCTGTTACAATTTCTTACACTCCACTACTGTCTCATATACTCTTTTACTGTCTCTTACACAGGTTTACGAGGTCTACGCGAAGAGATCCCCAAAGACGTTCACAGTATACTGAGATCATTCAGGACTATGTGATCCTAGAGGACGGTATATGCCATGTGACACTCTCTTACACTCTACTACACTCTACTACTGTCTCTTTCACTCTGCTACTGTCTCTTACACTCTGTTACTGTCTTTTACACTCTGTTACTGTCTCTTACACTCTGCTACTGTATCTTACACTCTGCTATTGTCTCTTACACTCTGCTATTGTCTCTTACACTCTGCTACAGTCTATAACACTCTTTTACACTATGTTACACTCTCTTACACTCTGCTGCTGACTCTTACACTCTGTTACTGTCTATTACACTCTGCTACTGTCTCTTACACTCTCTTACACTATGTTACACTCTCTTACACTCTGCTGCTGACTCTTACACTCTGTTACTGTCTCTGACACTCTCCTACACTCTGTTACTGTCTATTACACTCTGCTACTGTCTCTTTCACTCTCTTACACTATGTTACACTCTCTTACACTCTGCTGCTGTCTCTTACACTCTGTTACTGTCTCTTACACTCTACTACACTCTGTTACTGTCTCTTACACTCTCTTACACTCTGTTACACTCTCTTACATGCTGTTACACTCTCTTACACTCTGTTACTGTCTCTTACACTCTCTTACACTCTGCTACTGTCTCTTACACTCTGCTACTGTCTCTTACACTCTGCTACTCTCTCTTTCACTCTGCTTCTGTCTCTTACACTCTGCTACTGTCTCTTACGCTCTGTTACTGTCTCTTACACTCTGTTACACTCTCTTACACTCTGCTGCTGTCTCTTACACTCTGTTACTGTCTCTTACACTCTTACTGTCACTTACACTCTCTTACACTCTCCTACACTCTGCTACTGTCTCTTACACCCTCTTACACTCTGTTACTGTCTCTTACACTCTGTTACTGTCTCTTACACTCTCCTACACTATGTTACTGTCTCTTACACTCTCTTACACTCTGTTACACTCTCTTACACTCTGTAACTGTCTCTTACACTCTCTTACACTCTGCTACTGTCTATAACACTCTCTTACACTCTGTTACTGTCTATTACACTCTGCTACTGTCTCTTACACTCTCTTACACTATGTTACACTCTGCTACTGTCTCTTACACTCTGCTATTGTCTCTTACACTCTGCTACTGTCTATAACACTCTCTTACACTCTGTTACTGTCTATTACACTCTGCTACTGTCTCTTACACTCTCTTACACTCTGCTGCTGTCTATTACACTCTGCTACTGTCTCTTACACTCTGCTATTGTCTATAACACTCTGCTACTGTCTATAACACTCTCTTACACTCTGCTACAGTCTATTACACTCTGCTACTGTCTCTTACACTCTGTTACTGTCTCTTACACTGTGTTACACTCTCTTACACTCTGTAACTGTCTCTTACACTCTTTTACACTCTGTTACTGTCTCCTATACTCTGTTACTGTCTCCTATACTCTGTTACACTCTCTTACACTCTGCTGCTGTCTCTTACACTCTGTTACTGTCTCTTACACTCTGTTACTGTCTCTTACACTCTCTTACACTCTCTTACACTCTCCTACACTCTGCTACTGTCTCTTACACCCTCTTACACTCTGTTACTGTCTCTTACACTCTGTTACTGTCTCTTAAACTCTGCTACTGTCTATAACACTCTCTTACACTCTGTTACTGTCTATTACACTCTGCTACTGTCTCTTACACTCTCTTACACTCTCCTACACTCTGCTACTGTCTATAACACTCTCTTACACTCTGCTACTGTCTCTTACACTCTGCTATTGTCTCTTACACTCTGCTACTGTCTATAACACTCTCTTACACTCTGTTACTGTCTATTACACTCTGCTACTGTCTCTTACACTCTCTTACACTCTGCTGCTGTCTATTACACTCTGCTACTGTCTCTTACACTCTGCTATTGTCTATAACACTCTGCTACTGTCTATAACACTCTCTTACACTCTGTTACTGTCTATTACACTCTGCTACTGTCTCTTACACTCTCTTACACTCTGCTGCTGTCTCTTACACTCTGTTACTGTCTCTTACACTCTGTTACACTCTCTTACACTCTGTAACTGTCTCTTACACTCTCTTACACTCTGTTACTGTCTCCTATACTCTGTTACAATTTCTTACACTCCACTACTGTCTCATATACTCTTTTACTGTCTCTTACACAGGTTTACGAGGTCTACGCGAAGAGATCCCCAAAGACGTTCACAGTATACTGAGATCATTCAGGACTATGTGATCCTAGAGGACGGTATATGCCATGTGACACTCTCTTACACTCTACTACACTCTACTACTGTCTCTTTCACTCTGCTACTGTCTCTTACACTCTGTTACTGTCTTTTACACTCTGTTACTGTCTCTTACACTCTGCTACTGTATCTTACACTCTGCTATTGTCTCTTACACTCTGCTACAGTCTATAACACTCTTTTACACTATGTTACACTCTCTTACACTCTGCTGCTGACTCTTACACTCTGTTACTGTCTATTACACTCTGCTACTGTCTCTTACACTCTCTTACACTATGTTACACTCTCTTACACTCTGCTGCTGACTCTTACACTCTGTTACTGTCTCTGACACTCTCCTACACTCTGTTACTGTCTATTACACTCTGCTACTGTCTCTTTCACTCTCTTACACTATACTACACTCTCTTACACTCTGCTGCTGTCTCTTACACTCTGTTACTGTCTCTTACACTCTGTTACTGTCTCTTACACTCTGTTACTGTCTCTTACACTCTCCTACACTCTGTTACTGTCTCTTACACTCTCTTACACTCTGTTACACTCTCTTACACGCTGTTACACTCTCCTACACTCTGTTACTGTCTATTACACTCTGCTACTGTCTCTTTCACTCTCTTACACTATGTTACACTCTCTTACACTCTGCTGCTGTCTCTTACACTCTGTTACTGTCTCTTACACTCTGTTACTGTCTCTTACACTCTCTTACACTCTGTTACCGTCTCCTATACTCTGTTACTGTCTCCTATGCTCTGTCACACTCTCTTACACTCCGCTACTGTCTCATATACTCTTTTACTGTCTCTTACACAGGTTTACGATGTCTACGCGAAGAGATCCCCAAAGACGTTCACAGTATACTGAGATCATTCAGGACTATGTGATCCTAGAGGACGGTATATGCCATGTGACACTCTGGTACACTCTACTACACTCTACTACTGCCTCTTTCACTCTGCTACTGTCTCTTACACTCTGTTACTGTCTCTTACACTTTGCTACTGTATCTTACACTCTGCTATTGTCTCTTACACTCTGCTACTGTCTATAACACTCTCTTACACTCTGTTACTGTCTATTACACTCTGCTACTGTCTCTTTCACTCTCTTACACTATGTTACACTCTCTTACACTCTGCTGCTGTCTCTTACACTCTGTTACTGTCTCTTACACTCTGTTACTGTCTCTTACACTCTACTACACTCTGTTACTGTCTCTTACACTCTCTTACACTCTGTTACACTCTCTTACATGCTGTTACACTCTCTTACACTCTGTTACTGTCTCTTACACTCTCTTACACTCTGCTACTGTCTCTTACACTCTGCTACTCTCTCTTTCACTCTGTTTCTGTCTCTTTCACTCTGCTTCTGTCTCTTATGCTCTGTTACTGTCTCTTATGCTCTGTTACTGTCTCTTACACTCTACTACACTCTCGTACACTCTGTTACTGTCTCTTACACTCTGTTACTGTCTCTTACACTCTGCTGCTGTCTCTTACACTCTGTTGCTGTCTCTTACACTCTGTTACTGTCTCTTACACTCTCTTACACTCTCCTACACTCTGCTACTGTCTCTTACACCCTCTTACACTCTTACTGTCTCTTACACTCTGTTACTGTCTCTTAAACTCTGCTACTGTCTATAACACTCTCTTACACTCTATTACTGTCTATTACACTCTGCTACTGTCTCTTACACTCTCTTACACTATTTTACACTCTGCTACAGTCTATTACACTCTGCTACTGTCTCTTACACTCTGCTATTGCCCCTTACACTCTGCTACTGTCTATAACACTCTCTTACACTCTCTTACACTCTGCTACTGTCTCTTACACTCTGTTACTGTCTCTTACACTCTCATACACTATGTTACTGTCTCTTACACTCTCTTACACTCTGTTACACTCTCTTACACTCTGTAACTGTCTCTTACACTCTCTTACACTCTGCTACTGTCTATAACACTCTCTTACACTCTGTTACTGTCTATTACACTCTGCTACTGTCTCTTACACTCTCTTACACTCTGCTGCTGTCTATTACACTCTGCTACTGTCTCTTACACTCTGCTATTGTCTCTTACACTCTGCTACTGTCTATAACACTCTCTTACACTCTGTTACTGTCTATTACACTCTGCTACAGTCTCTTACACTCTCTTACACTATGTTACACTCTGCTCCAGTCTATTACACTCTGCTATTGTCTCTTACACTCTGCTACTGTCTATAACACTCTCTTACACTCTGTTACTGTCTATTACACTCTGCGACTGTCTCTTCAACTCTCTTACACTCTTCTGCTGTCTCTTACACTCTGTTACTGTCTCTTACACTATGTTACACTCTCTTACACTCTGTAACTGTCTCTTACACTCTCTTACACTCTGTTACTGTCTCCTATACTCTGTTACTGTCTCCTATACTCTGTTACACTCTCTTACACTCTGCTGCTGTCTCTTACACTCTGTTACTGTCTCTTACACTCTGTTACTGTCTCTTACACTCTCTTACACTCTCCTACACTCTGCTACTGTCTCTTACACCCTCTTACACTCTGTTACTGTCTCTTACACTCTGTTACTGTCTCTTAAACTCTGCTACTGTCTATAACACTCTCTTACACTCTGTTACTGTCTATTACACTCTGCTACTGTCTCTTACACTCTCTTACACTATGTTACACTCTGCTACAGTCTATTACACTCTGCTACTGTCTCTTACACTCTGCTATTGTCTCTTACACTCTGCTACTGTCTATAACACTCTCTTACACTCTGTTACTGTCTATTACACTCTGCTACTGTCTCTTACACTCTCTTACACTCTGCTGCTGTCTATTACACTCTGCTACTGTCTCTTACACTCTGCTATTGTCTATAACACTCTGCTACTGTCTATAACACTCTCTTACACTCTGTTACTGTCTATTACACTCTGCTACTGTCTCTCACACTCTCTTACACTCTGCTGCTGTCTCTTACACTCTGTTACTGTCTCTTACACTCTGTTACACTCTCTTACACTCTCTTACACTCTGTAACTGTCTCTTACACTCTCTTACACTCTGTTACTGTCTCCTATACTCTGTTACACTTTCTTACACTCCACTACTGTCTCATATACTCTTTTACTGTCTCTTACACAGGTTTACGAGGTCTACGCGAAGAGATCCCCAAAGACGTTCACAGTATACTGAGATCATTCAGGACTATGTGATCCTAGAGGACGGTATATGCCATGTGACACTCTCTTACACTCTACTACACTCTACTACTGTCTCTTTCACTCTGTTACTGTCTTTTACACTCTGTTACTGTCTCTTACACTCTGCTACTGTATCTTACACTCTGCTATTGTCTCTTACACTCTGCTACTGTCTATAACACTCTCTTACACTCTGTTACTGTCTATTACACTCTGCTACTGTCTCTTACACTCTCTTACACTATGTTACACTCTCTTACACTCTGCTGCTGACTCTTACACTCTGTTACTGTCTCTGACACTCTCCTACACTCTGTTACTGTCTATTACACTCTGCTACTGTCTCTTTCACTCTCTTACACTATGTTACACTCTCTTACACTCTGCTGCTGTCTCTTACACTCTGTTACTGTCTCTTACACTCTGTTACTGTCTCTTACACTCTGTTACTGTCTCTTACACTCTCCTACACTCTATTACTGTCTCTTACACTCTCTTACACTCTGTTACACTCTCTTACACGCTGTTACACTCTCCTACACTCTGTTACTGTCTATTACACTCTGCTACTGTCTCTTTCACTCTCTTACACTATGTTACACTCTCTTACACTCTGTTACTGTCTCCTATACTCTGTTACTGTCTCCTATACTCTGTTACACTCTCTTACACTCTGCTGCTGTCTCTTACACTCTGTTACTGTCTCTTACACTCTGTTACTGTCTCTTACACTCTCTTACACTCTCCTACACTCTGCTACTGTCTCTTACACCCTCTTACACTCTGTTACTGTCTCTTACACTCTGTTACTGTCTCTTAAACTCTGCTACTGTCTATAACACTCTCTTACACTCTGTTACTGTCTATTACACTCTGCTACTGTCTCTTACACTCTCTTACACTATGTTACACTCTGCTACAGTCTATTACACTCTGCTACTGTCTCTTACACTCTGCTATTGTCTCTTACACTCTGCTACTGTCTATAACACTCTCTTACACTCTGTTACTGTCTATTACACTCTGCTACTGTCTCTTACACTCTCTTACACTCTGCTGCTGTCTATTACACTCTGCTACTGTCTCTTACACTCTGCTATTGTCTATAACACTCTGCTACTGTCTATAACACTCTCTTACACTCTGTTACTGTCTATTACACTCTGCTACTGTCTCTCACACTCTCTTACACTCTGCTGCTGTCTCTTACACTCTGTTACTGTCTCTTACACTCTGTTACACTCTCTTACACTCTCTTACACTCTGTAACTGTCTCTTACACTCTCTTACACTCTGTTACTGTCTCCTATACTCTGTTACACTTTCTTACACTCCACTACTGTCTCATATACTCTTTTACTGTCTCTTACACAGGTTTACGAGGTCTACGCGAAGAGATCCCCAAAGACGTTCACAGTATACTGAGATCATTCAGGACTATGTGATCCTAGAGGACGGTATATGCCATGTGACACTCTCTTACACTCTACTACACTCTACTACTGTCTCTTTCACTCTGTTACTGTCTTTTACACTCTGTTACTGTCTCTTACACTCTGCTACTGTATCTTACACTCTGCTATTGTCTCTTACACTCTGCTACTGTCTATAACACTCTCTTACACTCTGTTACTGTCTATTACACTCTGCTACTGTCTCTTACACTCTCTTACACTATGTTACACTCTCTTACACTCTGCTGCTGACTCTTACACTCTGTTACTGTCTCTGACACTCTCCTACACTCTGTTACTGTCTATTACACTCTGCTACTGTCTCTTTCACTCTCTTACACTATGTTACACTCTCTTACACTCTGCTGCTGTCTCTTACACTCTGTTACTGTCTCTTACACTCTGTTACTGTCTCTTACACTCTGTTACTGTCTCTTACACTCTCCTACACTCTATTACTGTCTCTTACACTCTCTTACACTCTGTTACACTCTCTTACACGCTGTTACACTCTCCTACACTCTGTTACTGTCTATTACACTCTGCTACTGTCTCTTTCACTCTCTTACACTATGTTACACTCTCTTACACTCTGCTGCTGTCTCTTACACTCTGTTACCGTCTCCTATACTCTGTTACTGTCTCCTATGCTCTGTCACACTCTCTTACACTCCGCTACTGTCTCATATACTCTTTTACTGTCTCTTACACAGGTTTACGATGTCTACGCGAAGAGATCCCCAAAGACGTTCACAGTATACTGAGATCATTCAGGACTATGTGATCCTAGAGGACGGTATATGCCATGTGACACTCTGGTACACTCTACTACACTCTACTACTGCCTCTTTCACTCTGCTACTGTCTCTTACACTCTGTTACTGTCTCTTACACTTTGCTACTGTATCTTACACTCTGCTATTGTCTCTTACACTCTGCTACTGTCTATAACACTCTCTTACACTCTGTTACTGTCTATTACACTCTGCTACTGTCTCTTTCACTCTCTTACACTATGTTACACTCTCTTACACTCTGCTGCTGTCTCTTACACTCTGTTACTGTCTCTTACACTCTGTTACTGTCTCTTACACTCTACTACACTCTGTTACTGTCTCTTACACTCTCTTACACTCTGTTACACTCTCTTACATGCTGTTACACTCTCTTACACTCTGTTACTGTCTCTTACACTCTCTTACACTCTGCTACTGTCTCTTACACTCTGCTACTGTCTCTTACACTCTGCTACTCTCTCTTTCACTCTGCTTCTGTCTCTTACACTCTGCTACTGACTCTTACGCTCTGTTACTGTCTCTTACACTCTGTTACACTCTCTTACACTCTGCTGCTGTCTCTTACACTCTGTTACTGTCTCTTACACTCTTACTGTCTCTTACACTCTCTTACACTCTCCTACACTCTGCTACTGTCTCTTACACCCTCTTACACTCTGTTACTGTCTCTTACACTCTGTTACTGTCTCTTACACTCTCCTACACTATGTTACTGTCTCTTACACTCTCTTACACTCTGTTACACTCTCTTACACTCTGTAACTGTCTCTTACACTCTCTTACACTCTGCTACTGTCTATAACACTCTCATACACTCTGTTACTGTCCATTACACTCTGCTACTGTCTCTTACACTCTCTTACACTATGTTACACTCTGCTACAGTCTATTACACTCTGCTACTGTCTCTTACACTCTGCTATTGTCTCTTACACTCTGATACTGTCTATAACACTCTCTTACACTCTGTTACTGTCTATTACACTCTGCTACTGTCTCTTACACTCTCTTACACTCTGCTGCTGTCTATTACACTCTGCTACTGTCTCTTACACTCTGCTATTGTCTATAACACTCTGCTACTGTCTATAACACTCTCTTACACTCTCTTACTGTCTATTACACTCCGCTACTGTCTCTTACACTCTCTTACACTCTGTTACACTCTGTTACAGTCTATTACACTCGGCTACTGTCTCTTACACTCTGCTATTGTCTCTTGCACTCTGCTACTGTCTATAACACTCTCTTACACTCTGTTACTGTCTATTACACTCTGCTATTGTCTCTTACACTCTCTTACACTCTGTTACAGTCTATTACACTCTGCTACTGTCTCTTACACTCTATTACACTCTGTTACTGTCTATTACACTCTGCTACTGTCTCTTACACTCTCTTACACTATGTTACACTCTCTTACACTCTGCTGCTGTCTCTTACACTCTGTTACTGTCTCTTACACTCCGTTACTGTCTCTTACACTCTCCTACACTCTGTTACTGTCTCTTACACTCTGTTACACTCTCTTACTGTCTCTTACACTCTGTTACACTCTCTTACACGCTGTTACACTCTCTTACACTCTGTTACTGTCTCTTACACTCTTACACTCTGCTACTGTCTCTTACACTCTGCTACTGTCTCTTACACTCTGCTACTCTCTCTTTCACTTTGCTTCTGTCTCTTACACACTGCTACTGTCTCTTACGCTCTGTTACTGTCTCTTACACTCTACTACACTCTCGTATACTCTGTTACTGTCTCTTAGACTCTGTTACTGTCTCTTACACTCTGTTACTGTCTCGTACACTCTGTTACTGTCTCTTACACTCTGTTACACTCTCTTACTGTCTCTTACACTCTCTTACACTCTGCTGCTGTCTCTTACACTCTGTTACTGTCTCTTACACTCTGTTACTGTCTATTACACTCTCTTACACTCTCCTACACTCTCCTACACTCTTCTACTGTCTCTTACACCCCCTTACACTCTATTACTGTCTCTTACACTCCCTTACACTCTGTTACACTCTCTTACATGCTGTTACACTCTCTTACACGCTGTTACACCCTCTTACACACTGTTACTGTCTCTTACACTCTCTTACACTCTGCTACTATCTCTTACACTCTGTTACTGTCTCTTACACTCTGCTACTGTCTCTTTCACTCTGCTACTGTCTCTTACACTCTGCTACTATCTCTTACGCTCTGTTACTGTCTCTTACACTCTACTACACTCTCATACACTCTGTTACTGTCTCTTACACTATGTTACTGTCTCTTACACTCTGTTACTGTCTATTACACTCTGCTACTGTCTCTTTCACTCTCTTACACTATGTTACACTCTCTTACACTCTGCTGCTGTCTCTTACACTCTGTTACTGTCTCTTACACTCTGTTACTGTCTCTTACACTCTCCTACACTCTGTTACTGTCTCCTACACTCTCTTACACTCTTTTACACTCTCTTACACGCTGTTACACTCTATTACACTCTGTTAATTTCTCTTACACTCTCTTACACTCTGCTACTGTCTCTTACACTCTGCTACTCTCTCTTTCACTCTGTTTCTGTCTCTTACACTCTGCTTCTGTCTCTTATGCTCTGTTACTGTCTCTTATGCTCTGTTACTGTCTCTTACACTCTACTACACTCTCGTACACTCTGTTACTGTCTCTTACACTCTGTTACACTCTCTTACACTCTGTTACTGTCTCTTACACTCTGCTGCTGTCTCTTACACTCTGTTACTGTCTCTTACACTCTCTTATACTCTCCTACACTCTGCTACTGTCTCTTACACCCTCTTACACTCTTACTGTCTCTTACACTCCGTTACTGTCTCTTAAACTCTGCTACTGTCTATAACACTCTCTTACACTCTATTACTGTCTATTACACTCTGCTACTGTCTCTTACACTCTCTTACACTATTTTACACTCTGCTACAGTCTATTACACTCTGCTACTGTCTCTTACACTCTGCTATTGTCCCTTACACTCTGGTACTGTCTATAACACTCTCTTACACTCTCTTACACTCTGCTACTGTCTCTTACACTCTGTTACTGTCTCTTACACTCTCCTACACTATGTTACTGTCTCTTACACTCTCTTACACTCTGTTACACTCTCTTACACTCTGTAACTGTCTCTTACACTCTCTTACACTCTGCTACTGTCTATAACACTCTCTTACACTCTGTTACTGTCTATTACACTCTGCTACTGTCTCTTACACTCTCTTACACTATGTTACACTCTGCTACAGTCTATTACACTCTGCTACTGTCTCTTACACTCTGCTATTGTCTCTTACACTCTGCTACTGTCTATAACACTCTCTTACACTCTGTTACTGTCTATTACACTCTGCTACTGTCTCTTACACTCTCTTACACTCTGCTGCTGTCTATTACACTCTGCTACTGTCTCTTACACTCTGCTATTGTCTCTTACACTCTGCTACTGTCTATAACACTCTCTTACACTCTGTTACTGTCTATTACACTCTGCTACAGTCTCTTACACTGTCTTACACTATGCTACACTCTGCTCCAGTCTATTACACTCTGCTATTGTCTCTTACACTCTGCTACTGTCTATAACACTCTCTTACACTCTGTTACTGTCTATTACACTCTGCGACTGTCTCTTCAACTCTCTTACACTCTTCTGCTGTCTCTTACACTCTGTTACTGTCTCTTACACTATGTTACACTCTCTTACACTCTGTAACTGTCTCTTACACTCTCTTACACTCTGTTACTGTCTCCTATACTCTGTTACTGTCTCCTATACTCTGTTACACTCTCTTACACTCTGCTGCTGTCTCTTACACTCTGTTACTGTCTCTTACACTCTGTTACTGTCTCTTACACTCTCTTACACTCTCTTACACTCTCCTACACTCTGCTACTGTCTCTTACACCCTCTTACACTCTGTTACTGTCTCTTACACTCTGTTACTGTCTCTTAAACTCTGCTACTGTCTATAACACTCTCTTACACTCTGTTACTGTCTATTATACTCTGCTACTGTCTCTTACACTCTCTTACACTATGTTACACTCTGCTACAGTCTATTACACTCTGCTACTGTCTCTTACACTCTGCTATTGTCTCTTACACTCTGCTACTGTCTATAACACTCTCTTACACTCTGTTACACTCTCTTACACGCTGTTACACTCTCCTACACTCTGTTACTGTCTATTACACTCTGCTACTGTCTCTTTCACTCTCTTACACTATGTTACACTCTCTTACACTCTGCTGCTGTCTCTTACACTCTGTTACTGTCTCGTACACTCTGTTACTGTCTATTACACTCTGTTACACTCTCTTACACTCTGTTACTGTCTCTTACACTCTTACACTCTGCTGCTGTCTCTTACACTCTGTTACTGTCTCTTACACTCTGTTACTGTCTCTTACACTCTGTTACTGTCTCTTACACTCTCCTACACTCTGTTACTGTCTCTTACACTCTCTTACACTCTGTTACACTCTCTTACACGCTGTTACACTCTCCTACACTCTGTTACTGTCTATTACACTCTGCTACTGTCTCTTTCACTCTCTTACACTATGTTACACTCTCTTACACTCTGCTGCTGTCTCTTACACTCTCTTACACTCTGTTACTGTCTCCTATACTCTGTTACTGTCTCTTACACTATGTTACACTCTCTTACACTCTGTAACTGTCTCTTACACTCTCTTACACTCTGTTACTGTCTCCTATACTCTGTTACTGTCTCCTATACTCTGTTACACTCTCTTACACTCTGCTGCTGTCTCTTACACTCTGTTACTGTCTCTTACACTCTGTTACTGTCTCTTACACTCTGTTACTGTCTCTTACACTCTCTTACACTCTCTTTCACTCTCCTACACTCTGCTACTGTCTCTTACACCCTCTTACACTCTGTTACTGTCTCTTAAACTCTGCTACTGTCTATAACACTCTCTTACACTCTGTTACTGTCTATTACACTCTGCTACTGTCTCTTACACTCTCTTACACTATGTTACACTCTGCTACAGTCTATTACACTCTGCTACTGTCTCTTACACTCTGCTATTGTCTCTTACACTCTGCTACTGTCTATAACACTCTCTTACACTCTGTTACTGTCTATTACACTCTGCTACTGTCTCTTACACTCTCTTACACTCTGCTGCTGTCTATTACACTCTGCTACTGTCTCTTACACTCTGCTATTGTCTATAACACTCTGCTACTGTCTATAACACTCTCTTACACTCTGTTACTGTCTATTACACTCTGCTACTGTCTCTTACACTCTCTTACACTCTGCTGCTGTCTCTTACACTCTGTTACTGTCTCTTACACTCTGTTACACTCTCTTACACTCTCTTACACTCTGTAACTGTCTCTTACACTCTCTTACACTCTGTTACTGTCTCCTATACTCTGTTACACTTTCTTACACTCCACTACTGTCTCATATACTCTTTTACTGTCTCTTACACAGGTTTACGAGGTCTACGCGAAGAGATCCCCAAAGACGTTCACAGTATACTGAGATCATTCAGGACTATGTGATCCTAGAGGACGGTATATGCCATGTGACACTCTCTTACACTCTACTACACTCTACTACTGTCTCTTTCACTCTGCTACTGTCTCTTACACTCTGTTACTGTCTTTTACACTCTGTTACTGTCTCTTACACTCTGCTACTGTATCTTACACTCTGCTATTGTCTCTTACACTCTGCTACTGTCTATAACACTCTCTTACACTCTGTTACTGTCTATTACACTCTGCTACTGTCTCTTACACTCTCTTACACTATGTTACACTCTCTTACACTCTGCTGCTGACTCTTACACTCTGTTACTGTCTCTGACACTCTCCTACACTCTGTTACTGTCTATTACACTCTGCTACTGTCTCTTTCACTCTCTTACACTATGTTACACTCTCTTACACTCTGCTGCTGTCTCTTACACTCTGTTACTGTCTCTTACACTCTGTTACTGTCTCTTACACTCTGTTACTGTCTCTTACACTCTCCTACACTCTGTTACTGTCTCTTACACTCTCTTACACTCTGTTACACTCTCTTACACGCTGTTACACTCTCCTACACTCTGTTACTGTCTATTACACTCTGCTACTGTCTCTTTCACTCTCTTACACTATGTTACACTCTCTTACACTCTGCTGCTGTCTCTTACACTCTGTTACTGTCTCTTACACTCTGTTACTGTCTCTTACACTCTCTTACACTCTGTTACCGTCTCCTATACTCTGTTACTGTCTCCTATGCTCTGTCACACTCTCTTACACTCCGCTACTGTCTCATATACTCTTTTACTGTCTCTTACACAGGTTTACGATGTCTACGCGAAGAGATCCCCAAAGACGTTCACAGTATACTGAGATCATTCAGGACTATGTGATCCTAGAGGACGGTATATGCCATGTGACACTCTGGTACACTCTACTACACTCTACTACTGCCTCTTTCACTCTGCTACTGTCTCTTACACTCTGTTACTGTCTCTTACACTTTGCTACTGTATCTTACACTCTGCTATTGTCTCTTACACTCTGCTACTGTCTATAACACTCTCTTACACTCTGTTACTGTCTATTACACTCTGCTACTGTCTCTTTCACTCTCTTACACTATGTTACACTCTCTTACACTCTGCTGCTGTCTCTTACACTCTGTTACTGTCTCTTACACTCTGTTACTGTCTCTTACACTCTACTACACTCTGTTACTGTCTCTTACACTCTCTTACACTCTGTTACACTCTCTTACATGCTGTTACACTCTCTTACACTCTGTTACTGTCTCTTACACTCTCTTACACTCTGTTACTGTCTTTTACACTCTGTTACTGTCTCTTACACTCTGCTACAGTATCTTACACTCTGCTATTGTCTCTTACACTCTGCTACTGTCTATAACACTCTCTTACACACTGTTACTGTCTATTACACTCTGCTACTGTCTCTTACACTCTCTTACACTATGTTACACTCTCTTACACTCTGCTGCTGTCTCTTACACTCTGTTACTGTCTCTTACACTCTGTTACTGTCTCTTACACTCTGTTACTGTCTCTTACACTCTCCTACACTCTGTTACTGTCTCTTACACTCTCTTACACTCTGTTACACTCTCTTACACGCTGTTACACTCTCCTACACTCTGTTACTGTCTATTACACTCTGCTACTGTCTCTTTCACTCTCTTACACTCTGTTACTGTCTCTTACACTCTTACACTCTGCTGCTGTCTCTTACACTCTGTTACTGTCTCTTACACTCTGTTACTGTCTATTACACTCTGCTACTGTCTCTTACACTCTGCTATTGTCTCTTGCACTCTGCTACTGTCTATAACACTCTCTTACACTCTGTTACTGTCTATTACACTCTGCTATTGTCTCTTACACTCTGTTACACTCTGCTACAGTCTATTACACTCTGCTACAGTCTATTACACTCTGCTACTGTCTCTTACACTCTGCCATTGTCTCTTATACTCTGCTACTGTCTCTTACACTCTATTACACTCTGTTACTGTCTATTACACTCTGCTACTGTCTCTTACACTCTCTTACACTCTGCTGCTGTCTCTTACACACTGTTACAGTCTCTTACACTCCGTTACTGTCTCTTACACTCTCCTACACTCTGTTACTGTCTCTTACACTCTGTTACACTCTCTTACTGTCTCTTACACTCTGTTACACTCTCTTACACGCTGTTACACTCTCTTACACTCTGTTACTGTCTCTTACACTCTCTTACACTCTGCTACTGTCTCTTACACTCTGCTACTGTCTCTTACACTCTGCTACTCTCTTTTTCACTTTGCTTCTGTCTCTTACACACTGCTACTGTCTCTTACGCTCTGTTACTGTCTCTTACACTCTACTACACTCTCGTATACTCTGTTACTGTCTCTTACACTCTGTTACTGTCTCTTACACTCTGTTACTGTCTCTTACACTCTGTTACTGTCTATTACACTCTGCTACTGTCTCTTACACTCTGCTATTGTCTCTTGTACTCTGCTACTGTCTATAACACTCTCTTACACTCTGTTACTGTCTATTACACTCTGCTATTGTCTCTTACACTCTGTTACACTCTGCTACAGTCTATTACACTCTGCTACAGTCTATTACACTCTGCTACTGTCTCTTACACTCTGCTATTGTCTCTTATACTCTGCTACTGTCTCTTACACTCTATTACACTCTGTTACTGTCTATTACACTCTGCTACTGTCTCTTACACTCTCTTACACTATGTTACACTCTCTTACACTCTGCTGCTGTCTCTTACACACTGTTACTGTCTCTTACACTCCGTTACTGTCTCTTACACTCTCCTACACTCTGTTACTGTCTCTTACACTCTGTTACACTCTCTTACTGTCTCTTACACTCTGTTACACTCTCTTACACGCTGTTACACTCTCTTACACTCTGTTACTGTCTCTTACACTCTCTTACACTCTGCTACTGTCTCTTACACTCTGCTACTGTCTCTTACACTCTGCTACTCTCTCTTTCACTTTGCTTCTGTCTCTTACACACTGCTACTGTCTCTTACGCTCTGTTACTGTCTCTTACACTCTACTACACTCTCGTATACTCTGTTACTGTCTCTTACACTCTGTTACTGTCTTTTACACTCTGTTACTGTCTCTTACACTCTGCTATTGTCTCTTACACTCTGCTACTGTCTATAACACTGTCTTACACTCTGTTACTGTCTATTACACTCTGCTACTGTCTCTTTCACTCTCTTACACTATGTTACACTCTCTTACACTCTGCTGCTGTCTCTTACACTCTGTTACTGTCTCTTACACTCTGTTACTGTCTCTTACACTCTCCTACACTCTGTTACTGTCTCCTACACTCTCTTACACTCTGTTACACTCTCTTACACGCTGTTACACTCTATTACACTCTGTTAATTTCTCTTACACTCTCTTACACTCTGCTACTGTCTCTTACACTCTGCTACTCTCTCTTTCACTCTGTTTCTGTCTCTTACACTCTGCTTCTGTCTCTTATGCTCTGTTACTGTCTCTTATGCTCTGTTACTGTCTCTTACACTCTACTACACTCTCGTACACTCTGTTACTGTCTCTTACACTCTGTTACACTCTCTTACACTATGTTACTGTCTCTTACACTCTGCTGCTGTCTTTTACACTCTGTTACTGTCTCTTATACTCTCTTACACTCTCCTATACTCTGCTACTGTCTCTTACACCCTCTTACACTCTTACTGTCTCTTACACTCTGTTACTGTCTCTTAAACTCTGCTACTGTCTATAACACTCTCTTACACTCTATTACTGTCTATTACACTCTGCTACTGTCTCTTACACTCTCTTACAGTATTTTACACTCTGCTACAGTCTATTACACTCTGCTACTGTCTCTTACACTCTGCTATTGTCCCTTACACTCTGCTACTGTCTATAACACTCTCTTACACTCTCTTACACTCTGCTACTGTCTCTTACACTCTGTTACTGTCTCTTACACACTCCTACACTATGTTACTGTCTCTTACACTCTCTTACACTCTGTTACACTCTCTTACACTCTGTAACTGTCTCTTACACTCTCTTACACTCTGCTACTGTCTATAACACTCTCTTACACTCTGTTACTGTCTATTACACTCTGCTACTGTCTCTTACACTCTCTTACACTATGTTACACTCTGCTACTGTCTCTTACACTCTGCTATTGTCTCTTACACTCTGCTACTGTCTATAACACTCTCTTACACTCTGTTACTGTCTATTACACTCTGCTACTGTCTCTTACACTCTCTTACACTCTGCTGCTGTCTATTACACTCTGCTACTGTCTCTTACACTCTGCTATTGTCTATAACACTCTGCTACTGTCTATAACACTCTCTTACACTCTGTTACTGTCTATTACACTCTGCTACTGTCTCTTACACTCTCTTACACTCTGCTGCTGTCTCTTACACTCTGTTACTGTCTCTTACACTCTGTTACACTCTGTTACACTCTCTTACACTCTGTAACTGTCTCTTACACTCTCTTACACTCTGTTACTGTCTCCTATACTCTGTTACACTTTCTTACACTCCACTACTGTCTCATACACTCTTTTACTGTCTCTTACACAGGTTTACGAGGTCTACGCGAAGAGATCCCCAAAGACGTTCACAGTATACTGAGATCATTCAGGACTATGTGATCCTAGAGGACGGTATATGCCATGTGACACTCTCTTACACTCTACTACACTCTACTACTGTCTCTTTCACTCTGCTACTGTCTCTTACACTCTGTTACTGTCTTTTACACTCTGTTACTGTCTCTTACACTCTGCTACTGTATCTTACACTCTGCTACTGTCTATAACACTCTCTTACACTCTGTTACTGTCTATTACACTCTGCTACTGTCTCTTACACTCTCTTAAACTATGTTACACTCTCTTACACTCTGCTGCTGTCTCTTACACTCTGTTACTGTCTCTTACACTCTGTTACTGTCTCTTACACTCTACTACACTCTGTTACTGTCTCTTACACTCTCTTACACTCTGTTACACTCTCTTACATGCTGTTACACTCTCTTACACTCTGTTACTGTCTCTTACACTCTCTTACACTCTGCTACTGTCTCTTACACTCTGCTACTGTCTCTTACACTCTGCTACTCTCTCTTTCACTCTGCTTCTGTCTCTTACACTCTGCTACTGTCTCTTACGCTCTGTTACTGTCTCTTACACTCTGTTACACTCTCTTACACTCTGCTGCTGTCTCTTACACTCTGTTACTGTCTCTTACACTCTTACTGTCTCTTACACTCTCTTACACTCTGCTACTGTCTCTTACACCCTCTTACACTCTGTTACTGTCTCTTACACTCTGTTACTGTCTCTTACACTCTCCTACACTATGTTACTGTCTCTTACACTCTCTTACACTCTCTTACACTCTGTTACACTCTTTTACACTCTGTAACTGTCTCTTACACTCTCTTACACTCTGCTACTGTCTATAACACTCTCTTACACTCTGTTACTGTCTATTACACTCTGCTACTGTCTCTTACACTCTCTTACACTATGTTACACTCTGCTACAGTCTATTACACTCTGCTACTGTCTCTTACACTCTGCTATTGTCTCTTACACTCTGATACTGTCTATAACACTCTCTTACACTCTGTTACTGTCTATTACACTCTGCTACTGTCTCTTACACTCTCTTACACTCTGCTGCTGTCTATTAAACTCTGCTACTGTCTCTTACACTCTGCTATTGTCTATAACACTCTGCTACTGTCTATAACACTCTCTTACACTCTGTTACTGTCTATTACACTCCGCTACTGTCTCTTACACTCTCTTACACTCTGTTACACTCTGTTACAGTCTATTACACTCTGCTACTGTCTCTTACACTCTGCTATTGTCTCTTGCACTCTGCTACTGTCTATAACACTCTCTTACACTCTGTTACTGTCTATTACACTCTGCTATTGTCTCTTACACTCTCTTACACTCTGTTACACTCTGCTACAGTCTATTACACTCTGCTACTGTCTATTACACTCTGCTACTGTCTCTTACACTCTCTTACACTATGTTACACTCTCTAACACTCTGCTGCGGTCTCTTACACTCTGTTACTGTCTCTTACACTCCGTTACTGTCTCTTACACTCTCCTACACTCTGTTACTGTCTCTTACACTCTGTTACACTCTCTTACTGTCTCTTACACTCTGTTACACTCTCTTACACGCTGTTACACTCTCTTACACTCTGTTACTGTCTCTTACACTCTTACACTCTGCTACTGTCTCTTACACTCTGCTACTGTCTCTTACACTCTGCTACTCTCTCTTTCACTTTGCTTCTGTCTCTTACACACTGCTACTGTCTCTTACGCTGTGTTACTGTCTCTTACACTCTACTACACTCTCGTATACTCTGTTACTGTCTCTTACACTCTGTTACTGTCTCGTACACTCTGTTACTGTCTCGTACACTCTGTTACTGTCTCGTACACTCTGTTACTGTCTCTTACACTCTGTTACACTCTCTTACACTCTGTTACTGTCTCTTACACTCTTACACTCTGCTGCTGTCTCTTACACTCTGTTACTGTCTCTTACACTCTGTTACTGTATATTACACTCTGCTACTGTCTCTTACACTCTGCTATTGTCTCTTGCACTCTGCTACTGTCTATAACACTCTCTTACACTCTGTTACTGTCTATTACACTCTGCTATTGTCTCTTACACTCTCTTACACTATGTTACACTCTGCTACAGTCTATTACACTCTGCTACTGTCTCTTACACTCTGCTATTGTCTCTTACACTCTGCTACTGTCTCTTACACTCTATTACACTCTGTTACTGTCTCTTACACTCTGCTACTATCTCTTTCACTCTCTTACACTATGTTACACACTCTTACACTCTGCTGCTGTCTCTTACACTCTGTTACTGTCTCTTACACTCTGTTACTGTCTCTTACACTCTCTTACACTCTGTTACACTCTCTTACATGCTGTTACACTCTCTTACACTCTGTTACTGTCTATTACACTCTCTTACACTCTGCTACTGTCTCTTACTCTCTGCTACTGTCTCTTACACTCTGCTACTCTCTCTTTCACTCTGCTTCTGTCTCTTACACTCTGCTACTGTCTCTTACGCTCTGTTACTGTCTCTTACACTCTGTTACACTCTCACACTCTGCTGCTGTCTCTTACACTCTGTTACTGTCTCTTACACTCTGTTACTGTCTCTTACACTCTCTTACACCCTCCTACACTCTGCTACTGTCTCTTACACCCTCCTACACTCTGCTACTGTCTCTTACACCCTCTTACACTCTGTTACTGTCTCTTAAACTCTGCTACTGTCTATAACACTCTCTTACACTCTGTTAATGTCTATTACACTCTGCTACTGTCTCTTACACTCTCTTACACTGTTACACTCTGCTACAGTCTATTACACTCTGCTACTGTCTCTTACACTCTGCTATTGTCTCTTACACTCTGCTACTGTCTATAACACTCTCTTACACTCTGTTACTGTCTATTACACTCTGCGACTGTCTCTTCAACTCTCTTACACTCTTCTGCTGTCTCTTACACTCTGTTACTGTCTCTTACACTATGTTACACTCTCTTACACTCTGTAACTGTCTCTTACACTCTCTTACACTCTGTTACTGTCTCCTATACTCTGTTACTGTCTCCTATACTCTGTTACACTCTCTTACACTCTGCTGCTGTCTCTTACACTCTGTTACTGTCTCTTACACTCTGTTACTGTCTCTTACACTCTCTTACTGTCTATAACACTCTCTTACACTCTATTACTGTCTATTACACTCTGCTACTGTCTCTTACACTCTCTTACACTATTTTACACTCTGCTACAGTCTATTACACTCTGCTACTGTCTCTTACACTCTGCTATTGTCCCTTACACTCTGCTACTGTCTATAACACTCTCTTACACTCTCTTACACTCTGCTACTGTCTCTTACACTCTGTTACTGTCTCTTACACTCTCCTACACTATGTTACTGTCTCTTACACTCTCTTACACTCTGTTACACTCTCTTACACTCTGTAACTGTCTCTTACACTCTCTTACACTCTGCTACTGTCTATAACACTCTCTTACACTCTGTTACTGTCTATTACACTCTGCTACTGTCTCTTACACTCTCTTACACTATGTTACACTCTGCTACAGTCTATTACACTCTGCTACTGTCTCTTACACTCTGCTATTGTCTCTTACACTCTGCTACTGTCTATAACACTCTCTTACACTCTGTTACTGTCTATTACACTCTGCTACTGTCTCTTACACTCTCTTACACTCTGCTGCTGTCTATTACACTCTGCTACTGTCTCTTACACTCTGCTATTGTCTCTTACACTCTGCTACTGTCTATAACACTCTCTTACACTCTGTTACTGTCTATTACACTCTGCTACAGTCTCTTACACTGTCTTACACTATGTTACACTCTGCTCCAGTCTATTACACTCTGCTATTGTCTCTTACACTCTGCTACTGTCTATAACACTCTCTTACACTCTTACTGTCTATTACACTCTGCGACTGTCTCTTCAACTCTCTTACACTCTTCTGCTGTCTCTTACACTCTGTTACTGTCTCTTACACTATGTTACACTCTCTTACACTCTGTAACTGTCTCTTACACTCTCTTACACTCTGTTACTGTCTCCTATACTCTGTTACTGTCTCCTATACTCTGTTACTGTCTCCTATACTCTGTTACACTCTCGTACACTCTGTTACTGTCTATTACACTCTGCTACTGTCTCTTACACTCTCTTACACTATGTTACACTCTGCTACAGTCTATTACACTCTGCTACTGTCTCTTACACTCTGCTATTGTCTCTTACACTCTGCTACTGTCTCTTACACTCTCTTACACTGTTACACTCTGCTACAGTCTATTACACTCTGCTACTGTCTCTTACACTCTGCTATTGTCTCTTACACTCTCTTACACTCTGCTACTGTCTCTTACACCCTCTTACACTCTGTTACTGTCTCTTACACTCTCTTACACTCTGTTACACTCTCTTACACGCTGTTACACTCTCTTACACGCTGTTACACCCTCTTACACACTGTTACTGTCTCTTACACTCTCCTACACTCTGCTACTGTCTCTTACACTCTGTTACTGTTTCTTACACTCTGCTACTGTCTCTAACACTCTGCTACTGTCTCTTTCACTCTGCTACTGTCTCTTACACTCTGCTACTATCTCTTACGCTCTGTTACTGTATCTTACACTATGTTACTGTCTCGTACACTCTGTTACTGTCTCTTACACTCTGTTACTGTCTCCTATACTCTGTTACTGTCTCTTACACCCTGTTACACTCTCTTACACTCTGCTACTGTCTCTTACACTCTACTACACTCTCGTACACTCTGTTACTGTCTATTACACTCTCTTACACTCTACTGCTGTCTCTTACACTCTGTTACTGTCTCTTACACTCTGTTACTGTCTCTTACACTCCTATCTCTTACACTCTACTACACTCTACTACTGTCTCTTTCACTCTGCTACTGTCTCTTTCACTCTGTTACTGTCTCTTACACTCTGTTACTGTCTCTTACACTCTGCTACTGTCTATAACACTCTCTTACACTATGTTACACTCTGCTACTGTCTCTTACACTCTGCTATTGTCTCTTACACTCTGCTACTGTCTCTTACACTCTATTACACTCTGTTACTGTCTATTACACTCTGCTACTGTCTCTTACACTCTCTTACACTATGTTACACTCTCTTACACTCTGCTGCTGTCTCTTACACTCTGTTACTGTCTCTTACACTCTGTTACTGTCTCTTACACTCTCCTACACTCTGTTACTGTCTCTTACACTCTCTTACACTCTCTTACTGTCTCTTACACTCTGTTACACTCTCTTACACGCTGTTACACTCTCTTACACTCTGTTACTGTCTCTTACACTCTCTTACACTCTGCTACTGTCTCTTACACTCTGCTACTGTCTATTACACTCTGCTACTCTCTCTTTCAATTTGCTTCTGTCTCTTACACACTGCTACTGTCTCTTACGCTCTGTTACTGTCTCTTACACTCTACTACACTCTCGTATACTCTGTTACTGTCTCTTACACTCTGTTACTGTCTCTTACACTCTGTTACACTCTCTTACACTCTGTTACTGTCTCTTACACTCTCTTACACTCTGCTGCTGTCTCTTACACTCTGTTACTGTCTCTTACACTCTGTTACTGTCTATTACACTCTCTTACACTCTACTACACTCTCGTATACTCTGTTACTGTCTCTTACACTCTGTTACTGTCTCTTACACTCTGTTACACTCTCTTACACTCTGTTACTGTCTCTTACACTCTCTTACACTCTGCTGCTGTCTCTTACACTCTGTTACTGTCTCTTACACTCTGTTACTGTCTATTACACTCTCTTACACTCTCCTACACTCTCCTACACTCTTCTACTGTCTCTTACACCCCCTTACACTCTGTTACTGTCTCTTACACTCCCTTACACTCTGTTACACTCTCTTACATGCTGTTACACTCTCTTACACGCTGTTACACCCTCTTACACACTGTTACTGTCTCTTACACTCTCTTACACTCTGCTACTATCTCTTACACTCTGTTACTGTCTCTTACACTCTGCTACTATCTCTTACACTCTACTACTGTCTCTTTCACTCTGCTACTGTCTCTTACACTCTGCTACTATCTCTTACGCTCTGTTACTGTCTCTTACACTCTACTACACTCTCATACACTCTGTTACTGTATCTTACACTCTGTTACTGTCTCTTACACTCTATTACTGTCTCTTACACTCTGCTATTGTCTCTTACACTCTGCTACTGTCTATAACACTGTCTTACACTCTGTTACTGTCTATTACACTCTGCTACTGTCTCTTTCACTCTCTTACACTATGTTACACTCTCTTACACTCTGCTGCTGTCTCTTACACTCTGTTACTGTCTCTTACACTCTGTTACTGTCTCTTACACTCTCCTACACTCTGTTACTGTCTCCTACACTCTCTTACACTCTGTTACACTCTCTTACACGCTGTTACACTCTACTACACTCTGTTAATTTCTCTTACACTCTCTTACACTCTGCTACTGTCTCTTACACTCTGCTACTCTCTCTTTCACTCTGTTTCTGTCTCTTACACTCTGCTTCTGTCTCTTATGCTCTGTTACTGTCTCTTATGCTCTGTTACTGTCTCTTACACTCTACTACACTCTCGTACACTCTGTTACTGTCTCTTAAACTCTGTTACACTCTCTTACACTCTGTTACACTCTCTTACACTCTCTTACACTCTGTAACTGTCTCTTACACTCTCTTACACTCTGTTACTGTCTCCTATACTCTGTTACACTTTCTTACACTCCACTACTGTCTCATATACTCTTTTACTGTCTCTTACACAGGTTTACGAGGTCTACGCGAAGAGATCCCCAAAGACGTTCACAGTATACTGAGATCATTCAGGACTATGTGATCCTAGAGGACGGTATATGCCATGTGACACTCTCTTACACTCTACTACACTCTACTACTGTCTCTTTCACTCTGCTACTGTCTCTTACACTCTGTTACTGTCTCTTACACTCTGCTACTGTATCTTACACTCTGCTATTGTCTCTTACACTCTGTTACTGTCTATTACACTCTGCTACTGTCTCTTACACTCTCTTACACTATGTTACACTCTCTTACACTCTGCTGCTGACTCTTACACTCTGTTACTGTCTCTGACACTCTCCTACACTCTGTTACTGTCTATTACACTCTGCTACTGTCTCTTTCACTCTCTTACACTATGTTACACTCTCTTACACTCTGCTGCTGTCTCTTACACTCTGTTACTGTCTCTTACACTCTGTTACTGTCTCTTACACTCTACTACACTCTGTTACTGTCTCTTACACTCTCTTACACTCTGTTACACTCTCTTACATGCTGTTACACTCTCTTACACTCTGTTACTGTCTCTTACACTCTCTTACACTCTGCTACTGTCTCTTACACTCTGCTACTCTCTCTTTCACTCTGCTTCTGTCTCTTACACTCTGCTACTGTCTCTTACGCTCTGTTACTGTCTCTTACACTCTGTTACACTCTCTTACACTCTGCTGCTGTCTCTTACACTCTGTTACTGTCTCTTACACTCTTACTGTCTCTTACACTCTCTTACACTCTCCTACACTCTGCTACTGTCTCTTACACCCTCTTACACTCTGTTACTGTCTCTTACACTCTGTTACTGTCTCTTACTCTCTCCTACACTATGTTACTGTCTCTTACACTCTCTTACACTCTGTTACACTCTCTTACACTCTGTAACTGTCTCTTACACTCTCTTACACTCTGCTACTGTCTATAACACTCTCTTACACTCTGTTACTGTCTATTACACTCTGCTACTGTCTCTTACACTCTCTTACACTATGTTACACTCTGCTACTGTCTCTTACACTCTGCTATTGTCTCTTACACTCTGCTACTGTCTATAACACTCTCTTACACTCTGTTACTGTCTATTACACTCTGCTACTGTCTCTTACACTCTCTTACACTCTGCTGCTGTCTATTACACTCTGCTACTGTCTCTTACACTCTGCTATTGTCTATAACACTCTGCTACTGTCTATAACACTCTCTTACACTCTGTTACTGTCTCTTACACTCTCTTACACTCTGCTGCTGTCTCTTACACTCTGTTACTGTCTCTTACACTCTGTTACACTCTCTTACACTCTCTTACACTCTGTAACTGTCTCTTACACTCTCTTACACTCTGTTACTGTCTCCTATACTCTGTTACACTTTCTTACACTCCACTACTGTCTCATATACTCTTTTACTGTCTCTTACACAGGTTTACGAGGTCTACGCGAAGAGATCCCCAAAGACGTTCACAGTATACTGAGATCATTCAGGACTATGTGATCCTAGAGGACGGTATATGCCATGTGACACTCTCTTACACTCTACTACACTCTACTACTGTCTCTTTCACTCTGCTACTGTCTCTTACACTCTGTTACTGTCTTTTACACTCTGTTACTGTCTCTTACACTCTGCTACTGTATCTTACACTCTGCTATTGTCTCTTACACTCTGCTACTGTCTATAACACTCTCTTACACTCTGTTACTGTCTATTACACTCTGCTACTGTCTCTTACACTCTCTTACACTATGTTACACTCTCTTACACTCTGCTGCTGACTCTTACACTCTGTTACTGTCTCTGACACTCTCCTACACTCTGTTACTGTCTATTACACTCTGCTACTGTCTCTTTCACTCTCTTACACTATGTTACACTCTCTTACACTCTGCTGCTGTCTCTTACACTCTGTTACTGTCTCTTACACTCTGTTACTGTCTCTTACACTCTGTTACTGTCTCTTACACTCTCCTACACTCTGTTACTGTCTCTTACACTCTCTTACACTCTGTTACACTCTCTTACATGCTGTTACACTCTCCTACACTCTGTTACTGTCTATTACACTCTGCTACTGTCTCTTTCACTCTCTTACACTATGTTACACTCTCTTACACTCTGCTGCTGTCTCTTACACTCTGTTACTGTCTCTTACACTCTGTTACTGTCTCTTACACTCTCTTACACTCTGTTACCATCTCCTATACTCTGTTACTGTCTCCTATGCTCTGTCACACTCTCTTACACTCCGCTACTGTCTCATATACTCTTTTACTGTCTCTTACACAGGTTTACGATGTCTAAGCGAAGAGATCCCCAAAGACGTTCACAGTATACTGAGATCATTCAGGACTATGTGATCCTAGAGGACGGTATATGCCATGTGACACTCTGGTACACTCTACTACACTCTACTACTGCCTCTTTCACTCTGCTACTGTCTCTTACACTCTGTTACTGTCTCTTACACTCTGCTACTGTCTATAACACTCTCTTACACTCTGTTACTGTCTATTACACTCTGCTACTGTCTATAACACTCTCTTACACTCTGTTACTGTCTATTACACTCTGCTACTGTCTCTTACACTCTCTTACACTCTGCTGCTGTCAATTACACTCTGCTACTGTCTCTTACACTCTGCTATTGTCTATAACACTCTGCTACTGTCTATAACACTCTCTTACACTCTGTTACTGTCTATTACACTCCGCTACTGTCTCTTACACTCTCTTACACTCTGTTACACTCTGTTACAGTGTATTACACTCTGCTACTGTCTCTTACACTCTGCTATTGTCTCTTGCACTCTGCTACTGTCTATAACACTCAATTACACTCTGTTACTGTCTATTACACTCTGCTATTGTCTCTTACACTCTCTTACACTCTGTTACACTCTGCTACAGTCTATTACACTCTGCTACTGTCTCTTACACTCTGCTACTGTCTCTTACACTCTATTACACTCTGTTACTGTCTATTACACTCTGCTACTGTCTCTTACACTCTCTTACACTATGGTACACTCTCTAACACTCTGCTGCTGTCTCTTACACTCTGTTACTGTCTCTTACACTCCGTTACTGTCTCTTACACTCTCCTACACTCTGTTACTGTCTCTTACACTCTGTTACACTCTCTTACTGTCTCTTACACTCTGTTACACTCTCTTACACGCTGTTACACTCTCTTACACTCTGTTACTGTCTCTTACACTCTTACACTCTGCTACTGTCTCTTACACTCTGCTACTGTCTCTTACACTCTGCTACTCTCTCTTTCACTTTGCTTCTGTCTCTTACACACTGCTACTGTCTCTTACGCTGTGTTACTGTCTCTTACACTCTACTACACTCTCGTATACTCTGTTACTGTCTCTTACACTCTGTTACTGTCTCGTACACTCTGTTACTGTCTCGTACACTCTGTTACTGTCTCGTACACTCTGTTACTGTCTCTTACACTCTGTTACACTCTCTTACACTCTGTTACTGTCTCTTACACTCTTACACTCTGCTGCTGTCTCTTACACTCTGTTACTGTCTCTTACACTCTGTTACTGTATATTACACTCTGCTACTGTCTCTTACACTCTGCTATTGTCTCTTGCACTCTGCTACTGTCTATAACACTCTCTTACACTCTGTTACTGTCTATTACACTCTGCTATTGTCTCTTACACTCTCTTACACTCTGTTACACTCTGCTACAGTCTATTACACTCTGCTACTGTCTCTTACACTCTGCTATTGTCTCTTACACTCTGCTACTGTCTCTTACACTCTATTACACTCTGTTACTGTCTATTACACTCTGCTACTATCTCTTTCACTCTCTTACACTATGTTACACACTCTTACACTCTGCTGCTGTCTCTTACACTCTGTTACTGTCTCTTACACTCTGTTACTGTCTCTTACACTCTCTTACACTCTGTTACACTCTCTTACATGCTGTTACACTCTCTTACACTCTGTTACTGTCTATTACACTCTCTTACACTCTGCTACTGTCTCTTACTCTCTGCTACTGTCTCTTACACTCTGCTACTCTCTCTTTCACTCTGCTTCTGTCTCTTACACTCTGCTACTGTCTCTTATGCTCTGTTACTGTCTCTTACACTCTGTTACACTCTCTTACACTCTGCTGCTGTCTCTTACACTCTGTTACTGTCTCTTACACTCTGTTACTGTCTCTTACACTCTCTTACACTCTCCTACACTCTGCTACTGTCTCTTACACCCTCTTACACTCTGTTACTGTCTCTTACACTCTGTTACTGTCTCTTAAACTCTGCTACTGTCTATAACACTCTCTTACACTCTGTTAATGTCTATTACACTCTGCTACTGTCTCTTACACTCTCTTACACTGTTACACTCTGCTACAGTCTATTACACTCTGCTACTGTCTCTTACACTCTGCTATTGTCTCTTACACTCTGCTACTGTCTATAACACTCTCTTACACTCTGTTACTGTCTATTACACTCTGCTACTGTCTCTTACACTCTCTTACACTCTGCTGCTGTCTATTACACTCTGCTACTGTCTCTTACACTCTGCTATTGTCTCTTACACTCTGCTACTGTCTATAACACTCTCTTACACTCTGTTACTGTCTATTACACTCTGCTACAGTCTCTTACACTCTCTTACACTATGTTACACTCTGCTCCAGTCTATTACACTCTGCTATTGTCTCTTACACTCTGCTACTGTCTATAACACTCTCTTACACTCTGTTACTGTCTATTACACTCTGCGACTGTCTCTTCAACTCTCTTACACTCTTCTGCTGTCTCTTACACTCTGTTACTGTCTCTTACACTATGTTACACTCTCTTACACTCTGTAACTGTCTCTTACACTCTCTTACACTCTGTTACTGTCTCCTATACTCTGTTACTGTCTCCTATACTCTGTTACACTCTCTTACACTCTGCTGCTGTCTCTTACACTCTGTTACTGTCTCTTACACTCTGTTACTGTCTCTTACACTCTGTTACTGTCTCTTACACTCTCTTACACTCTCTTACACTCTCCTACACTCTGCTACTGTCTCTTACACCCTCTTACACTCTGTTACTGTCTCTTAAACTCTGCTACTGTCTATAACACTCTCTTACACTCTGTTACTGTCTATTACACTCTGCTACTGTCTCTTACACTCTCTTACACTATGTTACACTCTGCTACAGTCTATTACACTCTGCTACTGTCTCTTACACTCTGCTATTGTCTCTTACACTCTGCTACTGTCTATAACACTCTCTTACACTCTGTTACTGTCTATTACACTCTGCTACTGTCTCTTACACTCTCTTACACTCTGCTGCTGTCTATTACACTCTGCTACTGTCTCTTACACTCTGCTATTGTCTATACCACTCTGCTACTGTCTATAACACTCTCTTACACTCTGTTACTGTCTATTACACTCTGCTACTGTCTCTTACACTCTCTTACACTCTGCTGCTGTCTCTTACACTCTGTTACTGTCTCTTACACTCTGTTACACTCTCTTACACTCTGTAACTGTCTCTTACACTCTCTTACACTCTGTTACTGTCTCCTATACTCTGTTACACTTTCTTACACTCCACTACTGTCTCATATACTCTTTTACTGTCTCTTACACAGGTTTACGAGGTCTACGCGAAGAGATCCCCAAAGACGTTCACAGTATACTGAGATCATTCAGGACTATGTGATCCTAGAGGACGGTATATGCCATGTGACACTCTCTTACACTCTACTACACTCTACTACTGTCTCTTTCACTCTGCTACTGTCTCTTACACTCTGTTACTGTCTTTTACACTCTGTTACTGTCTCTTACACTCTGCTACTGTATCTTACACTCTGCTATTGTCTCTTACACTCTGCTACTGTCTATAACACTCTCTTACACTCTGTTACTGTCTATTACACTCTGCTACTGTCTCTTACACTCTCTTACACTATGTTACACTCTCTTACACTCTGCTGCTGACTCTTACACTCTGTTACTGTCTCTGACACTCTCCTACACTCTGTTACTGTCTATTACACTCTGCTACTGTCTCTTTCACTCTCTTACACTATGTTACACTCTCTTACACTCTGCTGCTGTCTCTTACACTCTGTTACTGTCTCTTACACTCTGTTACTGTCTCTTACACTCTGTTACTGTCTCTTACACTCTCCTACACTCTGTTACTGTCTCTTACACTCTCTTACACTCTGTTACACTCTCTTACACGCTGTTACACTCTCCTACACTCTGTTACTGTCTATTACACTCTGCTACTGTCTCTTTCACTCTCTTACACTATGTTACACTCTCTTACACTCTGCTGCTGTCTCTTACACTCTGTTACTGTCTCTTACACTCTGTTACTGTCTCTTACACTCTCTTACACTCTGTTACCGTCTCCTATACTCTGTTACTGTCTCCTATGCTCTGTCACACTCTCTTACACTCCGCTACTGTCTCATATACTCTTTTACTGTCTCTTACACAGGTTTACGATGTCTACGCGAAGAGATCCCCAAAGACGTTCACAGTATACTGAGATCATTCAGGACTATGTGATCCTAGAGGACGGTATATGCCATGTGACACTCTGGTACACTCTACTACACTCTACTACTGCCTCTTTCACTCTGCTACTGTCTCTTACACTCTGTTACTGTCTCTTACACTCTGCTACTGTCTATAACACTCTCTTACACTCTGTTACTGTCTATTACACTCTGCTACTGTCTATAACACTCTCTTACACTCTCTTACTGTCTATTACACTCTGCTACTGTCTCTTACACTCTCTTACACTCTGCTGCTGTCAATTACACTCTGCTACTGTCTCTTACACTCTGCTATTGTCTATAACACTCTGCTACTGTCTATAACACTCTCTTACACTCTGTTACTGTCTATTACACTCCGCTACTGTCTCTTACACTCTCTTACACTCTGTTACACTCTGTTACAGTCTATTACACTCTGCTACTGTCTCTTACACTCTGCTATTGTCTCTTGCACTCTGCTACTGTCTATAACACTCTCTTACACTCTGTTACTGTCTATTACACTCTGCTATTGTCTCTTACACTCTCTTACACTCTGTTACACTCTGCTACAGTCTATTACACTCTGCTACTGTCTCTTACACTCTGCTACTGTCTCTTACACTCTATTACACTCTGTTACTGTCTATTACACTCTGCTACTGTCTCTTACACTCTCTTACACTATGGTACACTCTCTAACACTCTGCTGCTGTCTCTTACACTCTGTTACTGTCTCTTACACTCCGTTACTGTCTCTTACACTCTCCTACACTCTGTTACTGTCTCTTACACTCTGTTACACTCTCTTACTGTCTCTTACACTCTGTTACACTCTCTTACACGCTGTTACACTCTCTTACACTCTGTTACTGTCTCTTACACTCTTACACTCTGCTACTGTCTCTTACACTCTGCTACTGTCTCTTACACTCTGCTACTCTCTCTTTCACTTTGCTTCTGTCTCTTACACACTGCTACTGTCTCTTACGCTGTGTTACTGTCTCTTACACTCTACTACACTCTCGTATACTCTGTTACTGTCTCTTACACTCTGTTACTGTCTCGTACACTCTGTTACTGTCTCGTACACTCTGTTACTGTCTCGTACACTCTGTTACTGTCTCTTACACTCTGTTACACTCTCTTACACTCTGTTACTGTCTCTTACACTCTTACACTCTGCTGCTGTCTCTTACACTCTGTTACTGTCTCTTACACTCTGTTACTGTATATTACACTCTGCTACTGTCTCTTACACTCTGCTATTGTCTCTTGCACTCTGCTACTGTCTATAACACTCTCTTACACTCTGTTACTGTCTATTACACTCTGCTATTGTCTCTTACACTCTCTTACACTCTGTTACACTCTGCTACAGTCTATTACACTCTGCTACTGTCTCTTACACTCTGCTATTGTCTCTTACACTCTGCTACTGTCTCTTACACTCTATTACACTCTGTTACTGTCTATTACACTCTGCTACTATCTCTTTCACTCTCTTACACTATGTTACACACTCTTACACTCTGCTGCTGTCTCTTACACTCTGTTACTGTCTCTTACACTCTGTTACTGTCTCTTACACTCTCTTACACTCTGTTACACTCTCTTACATGCTGTTACACTCTCTTACACTCTGTTACTGTCTATTACACTCTCTTACACTCTGCTACTGTCTCTTACTCTCTGCTACTGTCTCTTACACTCTGCTACTCTCTCTTTCACTCTGCTTCTGTCTCTTACACTCTGCTACTGTCTCTTATGCTCTGTTACTGTCTCTTACACTCTGTTACACTCTCTTACACTCTGCTGCTGTCTCTTACACTCTGTTACTGTCTCTTACACTCTGTTACTGTCTCTTACACTCTCTTACACTCTCCTACACTCTGCTACTGTCTCTTACACCCTCTTACACTCTGTTACTGTCTCTTACACTCTGTTACTGTCTCTTAAACTCTGCTACTGTCTATAACACTCTCTTACACTCTGTTAATGTCTATTACACTCTGCTACTGTCTCTTACACTCTCTTACACTGTTACACTCTGCTACAGTCTATTACACTCTGCTACTGTCTCTTACACTCTGCTATTGTCTCTTACACTCTGCTACTGTCTATAACACTCTCTTACACTCTGTTACTGTCTATTACACTCTGCTACTGTCTCTTACACTCTCTTACACTCTGCTGCTGTCTATTACACTCTGCTACTGTCTCTTACACTCTGCTATTGTCTCTTACACTCTGCTACTGTCTATAACACTCTCTTACACTCTGTTACTGTCTATTACACTCTGCTACAGTCTCTTACACTCTCTTACACTATTTTACACTCTGCTCCAGTCTATTACACTCTGCTATTGTCTCTTACACTCTGCTACTGTCTATAACACTCTCTTACACTCTGTTACTGTCTATTACACTCTGCGACTGTCTCTTCAACTCTCTTACACTCTTCTGCTGTCTCTTACACTCTGTTACTGTCTCTTACACTATGTTACACTCTCTTACACTCTGTAACTGTCTCTTACACTCTCTTACACTCTGTTACTGTCTCCTATACTCTGTTACTGTCTCCTATACTCTGTTACACTCTCTTACACTCTGCCGCTGTCTCTTACACTCTGTTACTGTCTCTTACACTCTGTTACTGTCTCTTACACTCTCTTACACTCTCTTACACTCTCCTACACTCTGCTACTGTCTCTTACACCCTCTTACACTCTTACTGTCTCTTACACTCTGTTACTGTCTCTTAAACTCTGCTACTGTCTATAACACTCTCTTACACTCTATTACTGTCTATTACACTCTGCTACTGTCTCTTACACTCTCTTACACTATTTTACACTCTGCTACAGTCTATTACACTCTGCTACTGTCTCTTACACTCTGCTATTGTCCCTTACACTCTGCTACTGTCTATAACACTCTCTTACACTCTCTTACACTCTGCTACTGTCTCTTACACTCTGTTACTGTCTCTTGCACTCTCCTACACTATGTTACTGTCTCTTACACTCTCTTACACTCTGTTACACTCTCTTACACTCTGTAACTGTCTCTTACACTCTCTTACACTCTGCTACTGTCTATAACACTCTCTTACACTCTGTTACTGTCTATTACACTCTGCTACTGTCTCTTACACTCTCTTACACTATGTTACACTCTGCTACTGTCTCTTACACTCTGCTATTGTCTCTTACACTCTGCTACTGTCTATAACACTCTCTTACACTCTGTTACTGTCTATTACACTCTGCTACTGTCTCTTACACTCTCTTACACTCTGCTGCTGTCTATTACACTCTGCTACTGTCTCTTACACTCTGCTATTGTCTATAACACTCTGCTACTGTCTATAACACTCTCTTACACTCTGTTACTGTCTATTACACTCTGCTACTGTCTCTTACACTCTCTTACACTCTGCTGCTGTCTCTTACACTCTGTTACTGTCTCTTACACTCTGTTACACTCTCTTACACTCTCTTACACTCTGTAACTGTCTCTTACACTCTCTTACACTCTGTTACTGTCTCCTATACTCTGTTACACTTTCTTACACTCCACTACTGTCTCATATACTCTTTTACTGTCTCTTACACAGGTTTACGAGGTCTACGCGAAGAGATCCCCAAAGACGTTCACAGTATACTGAGATCATTCAGGACTATGTGATCCTAGAGGACGGTATATGCCATGTGACACTCTCTTACACTCTACTACACTCTACTACTGTCTCTTTCACTCTGCTACTGTCTCTTACACTCTGTTACTGTCTTTTACACTCTGTTACTGTCTCTTACACTCTGCTACTGTATCTTACACTCTGCTATTGTCTCTTACACTCTGCTACTGTCTATAACACTCTCTTACACTCTGTTACTGTCTATTACACTCTGCTACTGTCTCTTACACTCTCTTACACTATGTTACACTCTCTTACACTCTGCTGCTGACTCTTACACTCTGTTACTGTCTCTGACACTCTCCTACACTCTGTTACTGTCTATTACACTCTGCTACTGTCTCTTTCACTCTCTTACACTATGTTACACTCTCTTACACTCTGCTGCTGTCTCTTACACCCTGTTACTGTCTCTTACACTCTGTTACTGTCTCTTACACTCTGTTACTGTCTCTTACACTCTCATACACTCTGTTACTGTCTCTTACACTCTCTTACACTCTGTTACACTCTCTTACACGCTGTTACACTCTCCTACACTCTGTTACTGTCTATTACACTCTGCTACTGTCTCTTTCACTCTCTTACACTATGTTACACTCTCTTACACTCTGCTGCTGTCTCTTACACTCTGTTACTGTCTCTTACACTCTGTTACTGTCTCTTACACTCTCTTACACTCTGTTACCGTCTCCTATACTCTGTTACTGTCTCCTATGCTCTGTCACACTCTCTTACACTCCGCTACTGTCTCATATACTCTTTTACTGTCTCTTACACAGGTTTACGATGTCTACGCGAAGAGATCCCCAAAGACGTTCACAGTATACTGAGATCATTCAGGACTATGTGATCCTAGAGGACGGTATATGCCATGTGACACTCTGGTACACTCTACTACACTCTACTACTGCCTCTTTCACTCTGCTACTGTCTCTTACACTCTGTTACTGTCTCTTACACTCTGCTACTGTCTATAACACTCTCTTACACTCTGTTACTGTCTATTACACTCTGCTACTGTCTATAACACTCTCTTACACTCTGTTACTGTCTATTACACTCTGCTACTGTCTCTTACACTCTCTTACACTCTGCTGCTGTCAATTACACTCTGCTACTGTCTCTTACACTCTGCTATTGTCTATAACACTCTGCTACTGTCTATAACACTCTCTTACACTCTGTTACTGTCTATTACACTCCGCTACTGTCTCTTACACTCTCTTACACTCTGTTACACTCTGTTACAGTCTATTACACTCTGCTACTGTCTCTTACACTCTGCTATTGTCTCTTGCACTCTGCTACTGTCTATAACACTCTCTTACACTCTGTTACTGTCTATTACACTCTGCTATTGTCTCTTACACTCTCTTACACTCTGTTACACTCTGCTACAGTCTATTACACTCTGCTACTGTCTCTTACACTCTGCTATTGTCTCTTACACTCTGCTACTGTCTCTTACACTCTATTACACTCTGTTACTGTCTATTACACTCTGCTACTATCTCTTTCACTCTCTTACACTATGTTACACACTCTTACACTCTGCTGCTGTCTCTTACACTCTGTTACTGTCTCTTACACTCTGTTACTGTCTCTTACACTCTCTTACACTCTGTTACACTCTCTTACATGCTGTTACACTCTCTTACACTCTGTTACTGTCTATTACACTCTCTTACACTCTGCTACTGTCTCTTACTCTCTGCTACTGTCTCTTACACTCTGCTACTCTCTCTTTCACTCTGCTTCTGTCTCTTACACTCTGCTACTGTCTCTTATGCTCTGTTACTGTCTCTTACACTCTGTTACACTCTCTTACACTCTGCTGCTGTCTCTTACACTCTGTTACTGTCTCTTACACTCTGTTACTGTCTCTTACACTCTCTTACACTCTCCTACACTCTGCTACTGTCTCTTACACCCTCTTACACTCTGTTACTGTCTCTTACACTCTGTTACTGTCTCTTAAACTCTGCTACTGTCTATAACACTCTCTTACACTCTGTTAATGTCTATTACACTCTGCTACTGTCTCTTACACTCTCTTACACTGTTACACTCTGCTACAGTCTATTACACTCTGCTACTGTCTCTTACACTCTGCTATTGTCTCTTACACTCTGCTACTGTCTATAACACTCTCTTACACTCTGTTACTGTCTATTACACTCTGCTACTGTCTCTTACACTCTCTTACACTCTGCTGCTGTCTATTACACTCTGCTACTGTCTCTTACACTCTGCTATTGTCTCTTACACTCTGCTACTGTCTATAACACTCTCTTACACTCTGTTACTGTCTATTACACTCTGCTACAGTCTCTTACACTCTCTTACACTATTTTACACTCTGCTCCAGTCTATTACACTCTGCTATTGTCTCTTACACTCTGCTACTGTCTATAACACTCTCTTACACTCTGTTACTGTCTATTACACTCTGCGACTGTCTCTTCAACTCTCTTACACTCTTCTGCTGTCTCTTACACTCTGTTACTGTCTCTTACACTATGTTACACTCTCTTACACTCTGTAACTGTCTCTTACACTCTCTTACACTCTGTTACTGTCTCCTATACTCTGTTACTGTCTCCTATACTCTGTTACACTCTCTTACACTCTGCTGCTGTCTCTTACACTCTGTTACTGTCTCTTACACTCTGTTACTGTCTCTTACACTCTCTTACACTCTCTTACACTCTCCTACACTCTGCTACTGTCTCTTACACCCTCTTACACTCTTACTGTCTCTTACACTCTGTTACTGTCTCTTAAACTCTGCTACTGTCTATAACACTCTCTTACACTCTATTACTGTCTATTACACTCTGCTACTGTCTCTTACACTCTCTTACACTATTTTACACTCTGCTACAGTCTATTACACTCTGCTACTGTCTCTTACACTCTGCTATTGTCCCTTACACTCTGCTACTGTCTATAACACTCTCTTACACTCTCTTACACTCTGCTACTGTCTCTTACACTCTGTTACTGTCTCTTACACTCTCCTACACTATGTTACTGTCTCTTACACTCTCTTACACTCTGTTACACTCTCTTACACTCTGTAACTGTCTCTTACACTCTCTTACACTCTGCTACTGTCTATAACACTCTCTTACACTCTGTTACTGTCTATTACACTCTGCTACTGTCTCTTACACTCTCTTACACTATGTTACACTCTGCTACAGTCTATTACACTCTGCTACTGTCTCTTACACTCTGCTATTGTCTCTTACACTCTGCTATTGTCTATAACACTCTCTTACACTCTGTTACTGTCTATTACACTCTGCTACTGTCTCTTACACTCTCTTACACTCTGCTGCTGTCTATTACACTCTGCTACTGTCTCTTACACTCTGCTATTGTCTCTTACACTCTGCTACTGTCTATAACACTCTCTTACACTCTGTTACTGTCTATTACACTCTGCTACAGTCTCTTACACTGTCTTACACTATGTTACACTCTGCTCCAGTCTATTACACTCTGCTATTGTCTCTTACACTCTGCTACTGTCTATAACACTCTCTTACACTCTGTTACTGTCTATTACACTCTGCGACTGTCTCTTCAACTCTCTTACACTCTTCTGCTGTCTCTTACACTCTGTTACTGTCTCTTACACTATGTTACACTCTCTTACACTCTGTAACTGTCTCTTACACTCTCTTACACTCTGTTACTGTCTCCTATACTCTGTTACTGTCTCCTATACTCTGTTACTGTCTCCTATACTCTGTTACACTCTCTTACACTCTGCTGCTGTCTCTTACACTCTGTTACTGTCTCTTACACTCTCTTACACTCTCTTACACTCTCTTACACTCTCCTACTGTCTCTTACACCCTCTTACACTCTGTTACTGTCTCTTACACTCTGTTACTGTCTCTTAAACTCTGCTACTGTCTATAACACTCTCGTACACTCTGTTACTGTCTATTACACTCTGCTACTGTCTCTTACACTCTCTTACACTATGTTACACTCTGCTACAGTCTATTACACTCTGCTACTGTCTCTTACACTCTGCTATTGTCTCTTACACTCTGCTACTGTCTATAACACTCTCTTACACTCTGTTACTGTCTATTACACTCTGCTACTGTCTCTTACACTCTCTTACACTCTGCTGCTGTCTATTACACTCTGCTACTGTCTCTTACACTCTGCTATTGTCTCTTACACTCTGCTACTGTCTATAACACTCTCTTACACTCTGTTACTGTCTATTACACTCTGCTACAGTCTCTTACACTGTCTTACACTATGTTACACTCTGCTCCAGTCTATTACACTCTGCTATTGTCTCTTACACTCTGCTACTGTCTATAACACTCTCTTACACTCTGTTACTGTCTATTACACTCTGCGACTGTCTCTTCAACTCTCTTACACTCTTCTGCTGTCTCTTACACTCTGTTACTGTCTCTTACACTATGTTACACTGTCTTACACTCTGTAACTGTCTCTTACACTCTCTTACACTCTGTTACTGTCTCCTATACTCTGTTACTGTCTCCTATACTCTGTTACTGTCTCCTATACTCTGTTACACTCTCTTACACTCTGCTGCTGTCTCTTACACTCTGTTACTGTCTCTTACACTCTCTTACACTCTCTTACACTCTCTTACACTCTCCTACTGTCTCTTACACCCTCTTACACTCTGTTACTATCTCTTACACTCTGTTACTGTCTCTTACACCCTGTTACACTCTCTTACACTCTGCTACTGTCTATAACACTATCGTACACTCTGTTACTGTCTATTACACTCTGCTACTGTCTCTTACACTCTCTTACACTATGTTACACTCTGCTACAGTCTATTACACTCTGCTACTGTCTCTTACACTCTGCTATTGTCTCTTACACTCTGCTACTGTCTCTTACACTCTGCTACTGTCTATAACACTCTCTTACACTCTGTTACTGTCTATTACACTCTGCTACTGTCTCTTACACTCTCTTACACTGTTACACTCTGCTACAGTCTATTACACTCTGCTACTGTCTCTTACACTCTGCTATTGTCTCTTACACTCTCTTACACTCTGCTACTGTCTCTTACACCCTCTTACACTCTGTTACTGTCTCTTACACTCTCTTACACTCTGTTACACTCTCTTACACGCTGTTACACTCTCTTACACGCTGTTACACCCTCTTACACACTGTTACTGTCTCTTACACTCTCCTACACTCTGCTACTGTCTCTTACACTCTGTTACTGTTTCTTACACTCTGCTACTGTCTCTAACACTCTGCTACTGTCTCTTTCACTCTGCTACTGTCTCTTACACTCTGCTACTATCTCTTACGCTCTGTTACTGTGTCTTACACTGTACTACACTGTCATACACTCTGTTACTGTATCTTACACTATGTTACTGTATCTTACACTATGTTACTGTCTCGTACACTCTGTTACTGTCTCTTACACTCTGTTACTGTCTCCTATACTCTGTTACTGTCTCTTACACCCTGTTACACTCTCTTACACTCTGCTACTGTCTCTTACACTCTACTACACTCTCGTACACTCTGTTACTGTCTATTACACTCTCTTACACTCTGCTGCTGTCTCTTACACTCTGTTACTGTCTCTTACACTCTGTTACTGTCTCTTACACTCCTATCTCTTACACTCTACTACACTCTACTACTGTCTCTTTCACTCTGCTACTGTCTCTTTCACTCTGTTACTGTCTCTTACACTCTGTTACTGTCTCTTACACTCTGCTACTGTCTATAACACTCTCTTACACTATGTTACACTCTGCTACTGTCTCTTACACTCTGCTATTGTCTCTTACACTCTGCTACTGTCTCTTACACTCTATTACACTCTGTTACTGTCTATTACACTCTGCTACTGTCTCTTACACTCTCTTACACTATGTTACACTCTCTTACACTCTGCTGCTGTCTCTTACACTCTATTACTGTCTCTTACACTCTGTTACTGTCTCTTACACTCTCCTACACTCTGTTACTGTCTCTTACACTCTCTTACACTCTCTTACTGTCTCTTACACTCTGTTACACTCTCTTACACGCTGTTACACTCTCTTACACTCTGTTACTGTCTCTTACACTCTCTTACACTCTGCTACTGTCTCTTACACTCTGCTACTGTCTATTACACTCTGCTACTCTCTCTTTCACTTTGCTTCTGTCTCTTACACACTGCTACTGTCTCTTACGCTCTGTTACTGTCTCTTACACTCTACTACACTCTCGTATACTCTGTTACTGTCTCTTACACTCTGTTACTGTCTCGTACACTCTGTTACTGTCTCGTACACTCTGTTACTGTCTCGTACACTCTGTTACTGTCTCTTACACTCTGTTACACTCTCTTACACTCTGTTACTGTCTCTTACACTCTTACACTCTGCTGCTGTCTCTTACACTCTGTTACTGTCTCTTACACTCTGTTACTGTATATTACACTCTGCTACTGTCTCTTACACTCTGCTATTGTCTCTTGCACTCTGCTACTGTCTATAACACTCTCTTACACTCTGTTACTGTCTATTACACTCTGCTATTGTCTCTTACACTCTCTTACACTCTGTTACACTCTGCTACAGTCTATTACACTCTGCTACTGTCTCTTACACTCTGCTATTGTCTCTTACACTCTGCTACTGTCTCTTACACTCTATTACACTCTGTTACTGTCTATTACACTCTGCTACTATCTCTTTCACTCTCTTACACTATGTTACACACTCTTACACTCTGCTGCTGTCTCTTACACTCTGTTACTGTCTCTTACACTCTGTTACTGTCTCTTACACTCTCTTACACTCTGTTACACTCTCTTACATGCTGTTACACTCTCTTACACTCTGTTACTGTCTATTACACTCTCTTACACTCTGCTACTGTCTCTTACTCTCTGCTACTGTCTCTTACACTCTGCTACTCTCTCTTTCACTCTGCTTCTGTCTCTTACACTCTGCTACTGTCTCTTATGCTCTGTTACTGTCTCTTACACTCTGTTACACTCTCTTACACTCTGCTGCTGTCTCTTACACTCTGTTACTGTCTCTTACACTCTGTTACTGTCTCTTACACTCTCTTACACTCTCCTACACTCTGCTACTGTCTCTTACAATCTCTTACACTCTGTTACTGTCTCTTACACTCTGTTACTGTCTCTTAAACTCTGCTACTGTCTATAACACTCTCTTACACTCTGTTAATGTCTATTACACTCTGCTACTGTCTCTTACACTCTCTTACACTGTTACACTCTGCTACAGTCTATTACACTCTGCTACTGTCTCTTACACTCTGCTATTGTCTCTTACACTCTGCTACTGTCTATAACACTCTCTTACACTCTGTTACTGTCTATTACACTCTGCTACTGTCTCTTACACTCTGCTATTGTCTCTTACACTATGTTACACTCTCTTACACTCTGTAACTGTCTCTTACACTCTCTTACACTCTGTTACTGTCTCCTATACTCTGTTACTGTCTCCTATACTCTGTTACACTCTCTTACACTCTGCTGCTGTCTCTTACACTCTGTTACTGTCTCTTACACTCTGTTACTGTCTCTTACACTCTCCTACACTCTTCTACTGTCTCTTACACCCCCTTACACTCTGTTACTGTCTCTTACACTCCCTTACACTCTGTTACACTCTCTTACATGCTGTTACACTCTCTTACACGCTGTTACACCCTCTTACACACTGTTACTGTCTCTTACACTCTCTTACACTCTGCTACTATCTCTTACACTCTGTTACTGTCTCTTACACTCTGCTACTGTCTCTTACACTCTACTACTGTCTCTTTCACTCTGCTACTGTCTCTTACACTCTGCTACTATCTCTTACGCTCTGTTACTGTCTCTTACACTCTACTACACTCTCATACACTCTGTTACTGTATCTTACACTCTGTTACTGTCTCTTACACTCTGTTACTGTCTCTTACACTCTGCTATTGTCTCTTACACTCTGCTACTGTCTATAACACTGTCTTACACTCTGTTACTGTCTATTACACTCTGCTACTGTCTCTTTCACTCTCTTACACTATGTTACACTCTCTTACACTCTGTTACTGTCTCTTACACTCTGTTACTGTCTCTTACACTCTCCTACACTCTGTTACTGTCTCCTACACTCTCTTACACTCTGTTACACTCTCTTACACGCTGTTACACTCTATTACACTCTGTTAATTTCTCTTACACTCTCTTACACTCTGCTACTGTCTCTTACACTCTGCTACTCTCTCTTTCACTCTGTTTCTGTCTCTTACACTCTGCTTCTGTCTCTTATGCTCTGTTACTGTCTCTTATGCTCTGTTACTGTCTCTTACACTCTACTACACTCTTGTACACTCTGTTACTGTCTCTTAAACTCTGTTACACTCTCTTACACTCTGTTACTGTCTCTTACACTCTGCTGCTGTCTCTTACACTCTGTTACTGTCTCTTACACTCTCTTACACTCTCCTACACTCTGCTACTGTCTCTTACACCCTCTTACACTCTTACTGTCTCTTACACTCTGTTACTGTCTCTTAAACTCTGCTACTGTCTATAACACTCTCTTACACTCTATTACTGTCTATTACACTCTGCTACTGTCTCTTACACTCTCTTACACTATTTTACACTCTGCTACTGTCTCTTACACTCTGCTACTGTCTCTTACACTCTGCTATTGTCCCTTACACTCTGCTACTGTCTATAACACTCTCTTACACTCTCTTACTGTCTCTTACACTCTGTTACTGTCTCTTACACTCTCCTACACTATGTTACTGTCTCTTACACTCTCTTACACTCTGTTACACTCTCTTACACTCTGTAACTGTCTCTTACACTCTCTTACACTCTGCTACTGTCTATAACACTCTCTTACACTATGTTACACTCTGCTACAGTCTATTACACTCTGCTACTGTCTCTTACACTCTGCTATTGTCTCTTACACTCTGCTACTGTCTATAACACTCTCTTACACTCTGTTACTGTCTATTACACTCTGCTACTGTCTCTTACACTCTCTTACACTCTGCTGCTGTCTATTACACTCTGCTACTGTCTCTTACACTCTGCTATTGTCTCTTACACTCTGCTACTGTCTATAACACTCTCTTACACTCTGTTACTGTCTATTACACTCTGCTACAGTCTCTTACACTCTCTTACACTATGTTACACTCTGCTCCAGTCTATTACACTCTGCTATTGTCTCTTACACTCTGCTACTGTCTATAACACTCTCTTACACTCTGTTACTGTCTATTACACTCTGCGACTGTCTCTTCAACTCTCTTACACTCTTCTGCTGTCTCTTACACTCTGCTACTGTCTCTTACACTCTACTACTGTCTCTTTCACTCTGCTACTGTCTCTTACACTCTGCTACTATCTCTTACGCTCTGTTACTGTCTCTTACACTCTACTACACTCTCATACACTCTGTTACTGTATCTTACACTCTGTTACTGTCTCTTACACTCTGTTACTGTCTCTTACACTCTGCTATTGTCTCTTACACTCTGCTACTGTCTATAACACTGTCTTACACTCTGTTACTGTCTATTACACTCTGCTACTGTCTCTTTCACTCTCTTACACTATGTTACACTCTCTTACACTCTGTTACTGTCTCTTACACTCTGTTACTGTCTCTTACACTCTCCTACACTCTGTTACTGTCTCCTACACTCTCTTACACTCTGTTACACTCTCTTACACGCTGTTACACTCTATTACACTCTGTTAATTTCTCTTACACTCTCTTACACTCTGCTACTGTCTCTTACACTCTGCTACTCTCTCTTTCACTCTGTTTCTGTCTCTTACACTCTGCTTCTGTCTCTTATGCTCTGTTACTGTCTCTTATGCTCTGTTACTGTCTCTTACACTCTACTACACTCTTGTACACTCTGTTACTGTCTCTTAAACTCTGTTACACTCTCTTACACTCTGTTACTATCTCTTACACTCTGCTGCTGTCTCTTACACTCTGTTACTGTCTCTTACACTCTCTTACACTCTCCTACACTCTGCTACTGTCTCTTACACCCTCTTACACTCTTACTGTCTCTTACACTCTGTTACTGTCTCTTACACTCTGCTACTGTCTATAACACTCTCTTACACTCTATTACTGTCTATTACACTCTGCTACTGTCTCTTACACTCTCTTACACTATTTTACACTCTGCTACTGTCTCTTACACTCTGCTACTGTCTCTTACACTCTGCTATTGTCCCTTACACTCTGCTACTGTCTATAACACTCTCTTACACTCTCTTACTGTCTCTTACACTCTGTTACTGTCTCTTACACTCTCCTACACTATGTTACTGTCTCTTACACTCTCTTACACTCTGTTACACTCTCTTACACTCTGTAACTGTCTCTTACACTCTCTTACACTCTGCTACTGTCTATAACACTCTCTTACACTATGTTACACTCTGCTACAGTCTATTACACTCTGCTACTGTCTCTTACACTCTGCTATTGTCTCTTACACTCTGCTACTGTCTATAACACTCTCTTACACTCTGTTACTGTCTATTACACTCTGCTACTGTCTCTTACACTCTCTTACACTCTGCTGCTGTCTATTACACTCTGCTACTGTCTCTTACACTCTGCTATTGTCTCTTACACTCTGCTACTGTCTATAACACTCTCTTACACTCTGTTACTGTCTATTACACTCTGCTACAGTCTCTTACACTGTCTTACACTCTTCTGCTGTCTCTTACACTCTGTTACTGTCTCTTACACTATGTTACACTCTGCTCCAGTCTATTACACTCTGCTATTGTCTCTTACACTCTGCTACTGTCTATAACACTCTCTTACACTCTGTTACTGTCTATTACACTCTGCGACTGTCTCTTCAACTCTCTTACACTCTTCTGCTGTCTCTTACACTCTGTTACTGTCTCTTACACTATGTTACACTCTCTTACACTCTGTAACTGTCTCTTACACTCTCTTACACTCTGTTACTGTCTCCTATACTCTGTTACTGTCTCCTATACTCTGTTACACTCTCTTACACTCTGCTGCTGTCTCTTACACTCTGTTACTGTCTCTTACACTCTGTTACTGTCTCTTACACTCTTACACTCTCTTACACTCTCTTACACTCTCCTACTGTCTCTTACACCCTCTTACACTCTGTTACTGTCTCTTACACTCTGTTACTGTCTCTTAAACTCTGCTACTGTCTATAACACTCTCGTACACTCTGTTACTGTCTATTACACTCTGCTACTGTCTCTTACACTCTCTTACACTATGTTACACTCTGCTACAGTCTATTACACTCTGCTACTGTCTCTTACACTCTGCTATTGTCTCTTACACTCTGCTACTGTCTCTTACACTCTGCTACTGTCTATAACACTCTCTTACACTCTGTTACTGTCTATTACACTCTGCTACTGTCTCTTACACTCTCTTACACTGTTACACTCTGCTACAGTCTATTACACTCTGCTACTGTCTCTTACACTCTGCTATTGTCTCTTACACTCTGCTACTGTCTATAACACTCTCTTACACTCTCTTACACTCTGCTACTGTCTCTTACACCCTCTTACACTCTGTTACTGTCTCTTACACTCTCTTACACTCTGTTACACTCTCTTACACGCTGTTACACTCTCTTACACGCTGTTACACCCTCTTACACACTGTTACTGTCTCTTACACTCTCTTACACTCTGCTACTGTCTCTTACACTCTGTTACTGTTTCTTACACTCTGCTACTGTCTCTAACACTCTGCTACTGTCTCTTTCACTCTGCTACTGTCTCTTACACTCTGCTACTATCTCTTACGCTCTGTTACTGTGTCTTACACTGTACTACACTGTCATATACTCTGTTACTGTATCTTACACTATGTTACTGTCTCGTACACTCTGTTACTGTCTCTTACACTCTGTTACTGTCTCCTATACTCTGTTACTGTCTCTTACACCCTGTTACACTCTCTTACACTCTGCTACTGTCTCTTACACTCTACTACACTCTCGTACACTCTGTTACTGTCTATTACACTCTCTTACACTCTGCTGCTGTCTCTTACACTCTGTTACTGTCTCTTACACTCTGTTACTGTCTCTTACACTCCTATCTCTTACACTCTACTACACTCTACTACTGTCTCTTTCACTCTGCTACTGTCTCTTTCACTCTGTTACTGTCTCTTACACTCTGTTACTGTCTCTTACACTCTGCTACTGTCTATAACACTCTCTTACACTATGTTACACTCTGCTACTGTCTCTTACACTCTGCTATTGTCTCTTACACTCTTCTACTGTCTCTTACACTCTATTACACTCTGTTACTGTCTATTACACTCTGCTACTGTCTCTTACACTCTCTTACACTATGTTACACTCTCTTACACTCTGCTGCTGTCTCTTACACTCTGTTACTGTCTCTTACACTCTGTTACTGTCTCTTACACTCTCCTACACTCTGTTACTGTCTCTTACACTCTGTTGCACTCTCTTACACGCTGTTACACTCTCTTACACTCTGTTACTGTCTCTTACACTCTCTTACACTCTGCTACTGTCTCTTACACACTGCTACTGTCTCTTACGCTCTGTTACTGTCTCTTACACTCTACTACACTCTCGTATACTCATTTACTGTCTCTTACACTTTGTTACTGTCTCTTACACTCTGTTACTGTCTCTTACACTCTCTTACACTCTGCTGCTGTCTCTTACACTCTTTTACTGTCTCTTACACTCTGTTACTGTCTATTACACTCTCTTACACTCTCCTACACTCTTCTACTGTCTCTTACACCCCCTTACACTCTGTTACTGTCTCTTACACTCCCTTACACTCTGTTACACTCTCTTACATGCTGTTACACTCTCTTACATGCTGTTACACTCTCTTACACGCTGTTACACCCTCTTACACACTGTTACTGTCTCTTACACTCTCTTACACTCTGCTACTATCTCTTACACTCTGTTACTGTCTCTTACACTCTGCTACTGTCTCTTACACTCTGCTACTGTCTCTTTCACTCTGCTACTGTCTCTTACACTGTCTTACACTATGTTACACTCTCTTACACTCTGCTGCTGTCTCATATACTCTGTTACTGTCTCTTACACAGGTTTACGATGTCTACGCGAAGAGATACCCAAAGACGTTCACAGTATACTGAGATCATTCGGGACCATGTGGTCCTAGAGGACGGTATATGCCATGTGACGCTCTCTTACACTCTACTACACTCTACTACTGTCTCTTTCACTCTGCTACTGTCTCTTACACTCTGTTACTGTCTCTTACACTCTGTTACTGTCTCTTACACTCTGTTACAGTCTCTTACACTCTTCTACTGTATCTTACACTCTGCTATTGTCTCTTACACTCTGCAACTGTCTATAACACTCTCTTACACTCTGTTACTGTCTATTACACTCTGCTACTGTCTCTTACACTCTCTTACACTCTGCTACACTCTATTACACTCTGCTACACTCTATTACACTCTGCTATTGTCTCTTACACTCTGCTACTGTCTATAACACTCTCTTACACTCTGTTACTGTCTATTACACTCTGCTACTGTCTCTTACACTCTCTTACACTATGTTACACTCTGCTACAGTCTATTACACTCTGCTACTGTCTCTTACACTCTGCTATTGTCTCTTACACTCTGCGACTGTCTCTTCAACTCTCTTACACTCTTCTGCTGTCTCTTACACTCTGTTACTGTCTCTTACACTATGTTACACTCTCTTACACTCTGTAACTGTCTCTTACACTCTCTTACACTCTGTTACTGTCTCCTATACTCTGTTACTGTCTCCTATACTCTGTTACACTCTCTTACACTCTGCTGCTGTCTCTTACACTCTGTTACTGTCTCTTACACTCTGTTACTGTCTCTTACACTCTCTTACACTCTCTTACACTCTCCTACACTCTGCTACTGTCTCTTACACCCTCTTACACTCTGTTACTGTCTCTTACACTCTGTTACTGTCTCTTAAACTCTGCTACTGTCTATAACACTCTCTTACACTCTGTTACTGTCTATTACACTCTGCTACTGTCTCTTACACTCTCTTACACTATGTTACACTCTGCTACAGTCTATTACACTCTGCTACTGTCTCTTACACTCTGCTATTGTCTCTTACACTCTGCTACTGTCTATAACACTCTCTTACACTCTGTTACTGTCTATTACACTCTGCTACTGTCTCTTACACTCTCTTACACTCTGCTGCTGTCTATTACACTCTGCTACTGTCTCTTACACTCTGCTATTGTCTATAACACTCTGCTACTGTCTATAACACTCTCTTACACTCTGTTACTGTCTATTACACTCTGCTACTGTCTCTTACACTCTCTTACACTCTGCTGCTGTCTCTTACACTCTGTTACTGTCTCTTACACTCTGTTACACTCTGTTACACTCTCTTACACTCTGTAACTGTCTCTTACACTCTCTTACACTCTGTTACTGTCTCCTATACTCTGTTACACTTTCTTACACTCCACTACTGTCTCATATACTCTTTTACTGTCTCTTACACAGGTTTACGAGGTCTACGCGAAGAGATCCCCAAAGACGTTCACAGTATACTGAGATCATTCAGGACTATGTGATCCTAGAGGACGGTATATGCCATGTGACACTCTCTTACACTCTACTACACTCTACTACTGTCTCTTTCACTCTGCTACTGTCTCTTACACTCTGTTACTGTCTTTTACACTCTGTTACTGTCTCTTACACTCTGCTACTGTATCTTACACTCTGCTATTGTCTCTTACACTCTGCTACTGTCTATAACACTCTCTTACACTCTGTTACTGTCTATTACACTCTGCTACTGTCTCTTACACTCTCTTACACTATGTTACACTCTCTTACACTCTGCTGCTGACTCTTACACTCTGTTACTGTCTCTGACACTCTCCTACACTCTGTTACTGTCTATTACACTCTGCTACTGTCTCTTTCACTCTCTTACACTATGTTACACTCTCTTACACTCTGCTGCTGTCTCTTACACTCTGTTACTGTCTCTTACACTCTGTTACTGTCTCTTACACTCTACTACACTCTGTTACTGTCTCTTACACTCTCTTACACTCTGTTACACTCTCTTACATGCTGTTACACTCTCTTACACTCTGTTACTGTCTCTTACACTCTCTTACACTCTGCTACTGTCTCTTACACTCTGCTACTGTCTCTTACACTCTGCTACTCTCTCTTTCACTCTGCTTCTGTCTCTTACACTCTGCTACTGTCTCTTACGCTCTGTTACTGTCTCTTACACTCTGTTACACTCTCTTACACTCTGCTGCTGTCTCTTACACTCTGTTACTGTCTCTTACACTCTTACTGTCTCTTACACTCTCTTACACTCTCCTACACTCTGCTACTGTCTCTTACACCCTCTTACACTCTGTTACTGTCTCTTACACTCTGTTACTGTCTCTTACACTCTCCTACACTATGTTACTGTCTCTTACACTCTCTTACACTCTGTTACACTCTTTTACACTCTGTAACTGTCTCTTACACTCTCTTACACTCTGCTACTGTCTATAACACTCTCTTACACTCTGTTACTGTCTATTACACTCTGCTACTGTCTCTTACACTCTCTTACACTATGTTACACTCTGCTACAGTCTATTACACTCTGCTACTGTCTCTTACACTCTGCTATTGTCTCTTACACTCTGATACTGTCTATAACACTCTCTTACACTCTGTTACTGTCTATTACACTCTGCTACTGTCTCTTACACTCTCTTACACTCTGCTGCTGTCTATTACACTCTGCTACTGTCTCTAACACTCTGCTATTGTCTATAACACTCTGCTACTGTCTATAACACTCTCTTACACTCTGTTACTGTCTATTACACTCCGCTACTGTCTCTTACACTCTCTTACACTCTGTTACACTCTGTTACAGTCTATTACACTCTGCTACTGTCTCTTACACTCTGCTATTGTCTCTTGCACTCTGCTACTGTCTATAACACTCTCTTACACTCTGTTACTGTCTATTACACTCTGCTATTGTCTCTTACACTCTCTTACACTCTGTTACACTCTGCTACAGTCTATTACACTCTGCTACTGTCTCTTACACTCTGCTACTGTCTCTTATACTCTCTTACACTCTGTTACTGTCTATTACACTCTGCTACTGTCTCTTACACTCTCTTACACTATGTTACACTCTCTAACACTCTGCTGCTGTCTCTTACACTCTGTTACTGTCTCTTACACTCCGTTACTGTCTCTTACACTCTCCTACACTCTGTTACTGTCTCTTACACTCTGTTACACTCTCTTACTGTCTCTTACACTCTGTTACACTCTCTTACACGCTGTTACACTCTCTTACACTCTGTTACTGTCTCTTACACTCTTACACTCTGCTACTGTCTCTTACACTCTGCTACTGTCTCTTACACTCTGCTACTCTCTCTTTCACTTTGCTTCTGTCTCTTACACACTGCTACTGTCTCTTACGCTGTGTTACTGTCTCTTACACTCTACTACACTCTCGTATACTCTGTTACTGTCTCGTACACTCTGTTACTGTCTCGTACACTCTGTTACTGTCTCGTACACTCTGTTACTGTCTCTTACACTCTGTTACACTCTCTTACACTCTGTTACTGTCTCTTACACTCTTACACTCTGCTGCTGTCTCTTACACTCTGTTACTGTCTCTTACACTCTGTTACTGTATATTACACTCTGCTACTGTCTCTTACACTCTGCTATTGTCTCTTGCACTCTGCTACTGTCTATAACACTCTCTTACACTCTGTTACTGTCTATTACACTCTGCTATTGTCTCTTACACTCTCTTACACTCTGTTACACTCTGCTACAGTCTATTACACTCTGCTACTGTCTATTACACTCTGCTATTGTCTCTTACACTCTGCTACTGTCTCTTACACTCTATTACACTCTGTTACTGTCTATTACACTCTGCTACTATCTCTTTCACTCTCTTACACTATGTTACACACTCTTACACTCTGCTGCTGTCTCTTACACTCTGTTACTGTCTCTTACACTCTGTTACTGTCTCTTACACTCTGTTACTGTCTCTTACACTCTCTTACACTCTGTTACACTCTCTTACATGCTGTTACACTCTCTTACACTCTGTTACTGTCTATTACACTCTCTTACACTCTGCTACTGTCTCTTACTCTCTGCTACTGTCTCTTACACTCTGCTACTCTCTCTTTCACTCTGCTTCTGTCTCTTACACTCTGCTACTGTCTCTTACGCTCTGTTACTGTCTCTTACACTCTGTTACACTCTCTTACACTCTGCTGCTGTCTCTTACACTCTGTTACTGTCTCTTACACTCTGTTACTGTCTCTTACACTCTCTTACACTCTCCTACACTCTGCTACTGTCTCTTACACCCTCTTACACTCTGTTACTGTCTCTTACACTCTGTTACTGTCTCTTAAACTCTGCTACTGTCTATAACACTCTCTTACACTCTGTTAATGTCTATTACACTCTGCTACTGTCTCTTACACTCTCTTACACTGTTACACTCTGCTACAGTCTATTACACTCTGCTACTGTCTCTTACACTCTGCTATTGTCTCTTACACTCTGCTACTGTCTATAACACTCTCTTACACTCTGTTACTGTCTATTACACTCTGCTACTGTCTCTTACACTCTCTTACACTCTGCTGCTGTCTATTACACTCTGCTACTGTCTCTTACACTCTGCTATTGTCTCTTACACTCTGCTACTGTCTATAACACTCTCTTACACTCTGTTACTGTCTATTACACTCTGCTACAGTCTCTTACACTCTCTTACACTATGTTACACTCTGCTCCAGTCTATTACACTCTGCTATTGTCTCTTACACTCTGCTACTGTCTATAACACTCTCTTACACTCTGTTACTGTCTATTACACTCTGCGACTGTCTCTTCAACTCTCTTACACTCTTCTGCTGTCTCTTACACTCTGTTACTGTCTCTTACACTATGTTACACTCTCTTACACTCTGTAACTGTCTCTTACACTCTCTTACACTCTGTTACTGTCTCCTATACTCTGTTACTGTCTCCTATACTCTGTTACTGTCTCCTATACTCTGTTACACTCTCTTACACTCTGCTGCTGTCTCTTACACTCTGTTACTGTCTCTTACACTCTCTTACACTCTCTTACACTCTCTTACACTCTCCTACTGTCTCTTACACCCTCTTACACTCTGTTACTGTCTCTTACACTCTGTTACTGTCTCTTAAACTCTGCTACTGTCTATAACACTCTCGTACACTCTGTTACTGTCTATTACACTCTGCTACTGTCTCTTACACTCTCTTACACTATGTTACACTCTGCTACAGTCTATTACACTCTGCTACTGTCTCTTACACTCTGCTATTGTCTCTTACACTCTGCTACTGTCTCTTACACTCTGCTACTGTCTATAACACTCTCTTACACTCTGTTACTGTCTATTACACTCTGCTACTGTCTCTTACACTCTCTTACACTGTTACACTCTGCTACAGTCTATTACACTCTGCTACTGTCTCTTACACTCTGCTATTGTCTCTTACACTCTCTTACACTCTGCTACTGTCTCTTACACCCTCTTACACTCTGTTACTGTCTCTTACACTCTCTTACACTCTGTTACACTCTCTTACACGCTGTTACACTCTCTTACACGCTGTTACACCCTCTTACACACTGTTACTGTCTCTTACACTCTCCTACACTCTGCTACTGTCTCTTACACTCTGTTACTGTTTCTTACACTCTGCTACTGTCTCTAACACTCTGCTACTGTCTCTTTCACTCTGCTACTGTCTCTTACACTCTGCTACTATCTCTTACGCTCTGTTACTGTGTCTTACACTGTACTACACTGTCATACACTCTGTTACTGTATCTTACACTATGTTACTGTATCTTACACTATGTTACTGTCTCGTACACTCTGTTACTGTCTCTTACACTCTGTTACTGTCTCCTATACTCTGTTACTGTCTCCTATACTCTGTTACACTCTCTTACACTCTGCTGCTGTCTCTTACACTCTGTTACTGTCTCTTACACTCTGTTACTGTCTCTTACACTCTGTTACTGTCTCTTACACTCTCTTACACTCTCTTACACTCTCTTACACTCTGCTACTGTCTCTTACACCCTCTTACACTCTGTTACTGTCTCTTAAACTCTGCTACTGTCTATAACACTCTCTTACACTCTGTTACTGTCTATTACACTCTGCTACTGTCTCTTACACTCTCTTACACTATGTTACACTCTGCTACAGTCTATTACACTCTGCTACTGTCTCTTACACTCTGCTATTGTCTCTTACACTCTGCTACTGTCTATAACACTCTCTTACACTCTGTTACTGTCTATTACACTCTGCTACTGTCTCTTACACTCTCTTACACTCTGCTGCTGTCTATTACACTCTGCTACTGTCTCTTACACTCTGCTATTGTCTATAATACTCTGCTACTGTCTATAACACTCTCTTACACTCTGTTACTGTCTATTACACTCTGCTACTGTCTCTTACACTCTCTTACACTCTGCTGCTGTCTCTTACACTCTGTTACTGTCTCTTACACTCTGTTACACTCTCTTACACTCTCTTACACTCTGTAACTGTCTCTTACACTCTCTTACACTCTGTTACTGTCTCCTATACTCTGTTACACTTTCTTACACTCCACTACTGTCTCATATACTCTTTTACTGTCTCTTACACAGGTTTACGAGGTCTACGCGAAGAGATCCCCAAAGACGTTCACAGTATACTGAGATCATTCAGGACTATGTGATCCTAGAGGACGGTATATGCCATGTGACACTCTCTTACACTCTACTACACTCTACTACTGTCTCTTTCACTCTGCTACTGTCTCTTACACTCTGTTACTGTCTTTTACACTCTGTTACTGTCTCTTACACTCTGCTACTGTATCTTACACTCTGCTATTGTCTCTTACACTCTGCTACTGTCTATAACACTCTCTTACACTCTGTTACTGTCTATTACACTCTGCTACTGTCTCTTACACTCTCTTACACTATGTTACACTCTCTTACACTCTGCTGCTGACTCTTACACTCTGTTACTGTCTCTGACACTCTCCTACACTCTGTTACTGTCTATTACACTCTGCTACTGTCTCTTTCACTCTCTTACACTATGTTACACTCTCTTACACTCTGCTGCTGTCTCTTACACTCTGTTACTGTCTCTTACACTCTGTTACTGTCTCTTACACTCTACTACACTCTGTTACTGTCTCTTACACTCTCTTACACTCTGTTACACTCTCTTACATGCTGTTACACTCTCTTACACTCTGTTACTGTCTCTTACACTCTCTTACACTCTGCTACTGTCTCTTACACTCTGCTACTGTCTCTTACACTCTGCTACTCTCTCTTTCACTCTGCTTCTGTCTCTTACACTCTGCTACTGTCTCTTACGCTCTGTTACTGTCTCTTACACTCTGTTACACTCTCTTACACTCTGCTGCTGTCTCTTACACTCTGTTACTGTCTCTTACACTCTTACTGTCTCTTACACTCTCTTACACTCTCCTACACTCTGCTACTGTCTCTTACACCCTCTTACACTCTGTTACTGTCTCTTACACTCTGTTACTGTCTCTTACACTCTCCTACACTATGTTACTGTCTCTTACACTCTCTTACACTCTGTTACACTCTTTTACACTCTGTAACTGTCTCTTACACTCTCTTACACTCTGCTACTGTCTATAACACTCTCTTACACTCTGTTACTGTCTATTACACTCTGCTACTGTCTCTTACACTCTCTTACACTATGTTACACTCTGCTACAGTCTATTACACTCTGCTACTGTCTCTTACACTCTGCTATTGTCTCTTACACTCTGATACTGTCTATAACACTCTCTTACACTCTGTTACTGTCTATTACACTCTGCTACTGTCTCTTACACTCTGCTGCTGTCTATTACACTCTGCTACTGTCTCTTACACTCTGCTATTGTCTATAACACTCTGCTACTGTCTATAACACTCTCTTACACTCTGTTACTGTCTATTACACTCCGCTACTGTCTCTTACACTCTCTTACACTCTGTTACACTCTGTTACAGTCTATTACACTCTGCTACTGTCTCTTACACTCTGCTATTGTCTCTTGCACTCTGCTACTGTCTATAACACTCTCTTACACTCTGTTACTGTCTATTACACTCTGCTATTGTCTCTTACACTCTCTTACACTCTGTTACACTCTGCTACAGTCTATTACACTCTGCTACTGTCTCTTACACTCTGCTACTGTCTCTTATACTCTCTTACACTCTGTTACTGTCTATTACACTCTGCTACTGTCTCTTACACTCTCTTACACTATGTTACACTCTCTAACACTCTGCTGCTGTCTCTTACACTCTGTTACTGTCTCTTACACTCCGTTACTGTCTCTTACACTCTCCTACACTCTGTTACTGTCTCTTACACTCTGTTACACTCTCTTACTGTCTCTTACACTCTGTTACACTCTCTTACACGCTGTTACACTCTCTTACACTCTGTTACTGTCTCTTACACTCTTACACTCTGCTACTGTCTCTTACACTCTGCTACTGTCTCTTACACTCTGCTACTCTCTCTTTCACTTTGCTTCTGTCTCTTACACACTGCTACTGTCTCTTACGCTGTGTTACTGTCTCTTACACTCTACTACACTCTCGTATACTCTGTTACTGTCTCGTACACTCTGTTACTGTCTCGTACACTCTGTTACTGTCTCGTACACTCTGTTACTGTCTCTTACACTCTGTTACACTCTCTTACACTCTGTTACTGTCTCTTACACTCTTACACTCTGCTGCTGTCTCTTACACTCTGTTACTGTCTCTTACACTCTGTTACTGTATATTACACTCTGCTACTGTCTCTTACACTCTGCTATTGTCTCTTGCACTCTGCTACTGTCTATAACACTCTCTTACACTCTGTTACTGTCTATTACACTCTGCTATTGTCTCTTACACTCTGTTACACTCTGCTACAGTCTATTACACTCTGCTACTGTCTCTTACACTCTGCTATTGTCTCTTACACTCTGCTACTGTCTCTTACACTCTATTACACTCTGTTACTGTCTATTACACTCTGCTACTATCTCTTTCACTCTCTTACACTATGTTACACACTCTTACACTCTGCTGCTGTCTCTTACACTCTGTTACTGTCTCTTACACTCTGTTACTGTCTCTTACACTCTGTTACTGTCTCTTACACTCTCTTACACTCTCTTACACTCTGTTACACTCTCTTACATGCTGTTACACTCTCTTACACTCTGTTACTGTCTATTACACTCTCTTACACTCTGCTACTGTCTCTTACTCTCTGCTACTGTCTCTTACACTCTGCTACTCTCTCTTTCACTCTGCTTCTGTCTCTTACACTCTGCTACTGTCTCTTACGCTCTGTTACTGTCTCTTACACTCTGTTACACTCTCTTACACTCTGCTGCTGTCTCTTACACTCTGTTACTGTCTCTTACACTCTGTTACTGTCTCTTACACTCTCTTACACTCTCCTACACTCTGCTACTGTCTCTTACACCCTCTTACACTCTGTTACTGTCTCTTACACTCTGTTACTGTCTCTTAAACTCTGCTACTGTCTATAACACTCTCTTACACTCTGTTAATGTCTATTACACTCTGCTACTGTCTCTTACACTCTCTTACACTGTTACACTCTGCTACAGTCTATTACACTCTGCTACTGTCTCTTACACTCTGCTATTGTCTCTTACACTCTGCTACTGTCTATAACACTCTCTTACACTCTGTTACTGTCTATTACACTCTGCTACTGTCTCTTACACTCTCTTACACTCTGCTGCTGTCTATTACACTCTGCTACTGTCTCTTACACTCTGCTATTGTCTCTTACACTCTGCTACTGTCTATAACACTCTCTTACACTCTGTTACTGTCTATTACACTCTGCTACAGTCTCTTACACTCTCTTACACTATGTTACACTCTGCTCCAGTCTATTACACTCTGCTATTGTCTCTTACACTCTGCTACTGTCTATAACACTCTCTTACACTCTGTTACTGTCTATTACACTCTGCGACTGTCTCTTCAACTCTCTTACACTCTTCTGCTGTCTCTTACACTCTGTTACTGTCTCTTACACTATGTTACACTCTCTTACACTCTGTAACTGTCTCTTACACTCTCTTACACTCTGTTACTTTCTCCTATACTCTGTTACTGTCTCCTATACTCTGTTACACTCTCTTACACTCTGCTGCTGTCTCTTACACTCTGTTACTGTCTCTTACACTCTGTTACTGTCTCTTACACTCTCTTACACTCTCTTACACTCTCCTACACTCTGCTACTGTCTCTTACACCCTCTTACACTCTTACTGTCTCTTACACTCTGTTACTGTCTCTTAAACTCTGCTACTGTCTATAACACTCTCTTACACTCTATTACTGTCTATTACACTCTGCTACTGTCTCTTAAACTCTCTTACACTATTTTACACTCTGCTACAGTCTATTACACTCTGCTACTGTCTCTTACACTCTGCTATTGTCCCTTACACTCTGCTACTGTCTATAACACTCTCTTACACTCTCTTACACTCTGCTACTGTCTCTTACACTCTGTTACTGTCTCTTACACTCTCCTACACTATGTTACTGTCTCTTACACTCTCTTACACTCTGTTACACTCTCTTACACTCTGTAACTGTCTCTTACACTCTCTTACACTCTGCTACTGTCTATAACACTCTCTTACACTCTGTTACTGTCTATTACACTCTGCTACTGTCTCTTACACTCTCTTACACTATGTTACACTCTGCTACAGTCTATTACACTCTGCTACTGTCTCTTACACTCTGCTATTGTCTCTTACACTCTGCTACTGTCTATAACACTCTCTTACACTCTGTTACTGTCTATTACACTCTGCTACTGTCTCTTACACTCTCTTACACTCTGCTGCTGTCTATTACACTCTGCTACTGTCTCTTACACTCTGCTATTGTCTCTTACACTCTGCTACTGTCTATAACACTCTCTTACACTCTGTTACTGTCTATTACACTCTGCTACAGTCTCTTACACTGTCTTACACTATGTTACACTCTGCTCCAGTCTATTACACTCTGCTATTGTCTCTTACACTCTGCTACTGTCTATAACACTCTCTTACACTCTTACTGTCTATTACACTCTGCGACTGTCTCTTCAACTCTCTTACACTCTTCTGCTGTCTCTTACACTCTGTTACTGTCTCTTACACTATGTTACACTCTCTTACACTCTGTAACTGTCTCTTACACTCTCTTACACTCTGTTACTGTCTCCTATACTCTGTTACTGTCTCCTATACTCTGTTACTGTCTCCTATACTCTGTTACACTCTCTTACACTCTGCTGCTGTCTCTTACACTCTGTTACTGTCTCTTACACTCTCTTACACTCTCTTACACTCTCTTACACTCTCCTACTGTCTCTTACACCCTCTTACACTCTGTTACTGTCTCTTACACTCTGTTACTGTCTCTTAAACTCTGCTACTGTCTATAACACTCTCGTACACTCTGTTACTGTCTATTACACTCTGCTACTGTCTCTTACACTCTCTTACACTATGTTACACTCTGCTACAGTCTATTACACTCTGCTACTGTCTCTTACACTCTGCTATTGTCTCTTACACTCTGCTACTGTCTCTTACACTCTGCTACTGTCTATAACACTCTCTTACACTCTGTTACTGTCTATTACACTCTGCTACTGTCTCTTACACTCTCTTACACTGTTACACTCTGCTACAGTCTATTACACTCTGCTACTGTCTCTTACACTCTGCTACTGTCTCTTACACTCTGCTATTGTCTCTTACACTCTCTTACACTCTGCTACTGTCTCTTACACCCTCTTACAGTCTCTTACACTCTCTTACACTCTGTTACACTCTCTTACACGCTGTTACACTCTCTTACACGCTGTTACACCCTCTTACACACTGTTACTGTCTCTTACACTCTCCTACACTCTGCTACTGTCTCTTACACTCTGTTACTGTTTCTTACACTCTGCTACTGTCTCTAACACTCTGCTACTGTCTCTTTCACTCTGCTACTGTCTCTTACACTCTGCTACTATCTCTTACGCTCTGTTACTGTGTCTTACACTGTACTACACTGTCATACACTCTGTTACTGTATCTTACACTATGTTACTGTATCTTACACTATGTTACTGTCTCGTACACTCTGTTACTGTCTCTTACACTCTGTTACTGTCTCCTATACTCTGTTACTGTCTCCTATACTCTGTTACACTCTCTTACACTCTGCTGCTGTCTCTTACACTCTGTTACTGTCTCTTACACTCTGTTACTGTCTCTTACACTCTGTTACTGTCTCTTACACTCTCTTACACTCTCTTACACTCTCTTACACTCTGCTACTGTCTCTTACACCCTCTTACACTCTGTTACTGTCTCTTAAACTCTGCTACTGTCTATAACACTCTCTTACACTCTGTTACTGTCTATTACACTCTGCTACTGTCTCTTACACTCTCTTACACTATGTTACACTCTGCTACAGTCTATTACACTCTGCTACTGTCTCTTACACTCTGCTATTGTCTCTTACACTCTGCTACTGTCTATAACACTCTCTTACACTCTGTTACTGTCTATTACACTCTGCTACTGTCTCTTACACTCTCTTACACTCTGCTGCTGTCTATTACACTCTGCTACTGTCTCTTACACTCTGCTATTGTCTATAATACTCTGCTACTGTCTATAACACTCTCTTACACTCTGTTACTGTCTATTACACTCTGCTACTGTCTCCTATACTCTGTTACACTTTCTTACACTCCACTACTGTCTCATATACTCTTTTACTGTCTCTTACACAGGTTTACGAGGTCTACGCGAAGAGATCCCCAAAGACGTTCACAGTATACTGAGATCATTCAGGACTATGTGATCCTAGAGGACGGTATATGCCATGTGACACTCTCTTACACTCTACTACACTCTACTACTGTCTCTTTCACTCTGCTACTGTCTCTTACACTCTGTTACTGTCTTTTACACTCTGTTACTGTCTCTTACACTCTGCTACTGTATCTTACACTCTGCTATTGTCTCTTACACTCTGCTACTGTCTATAACACTCTCTTACACTCTGTTACTGTCTATTACACTCTGCTACTGTCTCTTACACTCTCTTACACTATGTTACACTCTCTTACACTCTGCTGCTGACTCTTACACTCTGTTACTGTCTCTGACACTCTCCTACACTCTGTTACTGTCTATTACACTCTGCTACTGTCTCTTTCACTCTCTTACACTATGTTACACTCTCTTACACTCTGCTGCTGTCTCTTACACTCTGTTACTGTCTCTTACACTCTGTTACTGTCTCTTACACTCTACTACACTCTGTTACTGTCTCTTACACTCTCTTACACTCTGTTACACTCTCTTACATGCTGTTACACTCTCTTACACTCTGTTACTGTCTCTTACACTCTCTTACACTCTGCTACTGTCTCTTACACTCTGCTACTGTCTCTTACACTCTGCTACTCTCTCTTTCACTCTGCTTCTGTCTCTTACACTCTGCTACTGTCTCTTACGCTCTGTTACTGTCTCTTACACTCTGTTACACTCTCTTACACTCTGCTGCTGTCTCTTACACTCTGTTACTGTCTCTTACACTCTTACTGTCTCTTACACTCTCTTACACTCTCCTACACTCTGCTACTGTCTCTTACACCCTCTTACACTCTGTTACTGTCTCTTACACTCTGTTACTGTCTCTTACACTCTCCTACACTATGTTACTGTCTCTTACACTCTCTTACACTCTGTTACACTCTTTTACACTCTGTAACTGTCTCTTACACTCTCTTACACTCTGCTACTGTCTATAACACTCTCTTACACTCTGTTACTGTCTATTACACTCTGCTACTGTCTCTTACACTCTCTTACACTATGTTACACTCTGCTACAGTCTATTACACTCTGCTACTGTCTCTTACACTCTGCTATTGTCTCTTACACTCTGATACTGTCTATAACACTCTCTTACACTCTGTTACTGTCTATTACACTCTGCTACTGTCTCTTACACTCTCTTACACTCTGCTGCTGTCTATTACACTCTGCTACTGTCTCTTACACTCTGCTATTGTCTATAACACTCTGCTACTGTCTATAACACTCTCTTACACTCTGTTACTGTCTATTACACTCCGCTACTGTCTCTTACACTCTCTTACACTCTGTTACACTCTGTTACAGTCTATTACACTCTGCTACTGTCTCTTACACTCTGCTATTGTCTCTTGCACTCTGCTACTGTCTATAACACTCTCTTACACTCTGTTACTGTCTATTACACTCTGCTATTGTCTCTTACACTCTCTTACACTCTGTTACACTCTGCTACAGTCTATTACACTCTGCTACTGTCTCTTACACTCTGCTACTGTCTCTTACACTCTCTTACACTCTGTTACTGTCTATTACACTCTGCTACTGTCTCTTACACTCTCTTACACTATGTTACACTCTCTAACACTCTGCTGCTGTCTCTTACACTCTGTTACTGTCTCTTACACTCTGTTACTGTCTCTTACACTCTCCTACACTCTGTTACTGTCTCTTACACTCTGTTACACTCTCTTACTGTCTCTTACACTCTGTTACACTCTCTTACACGCTGTTACACTCTCTTACACTCTGTTACTGTCTCTTACACTCTTACACTCTGCTACTGTCTCTTACACTCTGCTACTGTCTCTTACACTCTGCTACTCTCTCTTTCACTTTGCTTCTGTCTCTTACACACTGCTACTGTCTCTTACGCTGTGTTACTGTCTCTTACACTCTACTACACTCTCGTATACTCTGTTACTGTCTCTTACACTCTGTTACTGTCTCGTACACTCTGTTACTGTCTCGTACACTCTGTTACTGTCTCGTACACTCTGTTACTGTCTCTTACACTATGTTACACTCTCTTACACTCTGTTACTGTCTCTTACACTCTTACACTCTGCTGCTGTCTCTTACACTCTGTTACTGTCTCTTACACTCTGTTACTGTATATTACACTCTGCTACTGTCTCTTACACTCTGCTATTGTCTCTTGCACTCTGCTACTGTCTATAACACTCTCTTACACTCTGTTACTGTCTATTACACTCTGCTATTGTCTCTTACACTCTCTTACACTCTGTTACACACTGCTACAGTCTATTACACTCTGCTACTGTCTCTTACACTCTGCTATTGTCTCTTACACTCTGCTACTGTCTCTTACACTCTATTACACTCTGTTACTGTCTATTACACTCTGCTACTATCTCTTTCACTCTCTTACACTATGTTACACACTCTTACACTCTGCTGCTGTCTCTTACACTCTGTTACTGTCTCTTACACTCTGTTACTGTCTCTTACACTCTCTTACACTCTGTTACACTCTCTTACATGCTGTTACACTCTCTTACACTCTGTTACTGTCTATTACACTCTCTTACACTGCTACTGTCTCTTACTCTCTGCTACTGTCTCTTACACTCTGCTACTCTCTCTTTCACTCTGCTTCTGTCTCTTACACTCTGCTACTGTCTCTTATGCTCTGTTACTGTCTCTTACACTCTGTTACACTCTCTTACACTCTGCTGCTGTCTCTTACACTCTGTTACTGTCTCTTACACTCTGTTACTGTCTCTTACACTCTCTTACACTCTCCTACACTCTGCTACTGTCTCTTACACCCTCTTACACTCTGTTACTGTCTCTTACACTCTGTTACTGTCTCTTAAACTCTGCTACTGTCTATAACACTCTCTTACACTCTGTTAATGTCTATTACACTCTGCTACTGTCTCTTACACTCTCTTACACTGTTACACTCTGCTACAGTCTATTACACTCTGCTACTGTCTCTTACACTCTGCTATTGTCTCTTACACTCTGCTACTGTCTATAACACTCTCTTACACTCTGTTACTGTCTATTACACTCTGCTACTGTCTCTTACACTCTCTTACACTCTGCTGCTGTCTATTACACTCTGCTACTGTCTCTTACACTCTGCTATTGTCTCTTACACTATGTTACACTCTCTTACACTCTGTAACTGTCTCTTACACTCTCTTACACTCTGTTACTGTCTCCTATACTCTGTTACTGTCTCCTATACTCTGTTACACTCTCTTACACTCTGCTGCTGTCTCTTACACTCTGTTACTGTCTCTTACACTCTGTTACTGTCTATTACACTCTCTTACACTCTCCTACACTCTTCTACTGTCTCTTACACCCCCTTACACTCTGTTACTGTCTCTTACACTCCCTTACACTCTGTTACACTCTCTTACATGCTGTTACACTCTCTTACACGCTGTTACACCCTCTTACAAACTGTTACTGTCTCTTACACTCTCTTACACTCTGCTACTATCTCTTACACTCTGTTACTGTCTCTTACACTCTGCTACTGTCTCTTACACTCTACTACTGTCTCTTTCACTCTGCTACTGTCTCTTACACTCTGCTACTATCTCTTACGCTCTGTTACTGTCTCTTACACTCTACTACACTCTCATACACTCTGTTACTGTCTCTTACACTCTGTTACTGTCTCTTACACTCTGCTATTGTCTCTTACACTCTGCTACTGTCTATAACACTGTCTTACACTCTGTTACTGTCTATTACACTCTGCTACTGTCTCTTTCACTCTCTTACACTATGTTACACTCTCTTACACTCTGTTACTGTCTCTTACACTCTGTTACTGTCTCTTACACTCTCCTACACTCTGTTACTGTCTCCTACACTCTCTTACACTCTGTTACACTCTCTTACACGCTGTTACACTCTATTACACTCTGTTAATTTCTCTTACACTCTCTTACACTCTGCTACTGTCTCTTACACTCTGCTACTCTCTCTTTCACTCTGTTTCTGTCTCTTACACTCTGCTTCTGTCTCTTATGCTCTGTTACTGTCTCTTATGCTCTGTTACTGTCTCTTACACTCTACTACACTCTTGTACACTCTGTTACTGTCTCTTAAACTCTGTTACACTCTCTTACACTCTGTTACTGTCTCTTACACTCTGCTGCTGTCTCTTACACTCTGTTACTGTCTCTTACACTCTCTTACACTCTCCTACACTCTGCTACTGTCTCTTACACCCTCTTACACTCTTACTGTCTCTTACACTCTGTTACTGTCTCTTAAACTCTGCTACTGTCTATAACACTCTCTTACACTCTATTACTGTCTATTACACTCTGCTACTGTCTCTTACACTCTCTTACACTATTTTACACTCTGCTACTGTCTCTTACACTCTGCTACTGTCTCTTACACTCTGCTATTGTCCCTTACACTCTGCTACTGTCTATAACACTCTCTTACACTCTCTTACTGTCTCTTACACTCTGTTACTGTCTCTTACACTCTCCTACACTATGTTACTGTCTCTTACACTCTCTTACACTCTGTTACACTCTCTTACACTCTGTAACTGTCTCTTACACTCTCTTACACTCTGCTACTGTCTATAACACTCTCTTACACTATGTTACACTCTGCTACAGTCTATTACACTCTGCTACTGTCTCTTACACTCTGCTATTGTCTCTTACACTCTGCTACTGTCTATAACACTCTCTTACACTCTGTTACTGTCTATTACACTCTGCTACTGTCTCTTACACTCTCTTACACTCTGCTGCTGTCTATTACACTCTGCTACTGTCTCTTACACTCTGCTATTGTCTCTTACACTCTGCTACTGTCTATAACACTCTCTTACACTCTGTTACTGTCTATTACACTCTGCTACAGTCTCTTACACTGTCTTACACTATGTTACACTCTGCTCCAGTCTATTACACTCTGCTATTGTCTCTTACACTCTGCTACTGTCTATAACACTCTCTTACACTCTGTTACTGTCTATTACACTCTGCGACTGTCTCTTCAACTCTCTTACACTCTTCTGCTGTCTCTTACACTCTGTTACTGTCTCTTACACTATGTTACACTCTCTTACACTCTGTAACTGTCTCTTACACTCTCTTACACTCTGTTACTGTCTCCTATACTCTGTTACTGTCTCCTATACTCTGTTACACTCTCTTACACTCTGCTGCTGTCTCTTACACTCTGTTACTGTCTCTTACACTCTGTTACTGTCTCTTACACTCTTACACTCTCTTACACTCTCTTACACTCTCTTACACTCTCCTACTGTCTCTTACACCCTCTTACACTCTGTTACTGTCTCTTACACTCTGTTACTGTCTCTTAAACTCTGCTACTGTCTATAACACTCTCGTACACTCTGTTACTGTCTATTACACTCTGCTACTGTCTCTTACACTCTCTTACACTATGTTACACTCTGCTACAGTCTATTACACTCTGCTACTGTCTCTTACACTCTGCTATTGTCTCTTACACTCTGCTACTGTCTCTTACACTCTGCTACTGTCTATAACACTCTCTTACACTCTGTTACTGTCTATTACACTCTGCTACTGTCTCTTACACTCTCTTACACTGTTACACTCTGCTACAGTCTATTACACTCTGCTACTGTCTCTTACACTCTGCTATTGTCTCTTACACTCTGCTACTGTCTATAACACTCTCTTACACTCTCTTACACTCTGCTACTGTCTCTTACACCCTCTTACACTCTGTTACTGTCTCTTACACTCTCTTACACTTTGTTACACTCTCTTACACGCTGTTACACTCTCTTACACGCTGTTACACCCTCTTACACACTGTTACTGTCTCTTACACTCTCTTTCACTCTGCTACTGTCTCTTACACTCTGTTACTGTTTCTTACACTCTGCTACTGTCTCTAACACTCTGCTACAGTCTCTTTCACTCTGCTACTGTCTCTTACACTCTGCTACTATCTCTTACGCTCTGTTACTGTGTCTTACACTGTACTACACTGTCATACACTCTGTTACTGTATCTTACACTATGTTACTGTCTCGTACACTCTGTTACTGTCTCTTACACTCTGTTACTGTCTCCTATACTCTGTTACTGTCTCTTACACCCTGTTACACTCTCTTACACTCTGCTACTGTCTCTTACACTCTACTACACTCTCGTACACTCTGTTACTGTCTATTACACTCTCTTACACTCTGCTGCTGTCTCTTACACTCTGTTACTGTCTCTTACACTCTGTTACTGTCTCTTACACTCCTATCTCTTACACTCTACTACACTCTACTACTGTCTCTTTCACTCTGCTACTGTCTCTTTCACTCTGTTACTGTCTCTTACACTCTGTTACTGTTTCTTACACTCTGCTACTGTCTATAACACTCTCTTACACAATCTTACACTCTATTACTGTCTATTACACTCTGCTACTGTCTCTTACACTCTCTTACACTATTTTACACTCTGCTGCTGTCTATTACACTCGGCTACTGTCTCTTACACTCTGCTATTGTCTCTTGCACTCTGCTACTGTCTATAACACTCTCTTACACTCTGTTACTGTCTATTACACTCTGCTATTGTCTCTTACACTCTCTTACACTCTGTTACAGTCTATTACACTCTGCTACTGTCTCTTACACTCTTCTACTGTCTCTTACACTCTATTACACTCTGTTACTGTCTATTACACTCTGCTACTGTCTCTTACACTCTCTTACACTATGTTACACTCTCTTACACTCTGCTGCTGTCTCTTACACTCTGTTACTGTCTCTTACACTCTGTTACTGTCTCTTACACTCTCCTACACTCTGTTACTGTCTCTTACACTCTGTTGCACTCTCTTACACGCTGTTACACTCTCTTACACTCTGTTACTGTCTCTTACACTCTCTTACACTCTGCTACTGTCTCTTACACTCTGCTACTCTCTCTTTCACTTTGCTTCTGTCTCTTACACACTGCTACTGTCTCTTACGCTCTGTTACTGTCTCTTACACTCTACTACACTCTCGTATACTCATTTACTGTCTCTTACACTCTGTTACTGTCTCTTACACTCTGTTACTGTCTCTTACACTCTCTTACACTCTGCTGCTGTCTCTTACACTCTTTTACTGTCTCTTACACTCTGTTACTGTCTATTACACTCTCTTACACTCTCCTACACTCTTCTACTTTCTCTTACACCCCCTTACACTCTGTTACTGTCTCTTACACTCCCTTACACTCTGTTACACTCTCTTACATGCTGTTACACTCTCTTACATGCTGTTACACTCTCTTACACGCTGTTACACCCTCTTACACACTGTTACTGTCTCTTACACTCTCTTACACTCTGCTACTATCTCTTACACTCTGTTACTGTCTCTTACACTCTGCTACTGTCTCTTACACTCTGCTACTGTCTCTTTCACTCTGCTACTGTCTCTTACACTGTCTTACACTATGTTACACTCTCTTACACTCTGCTGCTGTCTCATATACTCTGTTACTGTCTCTTACACAGGTTTACGATGTCTACGCGAAGAGATCCCCAAAGACGTTCACAGTATACTGAGATCATTCGGGACCATGTGGTCCTAGAGGACGGTATATGCCATGTGACGCTCTCTTACACTCTACTACACTCTACTACTGTCTCTTTCACTCTGCTACTGTCTCTTACACTCTGTTACTGTCTCTTACACTCTGTTACTGTCTCTTACACTCTGTTACAGTCTCTTACACTCTTCTACTGTATCTTACACTCTGCTATTGTCTCTTACACTCTGCAACTGTCTATAACACTCTCTTACACTCTGTTACTGTCTATTACACTCTGCTACTGTCTCTTACACTCTCTTACACTCTGCTACACTCTATTACACTCTGCTACACTCTATTACACTCTGCTATTGTCTCTTACACTCTGCTACTGTCTATAACACTCTCTTACACTCTGTTACTGTCTATTGCACTCTGCTACTGTCTCTTACACTCTCTTACACTATGTTACACTCTGCTACAGTCTATTACACTCTGCTACTGTCTCTTACACTCTGCTATTGTCTCTTACACTCTGCGACTGTCTCTTCAACTCTCTTACACTCGTCTGCTGTCTCTTACACTCTGTTACTTTCTCTTACACTATGTTACACTCTCTTACACTCTGAAACTGTCTCTTACACTCTCTTACACTCTGTTACTGTCTCCTATACTCTGTTACTGTCTCCTATACTCTGTTACACTCTCTTACACTCTGCTGCTGTCTCTTACACTCTGTTACTGTCTCTTACACTCTGTTACTGTCTCTTACACTCTCTTACACTCTCTTACACTCTCCTACACTCTGCTACTGTCTCTTACACCCTCTTACACTCTGTTACTGTCTCTTACACTCTGTTACTGTCTCGTAAACTCTGCTACTGTCTATAACACTCTCTTACACTCTGTTACTGTCTATTACACTCTGCTACTGTCTCTTACACTCTCTTACACTATGTTACACTCTGCTACAGTCTATTACACTCTGCTACTGTCTCTTACACTCTGCTATTGTCTCTTAAACTCTGCTACTGTCTATAACACTCTCATACACTCTGTTACTGTCTATTACACTCTGCTACTGTCTCTTACACTCTCTTACACTCTGCTGCTGTCTATTACACTCTGCTACTGTCTCTTACACTCTGCTATTGTCTATAACACTCTGCTACTGTCTATAACACTCTCTTACACTCTGCTATTGTCTATAACACTCTGCTACTGTCTATAACACTCTCTTACACTCTGTTACTGTCTATTACACTCTGCTGCTGTCTCTTACACTCTGTTACTGTCTCTTACACTCTGTTACACTCTCTTACACTCTCTTACACTCTGTAACTGTCTCTTACACTCTCTTACACTCTGTTACTGTATCTTACACTCTGCTATTGTCTCTTACACTCTGCAACTGTCTATAACACTCTCTTACACTCTGTTACTGTCTATTACACTCTGCTACTGTCTCTTACACTCTCTTACACTCTGCTACACTCTATTACACTCTGCTACACTCTATTACACTGTGCTATTGTCTCTTACACTCTGCTACTGTCTATAACACTCTCTTACACTCTGTTACTGTCTATTACACTCTGCTACTGTCTCTTACACTCTCTTACACTATGTTACACTCTGCTACAGTCTATTACACTCTGCTACTGTCTCTTACACTCTGCTATTGTCTCTTACACTCTGCGACTGTCTCTTCAACTCTCTTACACTCTTCTGCTGTCTCTTACACTCTGTTACTGTCTCTTACACTATGTTACACTCTCTTACACTCTGTAACTGTCTCTTACACTCTCTTACACTCTGTTACTGTCTCCTATACTCTGTTACTGTCTCCTATACTCTGTTACACTCTCTTACACTCTGCTGCTGTCTCTTACACTCTGCTGCTGTCTCTTACACTCTGTTACTGTCTCTTACACTCTGTTACTGTCTCTTACACTCTGTTACTGTCTCTTACACTCTCTTACACTCTCTTACACTCTCTTACACTCTGCTACTGTCTCTTACACCCTCTTACACTCTGTTACTGTCTCTTAAACTCTGCTACTGTCTATAACACTCTCTTACACTCTGTTACTGTCTATTACACTCTGCTACTGTCTCTTACACTCTCTTACACTATGTTACACTCTGCTACAGTCTATTACACTCTGCTACTGTCTCTTACACTCTGCTATTGTCTCTTACACTCTGCTACTGTCTATAACACTCTCTTACACTCTGTTACTGTCTATTACACTCTGCTACTGTCTCTTACACTCTCTTACACTCTGCTGCTGTCTATTACACTCTGCTACTGTCTCTTACACTCTGCTATTGTCTATAACACTCTGCTACTGTCTATAACACTCTCTTACACTCTGTTACTGTCTATTACACTCTGCTACTGTCTCTCACACTCTCTTACACTCTGCTGCTGTCTCTTACACTCTGTTACTGTCTCTTACACTCTGTTACACTCTCTTACACTCTCTTACACTCTGTAACTGTCTCTTACACTCTCTTACACTCTGTTACTGTCTCCTATACTCTGTTACACTTTCTTACACTCCACTACTGTCTCATATACTCTTTTACTGTCTCTTACACAGGTTTACGAGGTCTACGCGAAGAGATCCCCAAAGACGTTCACAGTATACTGAGATCATTCAGGACTATGTGATCCTAGAGGACGGTATATGCCATGTGACACTCTCTTACACTCTACTACACTCTACTACTGTCTCTTTCACTCTGCTACTGTCTCTTACACTCTGTTACTGTCTTTTACACTCTGTTACTGTCTCTTACACTCTGCTACTGTATCTTACACTCTGCTATTGTCTCTTACACTCTGCTACTGTCTATAACACTCTCTTACACTCTGTTACTGTCTATTACACTCTGCTACTGTCTCTTACACTCTCTTACACTATGTTACACTCTCTTACACTCTGCTGCTGACTCTTACACTCTGTTACTGTCTCTGACACTCTCCTACACTCTGTTACTGTCTATTACACTCTGCTACTGTCTCTTTCACTCTCTTACACTATGTTACACTCTCTTACACTCTGCTGCTGTCTCTTACACTCTGTTACTGTCTCTTACACTCTGTTACTGTCTCTTACACTCTCTTACACTCTGTTACCGTCTCCTATACTCTGTTACTGTCTCCTATGCTCTGTCACACTCTCTTACACTCCGCTACTGTCTCATATACTCTTTTACTGTCTCTTACACAGGTTTACGATGTCTACGCGAAGAGATCCCCAAAGACGTTCACAGTATACTGAGATCATTCAGGACTATGTGATCCTAGAGGACGGTATATGCCATGTGACACTCTGGTACACTCTACTACACTCTACTACTGCCTCTTTCACTCTGCTACTGTCTCTTACACTCTGTTACTGTCTCTTACACTTTGCTACTGTATCTTACACTCTGCTATTGTCTCTTACACTCTGCTACTGTCTATAACACTCTCTTACACTCTGTTACTGTCTATTACACTCTGCTACTGTCTCTTTCACTCTCTTACACTATGTTACACTCTCTTACACTCTGCTGCTGTCTCTTACACTCTGTTACTGTCTCTTACACTCTGTTACTGTCTCTTACACTCTACTACACTCTGTTACTGTCTCTTACACTCTCTTACACTCTGTTACACTCTCTTACATGCTGTTACACTCTCTTACACTCTGTTACTGTCTCTTACACTCTCTTACACTCTGCTACTGTCTCTTACACTCTGCTACTGTCTCTTACACTCTGCTACTCTCTCTTTCACTCTGCTTCTGTCTCTTACACTCTGCTACTGTCTCTTACGCTCTGTTACTGTCTCTTACACTCTGTTACACTCTGTTACACTCTGCTGCTGTCTCTTACACTCTGTTACTGTCTCTTACACTCTTACTGTCTCTTACACTCTCTTACACTCTCCTACACTCTGCTACTGTCTCTTACACCCTCTTACACTCTGTTACTGTCTCTTACACTCTCCTACACTATGTTACTGTCTCTTACACTCTCTTACACTCTGTTACACTCTCTTACACTCTGTAACTGTCTCTTACACTCTCTTGCACTCTGCTACTGTCTATAACACTCTCTTACACTCTGTTACTGTCTATTACACTCTGCTACTGTCTCTTACACTCTCTTACACTATGTTACACTCTGCTACAGTCTATTACACTCTGCTACTGTCTCTTACACTCTGCTATTGTCTCTTACACTCTGATACTGTCTATAACACTCTCTTACACTCTGTTACTGTCTATTACACTCTGCTACTGTCTCTTACACTCTCTTACACTCTGCTGCTGTCTATTACACTCTGCTACTGTCTCTTACACTCTGCTATTGTCTATAACACTCTGCTACTGTCTATAACACTCTCTTACACTCTGTTACTGTCTATTACACTCTGCTACTGTCTCTTACACTCTCTTACACTCTGCTGCTGTCTATTACACTCTGCTACTGTCTCTTACACTCTGCTATTGTCTATAACACTCTGCTACTGTCTATAACACTCTCTTACACTCTGTTACTGTCTATTACACTCTGCTACTGTCTCTTACACTCTCTTACACTCTGCTGCTGTCTCTTACACTCTGTTACTGTCTCTTACACTCTCTTACACTCTCTTACACTCTGCTACTGTCTCTTACACCCTCTTACACTCTGTTACTGTCTCTTACACTCTGTTACACTCTCTTACACTCTGCTACTGTCTCATATACTCTGTTACTGTCTCTTACACAGGTTTATGATGTCTACGCGAAGAGATCCCCAAAGACGTTCACAGTATACTGAGATTATTCGGGACTATGTGATCCTAGAGGAAGGTATATGCCATGTGACACTCTCTGACACTCTACTACACTCAACTACTGTCTCTTTCACTCTGCTCCTGTCTCTTACACTCTGTTACTGTCTCTTACACTCTGTTACTGTCTCTTACACTCTGCTACTGTCTATAACACTCTCTTACACTCTGTGACTGTCTATTACACTCTGCTACTGTCTCTTACACTCTCTTACACTATGTTACACTCTCTTACACTCTGCTGCTGTCTCTTACACTCTTTTACTGTCTCTTACACTCTCTTAAACTATGTTACACTCTCTTACACTCTGCTACTGTCTCTTGCACTCTGTTACTGTCTCTTACACTCTCCTACACTCTGCTACTGTATATAACACTCTCTTACACTCTTTTACTGTCTATTACACTCTGCTACTGTCTCTTACACTCTCTTACACTATGTTACACTCTCTTAAACTCTGCTGCTGTCTCTTACACTCTCCTACACTCTGTTACTGTGTCTTACACTCTCCTACACTCTGTTACTGTCTCTTACACTCTCTTACACTCTGTTACACTCTCTTACATGCTGTTACACTCTCTTACACTCTGTTACTGTCTCTTACACTCTCTTACACTCTGCTACTGTCTCTTACACTCTGCTACTCTCTCTTTCACTCTGCTTCTGTCTCTAACACTCTGCTACTGTCTCTTACGCTCTGTTACTGTCTCCTACACTCTGTTACTGTCTCTTACACTCTGTTACTGTCTCGTACAGTCTGTTACTGTCTCTTCCACTCTCTTACACTCTGCTGCTGTCTCTTACACTCTGCTACTGTCTCGTACAGTCTGTTACTGTCTCTTACACTCTCTTACACTCTGCTACTGTCTCTTACACCCTCTTACACTCTGTTACTGTCTCTTACACTCTGTTACTGTCTCTTACACTCTGCTATTGTCTCTTACACTCTGCTACTGTCTATAACACTCTCTTACACTCTGTTGCTGTCTATTACACTCTGCTACTGTCTCGTACACTCTCTTACACTCTGCTGCTGTCTCTTACACTCTTTTACTGTCTCATATACTCTGTTACTGTCTCTTACACAGGTTTACGATGTCTACGCGAAGAGATCCCCAAAAACGCTCAGAGTATACTGAGATCATTCGGGACTAGGTGGTCCAAGAGGACGGTATATGCCATGTGACACTCTCTTACACTCTACTACACTCTACTACTGTCTATTTCACTCTGCTACTGTCTCTTACACTCTGTTACTGTCTCTTATACTCTGTTACTGTCTCTTACACTCTGCTACTGTATCTTACACTCTGCTATTGTCTCTTACACTCTGCTACTGTCTATAACACTCTCTTACACTCTGTTACTGTCTATTACACTCTGCTACTGTCTCTTACACTCTCTTACACTATGTTACACTCTCTTACACTCTGCTGCTGTCTCTTTCACTCTGCTTCTGTCTCTTACACTCTGCTACTGTCTCTTACGCTCTGTTACTGTCTCGTACACTCTACTACACTCTCGTACACTCTGTTACTGTCTCTTACACTCTGTTACTGTCTCGTACACTATGTTACTGTCTCTTAAACTCTGTTACACTCTCTTACACTCTGTTACTGTCTCTTACACTCTCTTACACTCTGCTGATGTCGCTTACACTCTGTTACTGTCTCTTACACTCTGTTACTGTCTCTTACACTCTCTTACACTCTCTTACACTCTCTTACATTCTCTTACACTCTCTTACACTCTCCTACACTCTGCTACTGTCTCTCACACCCTCTCACACTCTGTTACTGTCTCTTACACTCTCTTACACTCTGTTACACTCTCTTACACGCTGTTACACCCTCTTACACACTGTTACACCCTCTTACACACTGTTACTGTCTCTTACACTCTCTTACACTCTGCTACTGTCTCTTACACTCTGCTACTGTCTCTTTCACTCTGCTACTGTCTCTTACACTCTGCTACTGTCTCTTACACTCTGCTACTATCTCTTACGCTCTGTTACTGTGTCTTAAACTGTACTACACTGTCATACACTCTGTTACTGTATCTTACACTATGTTACTGTCTCGTACACTCTGTTACTGTCTCTTACACTCTGTTACTGTCTCCTATACTCTGTTACTGTCTCTTACACCCTGTTACACTCTCTTACACTCTGTTACTGTCTCTTACATTCTCTTACACTCTGTTACTGTCTCCTATACTCTGTTACACTCTCTTACACTCTGCTGCTGTCTCATATACTCTGTTACTGTCTCTTACACTCTGTTACTGTCTCTTACACTCTCTTACACTCTCCTACACTCTGCTACTGTCTCTTACACCCTCTTACACTCTGTTACTGTCTCTTACACCCTGTTACACTCTCTTACACTCTGTTACTGTCTCTTACATTCTCTTACACTCTGTTACTGTCTCCTATACTCTGTTACTGTCTCCTATACTCTGTTACACTCTCTTACACTCTACTACACTCTACTACTGTCTCTTTCACTCTGCTACTGTCTCTTACACTCTGTTACTGTCTCTTACACTCTGCTACTGTATCTTACACTCTGCTATTGTCTCTTACACCCTGCTACTGTCTATAACACTCTCGTACACTCTGTTACTGTCTATTACACTCTGCTACTGTCTCTTACACTCTCTTACACTCTGTTACACTCTGCTACAGTCTATTACACTCTGCTACTGTCTCTTACACTCTACTATTGTCTCTTACTCTCTGCTACTGTCTATAGCACTCTCTTACACTCTGTTACTGTCTATTACACTCTGCTACTGTGTCTTACACTCTCTTACACTATGTTACACTCTCTTACACTCTGCTGCTGTCTCTTACACTCTGTTACTGTCTCTTACACTATGTTACTGTCTCTTACACTCTCTTACACTCTCTTACACTCTCTTACACTCTGTTACACTCTGTTACACTCTCTTATACGCTGTTACACTCTCTTACACTCTGTTACTGTCTCTTACACTCTCTTACACTCTGCTACTGTCTCTTACACTCTGCTACTGTCTCTTGCACTCTGCTACTCTCTCTTTCACTCTGCTTCTTCTCTTACACTCTGCTACTGTCTCTTACGCTCTGTTACTATCTCTTACACTCTACTACACTCTCGTACACTCTGTTACTGTCTCTTACACTGTTACTGTCTCGTACACTCTGTTACTGTCTCTTACACTCTGTTACACTCTCTTACACTCTGTTACTGTCTCTTACACTCTCTTACACTCTGCTGCTGTCTCTTACACTATGTTACACTCTCTTACACTCTCTTACACTCTCCTACACTCTGCTACTGTCTCTTACACCCTCTTACACTCTGTTACTGTCTCTTACACTCTGTTACTGTCTCTTAAACTCTGCTACTGTCTATAACACTCTCTTACACTCTGTTACTGTCTATTACACTCTCTTACACTATGTTACACTCTGCTACAGTCTATTACACTCTGCTACTGTCTCTTACACTCTGCTATTGTCCCTTACACTCTGCTACTGTCTATAACACTCTCTTACACTCTCTTACACTCTCCTACACTCTGCTACTGTCTCTTACACTGTCTTACACTCTGTTACTGTCTGTTACACTCTCTTACACTCTGTTACACTCTCTTACACGCTGTTACACTCTCTTACACGCTGTTACACCCTCTTACACACTGTTACTGTCTCTTACACTCTGTTACTGTTTCTTACACTCTGCTACTGTCTCTAACACTCTGCTACTGTCTCTTTCACTCTGCTACTGTCTCTTACACTCTGCTACTATCTCTTACGCTCTGTTACTGTGTCTTACACTGTACTACACTGTCATACACTCTGTTACTGTATCTTACATTATGTTACTGTCTCGTACACTCTGTTACTGTCTCTTACACTCTGTTACTGTCTCCTATACTCTGTTACTGTCTCTTACACCATGTTACACTCTCTTACACTCTGTTACTGTCTCTTACATTCTCTTACACTCTGTTACTTTCTCCTATACTCTGTTACACTCTCTTACACTCTGCTACTGTCTCACATACTCTGTTACCATCTCTTACTCTCTGCTACTGTCTCTTACACAGTTTTACGATGTCTACGCGAAGAGATCCCCAAAGACGTTCACAGTATACTGAGATCATTCAGGACTATGTGATCCTAGAGGACGATATATGCCATGTGACACTCTCTTACACTCTCCTACACTCTGCTACTGTCTATAACACTCTCTTACACTCTGTTACTGTCTATTACACTCTGCTACTGTCTCTTACACTCTCTTACACTATGTTACACTCTGCTACAGTCTATTACACTCTGTTACTGTCTATTACACTCTGCTACTGTCTCTTACACTCTCTTACACCCTGCTGCTGTCTCTTACACTCTGTTACTGTCTCTTACACTCGGTTACACTCTCTTACCCTCTGTAACTGTCTCTTACACTCTCTTACACTCTGTTACTGTCTCCTATTGTAACGCTTCACCATGCGCTGGCTGGACTTGTTTATACTTTGCCTTATTTATTTCATGTTTCCAGCCAGTAGTGGCCGCCCTTGCCATTCAGAACCTCTCAGACTAATTATCAGGTCCAGCTGCAGTTGATCTCATGGGCCTTGACATTAACGTTTGAGGACTACCTGTTTGGTTCCTGCCTTGTTCCAGTACCTGCCTTGTTCCAGTACCTGCCTTGTTCCAGAACCTGCCTTGTTCCAGAACCTGCCTTGTTCCAGAACCTGCCTTGTTCCAGAACCTATCTTGTTCCAGAACCTGCCTTGTTCCAGAAACCTGCCTTGTTCCAGAAACCTGCCGTGTTCCTGAGTTGCGGCCAGCGCCCCACTAAGTGGACTCCAAAGCTGAGTGCCCTGCAAGTGGGCAACCTGCCGTGTGCCCTGCAAGTGGGCAACCTGCCATGTTCCTGAGTTGCGGCCTGCGCCCCACTAAGTGGACTCCCAAGTAGAGTACCCTGCAAGTGGGCAACCTGACGTGTGCCCTGCAAGTGGGCAACCTGCCGTGTTCCTGAGTTGCGGCCAGCGCCCCACTAGTGGACTCCCAAGAGGAGTGCCCTGCATCGCGACTCCCAGGATGACTGCCCACTAGCGGACTACCCTGGTTGAGTGCCCTGCAAGTGGGCAACCTGCCGTGTGCCCTGCAAGTGGGCAACCTGCCGTGTGCCCTGGAAGAGGGCTTCTACCTGTGCCGTGTGCCCTGGAAGAGGGCTTCTAGTCGTGCCGTGTGCCCTGCAATTGGGCTTCCTGCCGTGTGCCCTGCAATTGGGCTTCCTGCCGTGTGCCCTGCAATTGGGCTTCCTGCCGTGTGCCCTGCAATTGGGCTTCCTGCCGTGTGCCCTGCAATTGGGCTTCCTGCCGTGTGCCCTGCAATTGGGCTTCCTGCCGTGTGCCCCGCAATTGGGCTTCCAGCCGTGTGCCCCGCAATTGGGCTTCCAGCCGTGTGCCCCGCAAGTGGGCTTCCAGCCGTGTGCCCCGCAAGTGGGCTTCCAGCCGTGTGCCCCGCAAGTGGGCTTCCAGCCGTGTGCCCCGCAAGTGGGCTTCCTGCCGTGTGCCCCGCAAGTGGGCTTCCTGTCGAGTGAATTTCTCTGTAAATATTGTTGTACCACCATATACAATACAACTCTTGATCCTGATCTTCTGTCTGTGGTTTATTTCCGACGCCTGTCTGTACCGACCTCAAGCCATCATGCATCGTGGGGTACAGACAGAGCCCCTCGTATCCCCTGCACCTGGGCTCCTTATCAACCTGTGTCCTCAGTTCGTGACACCTATACTCTGTTACTGTCTCCTATACTCTGTTACACTCTCTTACACTCTGCTACTGTCTCATATACTCTGTTACTGTCTCATGTACTCTGTTACTGTCTCTTACTCTCTGCTACTGTCTCTTACACAGGTTTAAAATGTCTACGCGAAGAGATCCCCAAAGACGTTCACAGTATACTGAGATCATTCGGGACTATGTGATCCTAGAGGACGGTATATGCCATGTGACGCTCTCTTACACTCTACTACACTCTACTACTGTCTCTTTCACTCTGCTACTGTCTCTTACACTCTGTTACTGTCTCTTACACTCTGTTACTGTCTCTTACACTCTGCTACTGTATCTTACACTCTGCTACTGTCTCTTTCACTCTGCTACTGTCTCTTACACTGTCTTACACTATGTTACACTCTCTTACACTCTGCTGCTGTCTCATATACTCTGTTACTGTCTCTTACACAGGTTTACGATGTCTACGCGAAGAGATACCCAAAGACGTTCACAGTATACTGAGATCATTCGGGACCATGTGGTCCTAGAGGACGGTGTATGCCATGTGACACTCTCTTACACTCTACTACACTCTACTAATGTCTCCTTCACTCTGCTACTGTCTCTTACACTCTGTTACTGTCTCTTACACTCTGTTACTGTCTCTTACACTCTGTTACTGTCTCTTACACTCTGTTACAGTCTCTTACACTCTTCTACTGTATCTTACACTCTGCTATTGTCTCTTACACTCTGCAACTGTCTATAACACTCTCTTACACTCTGTTACTGTCTATTACACTCTGCTACTGTCTCTTACACTCTCTTACACTCTGCTACACTCTATTACACTCTGCTACACTCTATTACACTCTGCTATTGTCTCTTACACTCTGCTACTGTCTATAACACTCTCTTACACTCTGTTACTGTCTATTACACTCTGCTACTGTCTCTTACACTCTCTTACACTATGTTACACTCTGCTACAGTCTATTACACTCTGCTACTGTCTCTTACACTCTGTTACTGTCTCTTACACTATGTTACACTCTCTTACACTCTGTAACTGTCTCTTACACTCTCTTACACTCTGTTACTGTCTCCTATACTCTGTTACTGTCTCCTATACTCTGTTACACTCTCTTACACTCTGCTGCTGTCTCTTACACTCTGTTACTGTCTCTTACACTCTCTTACACTCTCTTACACTCTCCTACACTCTGCTACTGCCTCTTACACCCTCTTACACTCTGTTACTGTCTCTTACACTCTGTTACTGTCTCTTAAACTCTGCTACTGTCTATAACACTCTCTTACACTCTGTTACTGTCTATTACACTCTGCTACTGTCTCTTACACTCTCTTACACTATGTTACACTCTGCTACAGTCTATTACACTCTGCTACTGTCTCTTACACTCTGCTATTGTCTCTTACACTCTGCTACTGTCTATAACACTCTCTTACACTCTGTTACTGTCTATTACACTCTGCTACTGTCTCTTACACTCTCTTACACTCTGCTGCTGTCTATTACACTCTGCATCTGTCTCTTACACTCTGCTATTGTCTATAACACTCTGCTACTGTCTATAACACTCTCTTACACTCTGGTACTGTCTATTACACTCTGCTACTGTCTCTTACACTCTCTTACACTCTGCTGCTGTCTCTTACACTCTGTTACTGTCTCTTACACTCTGTTACACTCTCTTACACTCTCTTACACTCTGTAACTGTCTCTTACACTTTCTTACACTCTGTTACTGTCTCCTATACTCTGTTACACTTTCTTACACTCCACTACTGTCTCATATACTCTTTTACTGTCTCTTACACAGGTTTACGAGGTCTACGCGAAGAGATCCCCAAAGACGTTCACAGTATACTGAGATCATTCAGGACTATGTGATCCTAGAGGACGGTATATGCCATGTGACACTCTCTTACACTCTACTACTGTCTCTTTCACTCTGCTACTGTCTCTTACACTCTGTTACTGTCTTTTACACTCTGTTACTGTCTCTTACACTCTGCTACTGTATCTTACACTCTGCTATTGTCTCTTACACTCTGCTACTGTCTCTTACACTCTCTTACACTATGTTACACTCTCTTACACTCTGCTGCTGACTCTTACACTCTGTTACTGTCTCTGACACTCTCCTACACTCTGTTACTGTCTATTACACTCTGCTACTGTCTCTTTCACTCTCTTACACTATGTTACACTCTCTTACACTCTGCTGCTGTCTCTTACACTCTGTTACTGTCTCTTACACTCTGTTACTGTCTCTTACACTCTGTTACTGTCTCTTACACTCTCCTACACTCTGTTACTGTCTCTTACACTCTCTTACACTCTGTTACACTCTCTTACACGCTGTTACACTCTCCTACACTCTGTTACTGTCTATTACACTCTGCTACTGTCTCTTTCACTCTCTTACACTATGTTACACTCTCTTACACTCTGCTGCTGTCTCTTACACTCTGTTACTGTCTCTTACACTCTTTTACTGTCTCTTACACTCTCTTACACTCTGTTACCGTCTCCTATACTCTGTTACTGTCTCCTATGCTCTGTCACACTCTCTTACACTCCGCTACTGTCTCATATACTCTTTTACTTTCTCTTACACAGGTTTACGATGTCTACGCGAAGAGATCCCCAAAGACGTTCACAGTATACTGAGATCATTCAGGACTATGTGATCCTAGAGGACGGTATATGCCATGTGACACTCTGGTACACTCTACTACACTCTACTACTGCCTCTTTCACTCTGCTACTGTCTCTTACACTCTGTTACTGTCTCTTACACTCTGTTACTGTCTCTTACACTTTGCTACTGTATCTTACACTCTGCTATTGTCTCTTACACTCTGCTACTGTCTATAACACTCTCTTACACTCTGTTACTGTCTATTACACTCTGCTACTGTCTCTTTCACTCTCTTACACTATGTTACACTCTCTTACACTCTGCTGCTGTCTCTTACACTCTGTTACTGTCTCTTACACTCTACTACACTCTGTTACTGTCTCTTACACTCTCTTACACGCTGTTACACTCTCTTACACTCTGTTACTGTCTCTTACACTCTTACACTCTGCTACTGTCTCTTACACTCTGCTACTGTCTCTTACACTCTGCTACTCTCTCTTTCACTTTGCTTCTGTCTCTTACACACTGCTACTGTCTCTTACGCTCTGTTACTGTCTCTTACACTCTACTACACTCTCGTATACTCTGTTACTGTCTCTTACACTCTGTTACTGTCTCTTACACTCTGTTACTGTCTCGTACACTCTGTTACTGTCTCTTACACTCTGTTACACTCTCTTACTGTCTCTTACACTCTCTTACACTCTGCTGCTGTCTCTTACACTCTGTTACTGTCTCTTACACTCTGTTACTGTCTAGTACACTCTCTTACACTCTCCTACACTCTCCTACACTCTTCTACTGTCTCTTACACCCCCTTACACTCTGTTACTGTCTCTTACACTCCCTTACACTCTGTTACACTCTCTTACATGCTGTTACACTCTCTTACACGCTGTTACACCCTCTTACACACTGTTACTGTCTCTTACACTCTCTTACACTCTGCTACTATCTCTTACACTCTGTTACTGTCTCTTACACTCTGCTACTGTCTCTTTCACTCTGCTACTGTCTCTTACACTCTGCTACTATCTCTTACGCTCTGTTACTGTCTCTTACACTCTACTACACTCTCATACACTCTGTTACTGTCTCTTACACTATGTTACTGTCTCTTACACTCTGTTACTGTCTCTTACACTCTGCTATTGTCTCTTACACTCTGCTACTGTCTATAACACTGTCTTACACTCTGTTACTGTCTATTACACTCTGCTACTGTCTCTTTCACTCTCTTACACTATGTTACACTCTCTTACACTCTGCTGCTGTCTCTTACACTCTGTTACTGTCTCTTACACTCTGTTACTGTCTCTTACACTCTCCTACACTCTGTTACTGTCTCCTACACTCTCTTACACTCTGTTACACTCTCTTACACGCTGTTACACTCTATTACACTCTGTTAATTTCTCTTACACTCTCTTACACTCTGCTACTGTCTCTTACACTCTGCTACTCTCTCTTTCACTCTGTTTCTGTCTCTTACACTCTGCTTCTGTCTCTTATGCTCTGTTACTGTCTCTTATGCTCTGTTACTGTCTCTTACACTCTACTACACTCTCGTACACTCTGTTACTGTCTCTTACACTCTGTTACACTCTCTTATACTCTGTTACTGTCTCTTACACTCTGCTGCTGTCTCTTACACTCTGTTACTGTCTCTTACACTCTCTTACACTCTCCTACACTCTGCTACTGTCTCTTACACCCTCTTACACTCTTACTGTCTCTTACACTCTGTTACTGTCTCTTAAACTCTGCTACTGTCTATAACACTCTCTTACACTCTATTACTGTCTATTACACTCTGCTACTGTCTCTTACACTCTCTTACACTATTTTACACTCTGCTACAGTCTATTACACTCTGCTACTGTCTCTTACACTCTGCTATTGTCCCTTACACTCTGCTACTGTCTATAACACTCTCTTACACTCTCTTACACTCTGCTACTGTCTCTTACACTCTGTTACTGTCTCTTACACTCTCCTACACTATGTTACTGTCTCTTACACTCTGTTACACTCTCTTACACTCTGTAACTGTCTCTTACACTCTCTTACACTCTGCTACTGTCTATAACACTCTCTTACACTCTGTTACTGTCTATTACACTCTGCTACTGTCTCTTACACTCTCTTACACTATGTTACACTCTGCTACAGTCTATTACACTCTGCTACTGTCTCTTACACTCTGCTATTGTCTCTTACACTCTGCTACTGTCTATAACACTCTCTTACACTCTGTTACTGTCTATTACACTCTGCTACTGTCTCTTACACTCTCTTACACTCTGCTGCTGTCTATTACACTCTGCTACTGTCTCTTACACTCTGCTATTGTCTCTTACACTCTGCTACTGTCTATAACACTCTCTTACACTCTGTTACTGTCTATTACACTCTGCTACAGTCTCTTACACTGTCTTACACTATGCTACACTCTGCTCCAGTCTATTACACTCTGCTATTGTCTCTTACACTCTGCTACTGTCTATAACACTCTCTTACACTCTGTTACTGTCTATTACACTCTGCGACTGTCTCTTCAACTCTCCTACACTCTTCTGCTGTCTCTTACACTCTGTTACTGTCTCTTACACTATGTTACACTCTCTTACACTCTGTAACTGTCTCTTACACTCTCTTACACTCTGTTACTGTCTCCTATACTCTGTTACTGTCTCCTATACTCTGTTACACTCTCTTACACTCTGCTGCTGTCTCTTACACTCTGTTACTGTCTCTTACACTCTGTTACTGTCTCTTACACTCTCTTACACTCTCTTACACTCTCTTACACTCTCCTACTGTCTCTTACACCCTCTTACACTCTGTTACTGTCTCTTACACTCTGTTACTGTCTCTTAAACTCTGCTACTGTCTATAACACTCTCGTACACTCTGTTACTGTCTATTACACTCTGCTACTGTCTCTTACACTCTCTTACACTGTTACACTCTGCTACAGTCTATTACACTCTGCTACTGTCTCTTACACTCTGCTATTGTCTCTTACACTCTGCTACTGTCTATAACACTCTCTTACACTCTCTTACACTCTGCTACTGTCTCTTACACCCTCTTACACTCTGTTATTGTCTCTTACACTCTCTTACACTCTGTTACACTCTCTTACACGCTGTTACACTCTCTTACACGCTGTTACACCCTCTTACACACTGTTACTGTCTCTTACACTCTCTTACACTCTGCTACTGTCTCTTACACTCTGTCACTGTTTCTTACACTCTGCTACTGTCTCTAACACTCTGCTACTGTCTCTTTCACTCTGCTATTGTCTCTTACACTCTGCTACTATCTCTTACGCTCTGTTACTGTGTCTTACACTGTACTACACTCTCGTATACTCTGTTACTGTCTCTTACACTCTGTTACTGTCTCGTACACTCTGTTACTGTCTCTTACACTCTACTACACTCTCGTATACTCTGTTACTGTCTCTTACACTCTGTTACTGTCTCTTACACTCTGTTACTGTCTCTTACACTCTCTTACACCCTGCTGCTGTCTCTTACACTCTTTTACTGTCTCTTACACTCTGTTACTGTCTATTACACTCTCTTACACTCTCTTACACTCTCCTACACTCTTCTACTGTCTCTTACACCCCCTTACACTCTGTTACTGTCTCTTACACTCCCTTACACTCTGTTACACTCTCTTACATGCTGTTACACTCTCTTACACGCTGTTACACCCTCTTACACACTGTTACTGTCTCTTACACTCTCTTACACTCTGCTACTATCTCTTACACTCTGTTACTGTTTCTTACACTCTGCTACTGTCTCTTACACTCTGCTACTGTCTCTTTCACTCTGCTACTGTCTCTTACACTGTCTTACACTATGTTACACTCTCTTACACTCTGCTGCTGTCTCATATACTCTGTTACTGTCTCTTACACAGGTTTACGATGTCTACGCGAAGAGATACCCAAAGACGTTCACAGTATACTGAGATCATTCGGGACCATGTGGTCCTAGAGGACGGTGTATGCCATGTGACTCTCTCTTACACTCTACTACACTCTACTAATGTCTCTTTCACTCTGCTACTGTCTCTTACACTCTGTTACTGTCTCTTACACTCTGTTACTGTCTCTTACACTCTGTTACAGTCTCTTACACTCTTCTACTGTATCTTACACTCTGCTATTGTCTCTTACACTATGCAACTGTCTATAACACTCTCTTACACTCTGTTACTGTCTATTACACTCTGCTACTGTCTCTTACACTCTCTTACACTCTGCTACACTCTATTACACTCTGCTACACTCTATTACACTCTGATATTGTCTCTTACACTCTGCTACTGTCTATAACACTCTCTTACACTCTGTTACTGTCTATTACACTCTGCTACTGTCTCTTACACTCTCTTACACTATGTTACACTCTGCTACAGTCTATTACACTCTGCTACTGTCTCTTACACTCTGTTACTGTCTCTTACACTGTGTTACACTCTCTTACACTCTGTAACTGTCTCTTACACTCTCTTACACTCTGTTACTGTCTCCTATACTCTGTTACTGTCTCCTATACTCTGTTACACTCTCTTACACTCTGCTGCTGTCTCTTACACTCTGTTACTGTCTCTTACACTCTGTTACTGTCTCTTACACTCTCTTACACTCTCTTACACTCTCCTACACTCTGCTACTGTCTCTTACACCCTCTTACACTCTGTTACTGTCTCTTACACTCTGTTACTGTCTCTTAAACTCTGCTACTGTCTATAACACTCTCTTACACTCTGTTACTGTCTATTACACTCTGCTACTGTCTCTTACACTCTCTTACACTCTCCTACACTCTGCTACTGTCTATAACACTCTCTTACACTCTGCTACTGTCTCTTACACTCTGCTATTGTCTCTTACACTCTGCTACTGTCTATAACACTCTCTTACACTCTGTTACTGTCTATTACACTCTGCTACTGTCTCTTACACTCTCTTACACTCTGCTGCTGTCTATTACACTCTGCTACTGTCTCTTACACTCTGCTATTGTCTATAACACTCTGCTACTGTCTATAACACTCTCTTACACTCTGTTACTGTCTATTACACTCTGCTACTGTCTCTTACACTCTCTTACACTCTGCTGCTGTCTCTTACACTCTGTTACTGTCTCTTACACTCTGTTACACTCTCTTACACTCTGTAACTGTCTCTTACACTCTCTTACACTCTGTTACTGTCTCCTATACTCTGTTACAATTTCTTACACTCCACTACTGTCTCATATACTCTTTTACTGTCTCTTACACAGGTTTACGAGGTCTACGCGAAGAGATCCCCAAAGACGTTCACAGTATACTGAGATCATTCAGGACTATGTGATCCTAGAGGACGGTATATGCCATGTGACACTCTCTTACACTCTACTACACTCTACTACTGTCTCTTTCACTCTGCTACTGTCTCTTACACTCTGTTACTGTCTTTTACACTCTGTTACTGTCTCTTACACTCTGCTACTGTATCTTACACTCTGCTATTGTCTCTTACACTCTGCTACTGTCTATAACACTCTCTTACACTATGTTACACTCTCTTACACTCTGCTGCTGACTCTTACACTCTGTTACTGTCTATTACACTCTGCTACTGTCTCTTACACTCTCTTACACTATGTTACACTCTCTTACACTCTGCTGCTGACTCTTACACTCTGTTACTGTCTCTGACACTCTCCTACACTCTGTTACTGTCTATTACACTCTGCTACTGTCTCTTTCACTCTCTTACACTATACTACACTCTCTTACACTCTGCTGCTGTCTCTTACACTCTGTTACTGTCTCTTACACTCTGTTACTGTCTCTTACACTCTGTTACTGTCTCTTACACTCTCCTACACTCTGTTACTGTCTCTTACACTCTCTTACACTCTGTTACACTCTCTTACACGCTGTTACACTCTCCTACACTCTGTTACTGTCTATTACACTCTGCTACTGTCTCTTTCACTCTCTTACACTATGTTACACTCTCTTACACTCTGCTGCTGTCTCTTACACTCTGTTACTGTCTCTTACACTCTGTTACTGTCTCTTACACTCTCTTACACTCTGTTACCGTCTCCTATACTCTGTTACTGTCTCCTATGCTCTGTCACACTCTCTTACACTCCGCTACTGTCTCATATACTCTTTTACTGTCTCTTACACAGGTTTACGATGTCTACGCGAAGAGATCCCCAAAGACGTTCACAGTATACTGAGATCATTCAGGACTATGTGATCCTAGAGGACGGTATATGCCATGTGACACTCTGGTACACTCTACTACACTCTACTACTGCCTCTTTCACTCTGCTACTGTCTCTTACACTCTGTTACTGTCTCTTACACTTTGCTACTGTATCTTACACTCTGCTATTGTCTCTTACACTCTGCTACTGTCTATAACACTCTCTTACACTCTGTTACTGTCTATTACACTCTGCTACTGTCTCTTTCACTCTCTTACACTATGTTACACTCTCTTACACTCTGCTGCTGTCTCTTACACTCTGTTACTGTCTCTTACACTCTGTTACTGTCTCTTACACTCTACTACACTCTGTTACTGTCTCTTACACTCTCTTACACTCTGTTACACTCTCTTACATGCTGTTACACTCTCTTATACTCTGTTACTGTCTCTTACACTCTCTTACACTCTGCTACTGTCTCTTACACTCTGCTACTCTCTCTTTCACTCTGTTTCTGTCTCTTTCACTCTGCTTCTGTCTCTTATGCTCTGTTACTGTCTCTTATGCTCTGTTACTGTCTCTTACACTCTACTACACTCTCGTACACTCTGTTACTGTCTCTTACACTCTGTTACTGTCTCTTACACTCTGCTGCTGTCTCTTACACTCTGTTGCTGTCTCTTACACTCTGTTACTGTCTCTTACACTCTCTTACACTCTCCTACACTCTGCTACTGTCTCTTACACCCTCTTACACTCTTACTGTCTCTTACACTCTGTTACTGTCTCTTAAACTCTGCTACTGTCTATAACACTCTCTTACACTCTATTACTGTCTATTACACTCTGCTACTGTCTCTTACACTCTCTTACACTATTTTACACTCTGCTACAGTCTATTACACTCTGCTACTGTCTCTTACACTCTGCTATTGTCCCTTACACTCTGCTACTGTCTATAACACTCTCTTACACTCTCTTACACTCTGCTACTGTCTCTTACACTCTGTTACTGTCTCTTACACTCTCCTACACTATGTTACTGTCTCTTACACTCTCTTACACTCTGTTACACTCTCTTACACTCTGTAACTGTCTCTTATACTCTCTTACACTCTGCTACTGTCTATAACACTCTCTTACACTCTGTTACTGTCTATTACACTCTGCTACTGTCTCTTACACTCTCTTACACTCTGCTGCTGTCTATTACACTCTGCTACTGTCTCTTACACTCTGCTATTGTCTCTTACACTCTGCTACTGTCTATAACACTCTCTTACACTCTGTTACTGTCTATTACACTCTGCTACAGTCTCTTACACTGTCTTACACTATGCTACACTCTGCTCCAGTCTATTACACTCTGCTATTGTCTCTTACACTCTGCTACTGTCTATAACACTCTCTTACACTCTGTTACTGTCTATTACACTCTGCGACTGTCTCTTCAACTCTCCTACACTCTTCTGCTGTCTCTTACACTCTGTTACTGTCTCTTACACTATGTTACACTCTCTTACACTCTGTAACTGTCTCTTACACTCTCTTACACTCTGTTACTGTCTCCTATACTCTGTTACTGTCTCCTATACTCTGTTACACTCTCTTACACTCTGCTGCTGTCTCTTACACTCTGTTACTGTCTCTTACACTCTGTTACTGTCTCTTACACTCTCTTACACTCTCTTACACTCTCTTACACTCTCCTACTGTCTCTTACACCCTCTTACACTCTGTTACTGTCTCTTACACTCTGTTACTGTCTCTTAAACTCTGCTACTGTCTATAACACTCTCGTACACTCTGTTACTGTCTATTACACTCTGCTACTGTCTCTTACACTCTCTTACACTGTTACACTCTGCTACAGTCTATTACACTCTGCTACTGTCTCTTACACTCTGCTATTGTCTCTTACACTCTGCTACTGTCTATAACACTCTCTTACACTCTCTTACACTCTGCTACTGTCTCTTACACCCTCTTACACTCTGTTATTGTCTCTTACACTCTCTTACACTCTGTTACACTCTCTTACACGCTGTTACACTCTCTTACACGCTGTTACACCCTCTTACACACTGTTACTGTCTCTTACACTCTCTTACACTCTGCTACTGTCTCTTACACTCTGTCACTGTTTCTTACACTCTGCTACTGTCTCTAACACTCTGCTACTGTCTCTTTCACTCTGCTATTGTCTCTTACACTCTGCTACTATCTCTTACGCTCTGTTACTGTGTCTTACACTGTACTACACTCTCGTATACTCTGTTACTGTCTCTTACACTCTGTTACTGTCTCGTACACTCTGTTACTGTCTCTTACACTCTACTACACTCTCGTATACTCTGTTACTGTCTCTTACACTCTGTTACTGTCTCTTACACTCTGTTACTGTCTCTTACACTCTCTTACACCCTGCTGCTGTCTCTTACACTCTTTTACTGTCTCTTACACTCTGTTACTGTCTATTACACTCTCTTACACTCTCTTACACTCTCCTACACTCTTCTACTGTCTCTTACACCCCCTTACACTCTGTTACTGTCTCTTACACTCCCTTACACTCTGTTACACTCTCTTACATGCTGTTACACTCTCTTACACGCTGTTACACCCTCTTACACACTGTTACTGTCTCTTACACTCTCTTACACTCTGCTACTATCTCTTACACTCTGTTACTGTTTCTTACACTCTGCTACTGTCTCTTACACTCTGCTACTGTCTCTTTCACTCTGCTACTGTCTCTTACACTGTCTTACACTATGTTACACTCTCTTACACTCTGCTGCTGTCTCATATACTCTGTTACTGTCTCTTACACAGGTTTACGATGTCTACGCGAAGAGATACCCAAAGACGTTCACAGTATACTGAGATCATTCGGGACCATGTGGTCCTAGAGGACGGTGTATGCCATGTGACTCTCTCTTACACTCTACTACACTCTACTAATGTCTCTTTCACTCTGCTACTGTCTCTTACACTCTGTTACTGTCTCTTACACTCTGTTACTGTCTCTTACACTCTGTTACAGTCTCTTACACTCTTCTACTGTATCTTACACTCTGCTATTGTCTCTTACACTATGCAACTGTCTATAACACTCTCTTACACTCTGTTACTGTCTATTACACTCTGCTACTGTCTCTTACACTCTCTTACACTCTGCTACACTCTATTACACTCTGCTACACTCTATTACACTCTGATATTGTCTCTTACACTCTGCTACTGTCTATAACACTCTCTTACACTCTGTTACTGTCTATTACACTCTGCTACTGTCTCTTACACTCTCTTACACTATGTTACACTCTGCTACAGTCTATTACACTCTGCTACTGTCTCTTACACTCTGTTACTGTCTCTTACACTGTGTTACACTCTCTTACACTCTGTAACTGTCTCTTACACTCTCTTACACTCTGTTACTGTCTCCTATACTCTGTTACTGTCTCCTATACTCTGTTACACTCTCTTACACTCTGCTGCTGTCTCTTACACTCTGTTACTGTCTCTTACACTCTGTTACTGTCTCTTACACTCTCTTACACTCTCTTACACTCTCCTACACTCTGCTACTGTCTCTTACACCCTCTTACACTCTGTTACTGTCTCTTACACTCTGTTACTGTCTCTTAAACTCTGCTACTGTCTATAACACTCTCTTACACTCTGTTACTGTCTATTACACTCTGCTACTGTCTCTTACACTCTCTTACACTCTCCTACACTCTGCTACTGTCTATAACACTCTCTTACACTCTGCTACTGTCTCTTACACTCTGCTATTGTCTCTTACACTCTGCTACTGTCTATAACACTCTCTTACACTCTGTTACTGTCTATTACACTCTGCTACTGTCTCTTACACTCTCTTACACTCTGCTGCTGTCTATTACACTCTGCTACTGTCTCTTACACTCTGCTATTGTCTATAACACTCTGCTACTGTCTATAACACTCTCTTACACTCTGTTACTGTCTATTACACTCTGCTACTGTCTCTTACACTCTCTTACACTCTGCTGCTGTCTCTTACACTCTGTTACTGTCTCTTACACTCTGTTACACTCTCTTACACTCTGTAACTGTCTCTTACACTCTCTTACACTCTGTTACTGTCTCCTATACTCTGTTACAATTTCTTACACTCCACTACTGTCTCATATACTCTTTTACTGTCTCTTACACAGGTTTACGAGGTCTACGCGAAGAGATCCCCAAAGACGTTCACAGTATACTGAGATCATTCAGGACTATGTGATCCTAGAGGACGGTATATGCCATGTGACACTCTCTTACACTCTACTACACTCTACTACTGTCTCTTTCACTCTGCTACTGTCTCTTACACTCTGTTACTGTCTTTTACACTCTGTTACTGTCTCTTACACTCTGCTACTGTATCTTACACTCTGCTATTGTCTCTTACACTCTGCTACTGTCTATAACACTCTCTTACACTATGTTACACTCTCTTACACTCTGCTGCTGACTCTTACACTCTGTTACTGTCTATTACACTCTGCTACTGTCTCTTACACTCTCTTACACTATGTTACACTCTCTTACACTCTGCTGCTGACTCTTACACTCTGTTACTGTCTCTGACACTCTCCTACACTCTGTTACTGTCTATTACACTCTGCTACTGTCTCTTTCACTCTCTTACACTATACTACACTCTCTTACACTCTGCTGCTGTCTCTTACACTCTGTTACTGTCTCTTACACTCTGTTACTGTCTCTTACACTCTGTTACTGTCTCTTACACTCTCCTACACTCTGTTACTGTCTCTTACACTCTCTTACACTCTGTTACACTCTCTTACACGCTGTTACACTCTCCTACACTCTGTTACTGTCTATTACACTCTGCTACTGTCTCTTTCACTCTCTTACACTATGTTACACTCTCTTACACTCTGCTGCTGTCTCTTACACTCTGTTACTGTCTCTTACACTCTGTTACTGTCTCTTACACTCTCTTACACTCTGTTACCGTCTCCTATACTCTGTTACTGTCTCCTATGCTCTGTCACACTCTCTTACACTCCGCTACTGTCTCATATACTCTTTTACTGTCTCTTACACAGGTTTACGATGTCTACGCGAAGAGATCCCCAAAGACGTTCACAGTATACTGAGATCATTCAGGACTATGTGATCCTAGAGGACGGTATATGCCATGTGACACTCTGGTACACTCTACTACACTCTACTACTGCCTCTTTCACTCTGCTACTGTCTCTTACACTCTGTTACTGTCTCTTACACTTTGCTACTGTATCTTACACTCTGCTATTGTCTCTTACACTCTGCTACTGTCTATAACACTCTCTTACACTCTGTTACTGTCTATTACACTCTGCTACTGTCTCTTTCACTCTCTTACACTATGTTACACTCTCTTACACTCTGCTGCTGTCTCTTACACTCTGTTACTGTCTCTTACACTCTGTTACTGTCTCTTACACTCTACTACACTCTGTTACTGTCTCTTACACTCTCTTACACTCTGTTACACTCTCTTACATGCTGTTACACTCTCTTATACTCTGTTACTGTCTCTTACACTCTCTTACACTCTGCTACTGTCTCTTACACTCTGCTACTCTCTCTTTCACTCTGTTTCTGTCTCTTTCACTCTGCTTCTGTCTCTTATGCTCTGTTACTGTCTCTTATGCTCTGTTACTGTCTCTTACACTCTACTACACTCTCGTACACTCTGTTACTGTCTCTTACACTCTGTTACTGTCTCTTACACTCTGCTGCTGTCTCTTACACTCTGTTGCTGTCTCTTACACTCTGTTACTGTCTCTTACACTCTCTTACACTCTCCTACACTCTGCTACTGTCTCTTACACCCTCTTACACTCTTACTGTCTCTTACACTCTGTTACTGTCTCTTAAACTCTGCTACTGTCTATAACACTCTCTTACACTCTATTACTGTCTATTACACTCTGCTACTGTCTCTTACACTCTCTTACACTATTTTACACTCTGCTACAGTCTATTACACTCTGCTACTGTCTCTTACACTCTGCTATTGTCCCTTACACTCTGCTACTGTCTATAACACTCTCTTACACTCTCTTACACTCTGCTACTGTCTCTTACACTCTGTTACTGTCTCTTACACTCTCCTACACTATGTTACTGTCTCTTACACTCTCTTACACTCTGTTACACTCTCTTACACTCTGTAACTGTCTCTTATACTCTCTTACACTCTGCTACTGTCTATAACACTCTCTTACACTCTGTTACTGTCTATTACACTCTGCTACTGTCTCTTACACTCTCTTACACTCTGCTGCTGTCTATTACACTCTGCTACTGTCTCTTACACTCTGCTATTGTCTCTTACACTCTGCTACTGTCTATAACACTCTCTTACACTCTGTTACTGTCTATTACACTCTGCTACAGTCTCTTACACTCTCTTACACTATGTTACACTCTGCTCCAGTCTATTACACCCTGCTATTGTCTCTTACACTCTGCTACTGTCTATAACACTCTCTTACACTCTGTTACTGTCTATTACACTCTGCGACTGTCTCTTCAACTCTCTTACACTCTGCTGCTGTCTCTTACACTCTGTTACTGTCTCTTACACTATGTTACACTCTCTTACACTCTGTAACTGTCTCTTACACTCTCTTACACTCTGTTACTGTCTCCTATACTCTGTTACTGTCTCCTATACTCTGTTACACTCTCTTACACTCTGCTGCTGTCTCTTACACTCTGTTACTGTCTCTTACACTCTGTTACTGTCTCTTACACTCTCTTACACTCTCTTACACTCTCCTACACTCTGCTACTGTCTCTTACACCCTCTTACACTCTGTTACTGTCTCTTACACTCTGTTACTGTCTCTTAAACTCTGCTACTGTCTATAACACTCTCTTACACTCTGTTACTGTCTATTACACTCTGCTACTGTCTCTTACACTCTCTTACACTCTCCTACACTCTGCTACTGTCTATAACACTCTCTTACACTCTGCTACTGTCTCTTACACTCTGCTATTGTCTCTTACACTCTGCTACTGTCTATAACACTCTCTTACACTCTGTTACTGTCTATTACACTCTGCTACTGTCTCTTACACTCTCTTACACTCTGCTGCTGTCTATTACACTCTGCTACTGTCTCTTACACTCTGCTATTGTCTATAACACTCTGCTACTGTCTATAACACTCTCTTACACTCTGTTACTGTCTATTACACTCTGCTACTGTCTCTTACACTCTCTTACACTCTGCTGCTGTCTCTTACACTCTGTTACTGTCTCTTACACTCTGTTACACTCTCTTACACTCTGTAACTGTCTCTTACACTCTCTTACACTCTGTTACTGTCTCCTATACTCTGTTACAATTTCTTACACTCCACTACTGTCTCATATACTCTTTTACTGTCTCTTACACAGGTTTACGAGGTCTACGCGAAGAGATCCCCAAAGACGTTCACAGTATACTGAGATCATTCAGGACTATGTGATCCTAGAGGACGGTATATGCCATGTGACACTCTCTTACACTCTACTACACTCTACTACTGTCTCTTTCACTCTGCTACTGTCTCTTACACTCTGTTACTGTCTTTTACACTCTGTTACTGTCTCTTACACTCTGCTACTGTATCTTACACTCTGCTATTGTCTCTTACACTCTGCTACTGTCTATAACACTCTCTTACACTATGTTACACTCTCTTACACTCTGCTGCTGACTCTTACACTCTGTTACTGTCTATTACACTCTGCTACTGTCTCTTACACTCTCTTACACTATGTTACACTCTCTTACACTCTGCTGCTGACTCTTACACTCTGTTACTGTCTCTGACACTCTCCTACACTCTGTTACTGTCTATTACACTCTGCTACTGTCTCTTTCACTCTCTTACACTATACTACACTCTCTTACACTCTGCTGCTGTCTCTTACACTCTGTTACTGTCTCTTACACTCTGTTACTGTCTCTTACACTCTGTTACTGTCTCTTACACTCTCCTACACTCTGTTACTGTCTCTTACACTCTCTTACACTCTGTTACACTCTCTTACACGCTGTTACACTCTCCTACACTCTGTTACTGTCTATTACACTCTGCTACTGTCTCTTTCACTCTCTTACACTATGTTACACTCTCTTACACTCTGCTGCTGTCTCTTACACTCTGTTACTGTCTCTTACACTCTGTTACTGTCTCTTACACTCTCTTACACTCTGTTACCGTCTCCTATACTCTGTTACTGTCTCCTATGCTCTGTCACACTCTCTTACACTCCGCTACTGTCTCATATACTCTTTTACTGTCTCTTACACAGGTTTACGATGTCTACGCGAAGAGATCCCCAAAGACGTTCACAGTATACTGAGATCATTCAGGACTATGTGATCCTAGAGGACGGTATATGCCATGTGACACTCTGGTACACTCTACTACACTCTACTACTGCCTCTTTCACTCTGCTACTGTCTCTTACACTCTGTTACTGTCTCTTACACTTTGCTACTGTATCTTACACTCTGCTATTGTCTCTTACACTCTGCTACTGTCTATAACACTCTCTTACACTCTGTTACTGTCTATTACACTCTGCTACTGTCTCTTTCACTCTCTTACACTATGTTACACTCTCTTACACTCTGCTGCTGTCTCTTACACTCTGTTACTGTCTCTTACACTCTGTTACTGTCTCTTACACTCTACTACACTCTGTTACTGTCTCTTACACTCTCTTACACTCTGTTACACTCTCTTACATGCTGTTACACTCTCTTATACTCTGTTACTGTCTCTTACACTCTCTTACACTCTGCTACTGTCTCTTACACTCTGCTACTCTCTCTTTCACTCTGTTTCTGTCTCTTTCACTCTGCTTCTGTCTCTTATGCTCTGTTACTGTCTCTTATGCTCTGTTACTGTCTCTTACACTCTACTACACTCTCGTACACTCTGTTACTGTCTCTTACACTCTGTTACTGTCTCTTACACTCTGCTGCTGTCTCTTACACTCTGTTGCTGTCTCTTACACTCTGTTACTGTCTCTTACACTCTCTTACACTCTCCTACACTCTGCTACTGTCTCTTACACCCTCTTACACTCTTACTGTCTCTTACACTCTGTTACTGTCTCTTAAACTCTGCTACTGTCTATAACACTCTCTTACACTCTATTACTGTCTATTACACTCTGCTACTGTCTCTTACACTCTCTTACACTATTTTACACTCTGCTACAGTCTATTACACTCTGCTACTGTCTCTTACACTCTGCTATTGTCCCTTACACTCTGCTACTGTCTATAACACTCTCTTACACTCTCTTACACTCTGCTACTGTCTCTTACACTCTGTTACTGTCTCTTACACTCTCCTACACTATGTTACTGTCTCTTACACTCTCTTACACTCTGTTACACTCTCTTACACTCTGTAACTGTCTCTTATACTCTCTTACACTCTGCTACTGTCTATAACACTCTCTTACACTCTGTTACTGTCTATTACACTCTGCTACTGTCTCTTACACTCTCTTACACTCTGCTGCTGTCTATTACACTCTGCTACTGTCTCTTACACTCTGCTATTGTCTCTTACACTCTGCTACTGTCTATAACACTCTCTTACACTCTGTTACTGTCTATTACACTCTGCTACAGTCTCTTACACTCTCTTACACTATGTTACACTCTGCTCCAGTCTATTACACCCTGCTATTGTCTCTTACACTCTGCTACTGTCTATAACACTCTCTTACACTCTGTTACTGTCTATTACACTCTGCGACTGTCTCTTCAACTCTCTTACACTCTGCTGCTGTCTCTTACACTCTGTTACTGTCTCTTACACTATGTTACACTCTCTTACACTCTGAAACTGTCTCTTACACTCTCTTACACTCTGTTACTGTCTCCTATACTCTGTTACTGTCTCCTATACTCTGTTACACTCTCTTACACTCTGCTGCTGTCTCTTACACTCTGTTACTGTCTCTTACACTCTGTTACTGTCTCTTACACTCTCTTACACTCTCCTACACTCTGCTACTGTCTCTTACACCCTCTTACACTCTGTTACTGTCTCTTACACTCTGTTACTGTCTCTTAAACTCTGCTACTGTCTATAACACTCTCTTACACTCTGTTGCTGTCTATTACACTCTGCTACTGTCTCTTACACTCTCTTACACTATGTTACACTCTGCTACAGTCTATTACACTCTGCTACTGTCTCTTACACTCTGCTATTGTCTCTTACACTCTGCTACTGTCTATAACACTCTCTTACACTCTGTTACTGTCTATTACACTCTGCTACTGTCTCTTACACTCTCTTACACTCTGCTGCTGTCTATTACACTCTGCTACTGTCTCTTACACTCTGCTATTGTCTATAACACTCTGCTACTGTCTATAACACTCTCTTACACTCTGTTACTGTCTATTACACTCTGCTACTGTCTCTCACACTCTCTTACACCCTGCTGCTGTCTCTTACACTCTGTTACTGTCTCTTACACTCTGTTACACTCTCTTACACTCTGTAACTGTCTCTTACACTCTCTTACACTCTGTTACTGTCTCCTATACTCTGTTACACTTTCTTACACTCCACTACTGTCTCATATACTCTTTTACTGTCTCTTACACAGGTTTACGAGGTCTACGCGAAGAGATCCCCAAAGACGTTCACAGTATACTGAGATCATTCAGGACTATGTGATCCTAGAGGACGGTATATGCCATGTGACACTCTCTTACACTCTACTACACTCTACTACTGTCTCTTTCACTCTGCTACTGTCTCTTACACTCTGTTACTGTCTTTTACACTCTGTTACTGTCTCTTACACTCTGCTACTGTATCTTACACTCTGCTATTGTCTCTTACACTCTGCTACTGTCTATAACACTCTCTTACACTATGTTACACTCTCTTACACTCTGCTGCTGACTCTTACACTCTGTTACTGTCTATTACACTCTGCTACTGTCTCTTACACTCTCTTACACTATGTTACACTCTCTTACACTCTGCTGCTGACTCTTACACTCTGTTACTGTCTCTGACACTCTCCTACACTCTGTTACTGTCTATTACACTCTGCTACTGTCTCTTTCACTCTCTTACACTATACTACACTCTCTTACACTCTGCTGCTGTCTCTTACACTCTGTTACTGTCTCTTACACTCTGTTACTGTCTCTTACACTCTGTTACTGTCTCTTACACTCTCCTACACTCTGTTACTGTCTCTTACACTCTCTTACACTCTGTTACACTCTCTTACACGCTGTTACACTCTCCTACACTCTGTTACTGTCTATTACACTCTGCTACTGTCTCTTTCACTCTCTTACACTATGTTACACTCTCTTACACTCTGCTGCTGTCTCTTACACTCTGTTACTGTCTCTTACACTCTGTTACTGTCTCTTACACTCTCTTACACTCTGTTACCGTCTCCTATACTCTGTTACTGTCTCCTATGCTCTGTCACACTCTCTTACACTCCGCTACTGTCTCATATACTCTTTTACTGTCTCTTACACAGGTTTACGATGTCTACGCGAAGAGATCCCCAAAGACGTTCACAGTATACTGAGATCATTCAGGACTATGTGATCCTAGAGGACGGTATATGCCATGTGACACTCTGGTACACTCTACTACACTCTACTACTGCCTCTTTCACTCTGCTACTGTCTCTTACACTCTGTTACTGTCTCTTACACTTTGCTACTGTATCTTACACTCTGCTATTGTCTCTTACACTCTGCTACTGTCTATAACACTCTCTTACACTCTGTTACTGTCTATTACACTCTGCTACTGTCTCTTTCACTCTCTTACACTATGTTACACTCTCTTACACTCTGCTGCTGTCTCTTACACTCTGCTACTGTCTCTTACACTCTGTTACTGTCTCTTACACTCTACTACACTCTGTTACTGTCTCTTACACTCTCTTACACTCTGTTACACTCTCTTACATGCTGTTACACTCTCTTATACTCTGTTACTGTCTCTTACACTCTCTTACACTCTGCTACTGTCTCTTACACTCTGCTACTCTCTCTTTCACTCTGTTTCTGTCTCTTTCACTCTGCTTCTGTCTCTTATGCTCTGTTACTGTCTCTTATGCTCTGTTACTGTCTCTTACACTCTACTACACTCTCGTACACTCTGTTACTGTCTCTTACACTCTGTTACTGTCTCTTACACTCTGCTGCTGTCTCTTACACTCTGTTGCTGTCTCTTACACTCTGTTACTGTCTCTTACACTCTCTTACACTCTCCTACACTCTGCTACTGTCTCTTACACCCTCTTACACTCTTACTGTCTCTTACACTCTGTTACTGTCTCTTAAACTCTGCTACTGTCTATAACACTCTCTTACACTCTATTACTGTCTATTACACTCTGCTACTGTCTCTTACACTCTCTTACACTATTTTACACTCTGCTACAGTCTATTACACTCTGCTACTGTCTCTTACACTCTGCTATTGTCCCTTACACTCTGCTACTGTCTATAACACTCTCTTACACTCTCTTACACTCTGCTACTGTCTCTTACACTCTGTTACTGTCTCTTACACTCTCCTACACTATGTTACTGTCTCTTACACTCTCTTACACTCTGTTACACTCTCTTACACTCTGTAACTGTCTCTTATACTCTCTTACACTCTGCTACTGTCTATAACACTCTCTTACACTCTGTTACTGTCTATTACACTCTGCTACTGTCTCTTACACTCTCTTACACTCTGCTGCTGTCTATTACACTCTGCTACTGTCTCTTACACTCTGCTATTGTCTCTTACACTCTGCTACTGTCTATAACACTCTCTTACACTCTGTTACTGTCTATTACACTCTGCTACAGTCTCTTACACTCTCTTACACTATGTTACACTCTGCTCCAGTCTATTACACCCTGCTATTGTCTCTTACACTCTGCTACTGTCTATAACACTCTCTTACACTCTGTTACTGTCTATTACACTCTGCGACTGTCTCTTCAACTCTCTTACACTCTTCTGCTGTCTCTTACACTCTGTTACTGTCTCTTACACTATGTTACACTCTCTTACACTCTGTAACTGTCTCTTACACTCTCTTACACTCTGTTACTGTCTCCTATACTCTGTTACTGTCTCCTATACTCTGTTACACTCTCTTACACTCTGCTGCTGTCTCTTACACTCTGTTACTGTCTCTTACACTCTGTTACTGTCTCTTACACTCTCTTACACTCTCCTACACTCTGCTACTGTCTCTTACACCCTCTTACACTCTGTTACTGTCTCTTACACTCTGTTACTGTCTCTTAAACTCTGCTACTGTCTATAACACTCTCTTACACTCTGTTGCTGTCTATTACACTCTGCTACTGTCTCTTACACTCTCTTACACTATGTTACACTCTGCTACAGTCTATTACACTCTGCTACTGTCTCTTACACTCTGCTATTGTCTCTTACACTCTGCTACTGTCTATAACACTCTCTTACACTCTGTTACTGTCTATTACACTCTGCTACTGTCTCTTACACTCTCTTACACTCTGCTGCTGTCTATTACACTCTGCTACTGTCTCTTACACTCTGCTATTGTCTATAACACTCTGCTACTGTCTATAACACTCTCTTACACTCTGTTACTGTCTATTACACTCTGCTACTGTCTCTCACACTCTCTTACACCCTGCTGCTGTCTCTTACACTCTGTTACTGTCTCTTACACTCTGTTACACTCTCTTACACTCTGTAACTGTCTCTTACACTCTCTTACACTCTGTTACTGTCTCCTATACTCTGTTACACTTTCTTACACTCCACTACTGTCTCATATACTCTTTTACTGTCTCTTACACAGGTTTACGAGGTCTACGCGAAGAGATCCCCAAAGACGTTCACAGTATACTGAGATCATTCAGGACTATGTGATCCTAGAGGACGGTATATGCCATGTGACACTCTCTTACACTCTACTACACTCTACTACTGTCTCTTTCACTCTGCTACTGTCTCTTACACTCTGTTACTGTCTTTTACACTCTGTTACTGTCTCTTAAACTCTGCTACTGTATCTTACACTCTGCTATTGTCTCTTACACTCTGCTACTGTCTATAACACTCTCTTACACTCTGTTACTGTCTATTACACTCTGCTACTGTCTCTTACACTCTCTTACACTATGTTACACTCTCTTACACTCTGCTGCTGACTCTTACACTCTGTTACTGTCTCTGACACTCTCCTACACTCTGTTACTGTCTATTACACTCTGCTACTGTCTCTTTCACTCTCTTACACTATGTTACACTCTCTTACACTCTGCTGCTGTCTCTTACACTCTGTTACTGTCTCTTACACTCTGTTACTGTCTCTTACACTCTCTTACACTCTGTTACCGTCTCCTATACTCTGTTACTGTCTCCTATGCTCTGTCACACTCTCTTACACTCCGCTACTGTCTCATATACTCTTTTACTGTCTCTTACACAGGCTTACGATGTCTACGCGAAGAGATCCCCAAAGACGTTCACAGTATACTGAGATCATTCAGGACTATGTGATCCTAGAGGACGGTATATGCCATGTGACACTCTGGTACACTCTACTACACTCTACTACTGCCTCTTTCACTCTGCTACTGTCTCTTACACTCTGTTACTGTCTCTTACACTTTGCTACTGTATCTTACACTCTGCTATTGTCTCTTACACTCTGCTACTGTCTATAACACTCTCTTACACTCTGTTACTGTCTATTACACTCTGCTACTGTCTCTTTCACTCTCTTACACTATGTTACACTCTCTTACACTCTGCTGCTGTCTCTTACACTCTGTTACTGTCTCTTACACTCTGTTACTGTCTCTTACACTCTACTACACTCTGTTACTGTCTCTTACACTCTCTTACACTCTGTTACACTCTCTTACATGCTGTTACACTCTCTTACACTCTGTTACTGTCTCTTACACTCTCTTACACTCTGCTACTGTCTCTTACACTCTGCTACTCTCTCTTTCACTCTGTTTCTGTCTCTTTCACTCTGCTTCTGTCTCTTATGCTCTGTTACTGTCTCTTATGCTCTGTTACTGTCTCTTACACTCTACTACACTCTTGTACACTCTGTTACTGTCTCTTACACTCTGTTACTGTCTCTTACACTCTGCTGCTGTCTCTTACACTCTGTTGCTGTCTCTTACACTCTGTTACTGTCTCTTACACTCTCTTACACTCTCCTACACTCTGCTACTGTCTCTTACACCCTCTTACACTCTTACTGTCTCTTACACTCTGTTACTGTCTCTTAAACTCTGCTACTGTCTATAAAACTCTCTTACACTCTATTACTGTCTATTACACTCTGCTACTGTCTCTTACACTCTCACACTATTTTACACTCTGCTACAGTCTATTACACTCTGCTACTATCTCTTACACTCTGCTATTGTCCCTTACACTCTGCTACTGTCTATAACACTCTCTTACACTCTCTTACACTCTGCTACTGTCTCTTACACTCTGTTACTGTCTCTTACACTCTCCTACACTATGTTACTGTCTCTTACACTCTCTTACACTCTGTTACACTCTCTTACACTCTGTAACTGTCTCTTACACTCTCTTACACTCTGCTACTGTCTATAACACTCTCTTACACTCTGTTACTGTCTATTACACTCTGCTACTGTCTCTTACACTCTCTTACACTCTGCTGCTGTCTATTACACTCTGCTACTGTCTCTTACACTCTGCTATTGTCTCTTACACTCTGCTACTGTCTATAACACTCTCTTACACTCTGTTACTGTCTATTACACTCTGCTACAGTCTCTTACACTCTCTTACACTATGTTACACTCTGCTCCAGTCTATTACACCCTGCTATTGTCTCTTACACTCTGCTACTGTCTATAACACTCTCTTACACTCTGTTACTGTCTATTACACTCTGCGACTGTCTCTTCAACTCTCTTACACTCTTCTGCTGTCTCTTACACTCTGTTACTGTCTCTTACACTATGTTACACTCTCTTACACTCTGTAACTGTCTCTTACACTCTCTTACACTCTGTTACTGTCTCCTATACTCTGTTACTGTCTCCTATACTCTGTTACACTCTCTTACACTCTGCTGCTGTCTCTTACACTCTGTTACTGTCTCTTACACTCTGTTACTGTCTCTTACACTCTCTTACACTCTCCTACACTCTGCTACTGTCTCTTACACCCTCTTACACTCTGTTACTGTCTCTTACACTCTGTTACTGTCTCTTAAACTCTGCTACTGTCTATAACACTCTCTTACACTCTGTTACTGTCTATTACACTCTGCTACTGTCTCTTACACTCTCTTACACTATGTTACACTCTGCTACAGTCTATTACACTCTGCTACTGTCTCTTACACTCTGCTATTGTCTCTTACACTCTGCTACTGTCTATAACACTCTCTTACACTCTGTTACTGTCTATTACACTCTGCTACTGTCTCTTACACTCTCTTACACTCTGCTGCTGTCTATTACACTCTGCTACTGTCTCTTACACTCTGCTATTGTCTATAACACTCTGCTACTGTCTATAACACTCTCTTACACTCTGTTACTGTCTATTACACTCTGCTACTGTCTCTCACACTCTCTTACACTCTGCTGCTGTCTCTTACACTCTGTTACTGTCTCTTACACTCTGTTACACTCTCTTACACTCTCTTACACTCTGTAACTGTCTCTTACACTCTCTTACACTCTGTTACTGTCTCCTATACTCTGTTACACTTTCTTACACTCCACTACTGTCTCATATACTCTTTTACTGTCTCTTACACAGGTTTACGAGGTCTACGCGAAGAGATCCCCAAAGACGTTCACAGTATACTGAGATCATTCAGGACTATGTGATCCTAGAGGACGGTATATGCCATGTGACACTCTCTTACACTCTACTACACTCTACTACTGTCTCTTTCACTCTGCTACTGTCTCTTACACTCTGTTACTGTCTTTTACACTCTGTTACTGTCTCTTACACTCTGCTACTGTATCTTACACTCTGCTATTGTCTCTTACACTCTGCTACTGTCTATAACACTCTCTTACACTCTGTTACTGTCTATTACACTCTGCTACTGTCTCTTACACTCTCTTACACTATGTTACACTCTCTTACACTCTGCTGCTGTCTCTTTCACTCTGCTTCTGTCTCTTACACTCTGCTACTGTCTCTTACACTCTCTTACACTATGTTACACTCTCTTACACTCTGCTGCTGTCTCTTACACTCTTTTACTGTCTCTTACACTCTCTTAAACTATGTTACACTCTCTTACACTCTGCTACTGTCTCTTGCACTCTGTTACTGTCTCTTACACTCTCCTACACTCTGCTACTGTATATAACACTCTCTTACACTCTTTTACTGTCTATTACACTCTGCTACTGTCTCTTACACTCTCTTACACTATGTTACACTCTCTTAAACTCTGCTGCTGTCTCTTACACTCTCCTACACTCTGTTACTGTCTCTTACACTCTCCTACACTCTGTTACTGTCTCTTACACTCTCTTACACTCTGTTACACTCTCTTACATGCTGTTACACTCTCTTACACTCTGTTACTGTCTCTTACACTCTCTTACACTCTGCTACTGTCTCTTACACTCTGCTACTCTCTCTTTCACTCTGCTTCTGTCTCTAACACTCTGCTACTGTCTCTTACGCTCTGTTACTGTCTCCTACACTCTGTTACTGTCTCTTACACTCTGTTACTGTCTCGTACAGTCTGTTACTGTCTCTTCCACTCTCTTACACTCTGCTGCTGTCTCTTACACTCTGCTACTGTCTCGTACAGTCTGTTACTGTCTCTTACACTCTCTTACACTCTGCTACTGTCTCTTACACCCTCTTACACTCTGTTACTGTCTCTTACACTCTGTTACTGTCTCTTACACTCTGCTATTGTCTCTTACACTCTGCTACTGTATATAACACTCTCTTACACTCTGTTGCTGTCTATTACACTCTGCTACTGTCTCGTACACTCTCTTACACTCTGCTGCTGTCTCTTACACTCTTTTACTGTCTCATATACTCTGTTACTGTCTCTTACACAGGTTTACGATGTCTACGCGAAGAGATCCCCAAAAACGCTCAGAGTATACTGAGATCATTCGGGACTAGGTGGTCCAAGAGGACGGTATATGCCATGTGACACTCTCTTACACTCTACTACACTCTACTACTGTCTATTTCACTCTGCTACTGTCTCTTACACTCTGTTACTGTCTCTTATACTCTGTTACTGTCTCTTACACTCTGCTACTGTATCTTACACTCTGCTATTGTCTCTTACACTCTGCTACTGTCTATAACACTCTCTTACACTCTGTTACTGTCTATTACACTCTGCTACTGTCTCTTACACTCTCTTACACTATGTTACACTCTCTTACACTCTGCTGCTGTCTCTTTCACTCTGCTTCTGTCTCTTACACTCTGCTACTGTCTCTTACGCTCTGTTACTGTCTCGTACACTCTACTACACTCTCGTACACTCTGTTACTGTCTCTTACACTCTGTTACTGTCTCTTACACTCTGTTACTGTCTCTTACACTCTGTTACTGTCTCTTAAACTCTGCTACTGTCTATAACACTCTCTTACACTCTGTTAATGTCTATTACACTCTGCTACTGTCTCTTACACTCTCTTACACTGTTACACTCTGCTACAGTCTATTACACTCTGCTACTGTCTCTTACACTCTGTTACTGTCTCTTACACTCTGTTACTGTCTCTTACACTCGCTTACACTCTGTTACCGTCTCCTATACTCTGTTACTGTCTCCTATGCTCTGTCACACTCTCTTACACTCCGCTACTGTCTCATATACTCTTTTACTGTCTCTTACACAGGTTTACGATGTCTACGCGAAGAGATCCCCAAAGACGTTCACAGTATACTGAGATCATTCAGGACTATGTGATCCTAGAGGACGGTATATGCCATGTCAAACTCTGGTACACTCTACTACACTCTACTACTGCCTCTTTCACTCTGCTACTGTCTCTTACACTCTGTTACTGTCTCTTACACTTTGCTACTGTATCTTACACTCTGCTATTGTCTCTTACACTCTGCTACTGTCTATAACACTCTCTTACACTCTGTTACTGTCTATTACACTCTGCTACTGTCTCTTTCACTCTCTTACACTATGTTACACTCTCTTACACTCTGCTGCTGTCTCTTACACTCTGTTACTGTCTCTTACACTCTGTTACTGTCTCTTACACTCTACTACACTCTGTTACTGTCTCTTACACTCTCTTACACTCTGTTACACTCTCTTACATGCTGTTACACTCTCTTACACTCTGTTACTGTCTCTTACACTCTCTTACACTCTGCTACTGTCTCTTACACTCTGCTACTGTCTCTTACACTCTGCTACTCTCTCTTTTACTCTGCTTCTGTCTCTTACACTCTGCTACTGTCTCTTACGCTCTGTTACTGTCTCTTACACTCTGTTACACTCTGTTACACTCTGCTGCTGTCTCTTACACTCTGTTACTGTCTCTTACACTCTTACTGTCTCTTACACTCTCTTACACTCTCCTACACTCTGCTACTGTCTCTTACACCCTCTTACACTCTGTTACTGTCTCTTACACTCTCCTACACTATGTTACTGTCTCTTACACTCTCTTACACTCTGTTACACTCTCTTACACTCTGTAACTGTCTCTTACACTCTCTTGCACTCTGCTACTGTCTATAACACTCTCTTACACTCTGTTACTGTCTATTACACTCTGCTACTGTCTCTTACACTCTCTTACACTATGTTACACTCTGCTACAGTCTATTACACTCTGCTACTGTCTCTTACACTCTGCTATTGTCTCTTACACTCTGATACTGTCTATAACACTCTCTTACACTCTGTTACTGTCTATTACACTCTGCTACTGTCTCTTACACTCTCTTACACTCTGCTGCTGTCTATTACACTCTGCTACTGTCTCTTACACTCTGCTATTGTCTATAACACTCTGCTACTGTCTATAACACTCTCTTACACTCTGTTACTGTCTATTACACTCTGCTACTGTCTCTTACACTCTCTTACACTCTGCTGCTGTCTATTACACTCTGCTACTGTCTCTTACACTCTGCTATTGTCTATAACACTCTGCTACTGTCTATAACACTCTCTTACACTCTGTTACTGTCTATTACACTCTGCTACTGTCTCTTACACTCTCTTACACTCTGCTGCTGTCTCTTACACTCTGTTACTGTCTCTTACACTCTCTTACACTCTCTTACACTCTGCTACTGTCTCTTACACCCTCTTACACTCTGTTACTGTCTCTTACACTCTGTTACACTCTCTTACACTCTGCTACTGTCTCATATACTCTGTTACTGTCTCTTACACAGGTTTACGATGTCTACGCGAAGAGATCCCCAAAGACGTTCACAGTATACTGAGATTATTCGGGACTATGTGATCCTAGAGGAAGGTATATGCCATGTGACACTCTCTGACACTCTACTACACTCAACTACTGTCTCTTTCACTCTGCTCCTGTCTCTTACACTCTGTTACTGTCTCTTACACTCTGTTACTGTCTCTTACACTCTGCTACTGTCTATAACACTCTCTTACACTCTGTGACTGTCTATTACACTCTGCTACTGTCTCTTACACTCTCTTACACTATGTTACACTCTCTTACACTCTGCTGCTGTCTCTTACACTCTTTTACTGTCTCTTACACTCTCTTAAACTATGTTACACTCTCTTACACTCTGCTACTGTCTCTTGCACTCTGTTACTGTCTCTTACACTCTCCTACACTCTGCTACTGTATATAACACTCTCTTACACTCTTTTACTGTCTATTACACTCTGCTACTGTCTCTTACACTCTCTTACACTATGTTACACTCTCTTAAACTCTGCTGCTGTCTCTTACACTCTCCTACACTCTGTTACTGTCTCTTACACTCTCCTACACTCTGTTACTGTCTCTTACACTCTCTTACACTCTGTTACACTCTCTTACATGCTGTTACACTCTCTTACACTCTGTTACTGTCTCTTACACTCTCTTACACTCTGCTACTGTCTCTTACACTCTGCTACTCTCTCTTTCACTCTGCTTCTGTCTCTAACACTCTGCTACTGTCTCTTACGCTCTGTTACTGTCTCCTACACTCTGTTACTGTCTCTTACACTCTGTTACTGTCTCGTACAGTCTGTTACTGTCTCTTCCACTCTCTTACACTCTGCTGCTGTCTCTTACACTCTGCTACTGTCTCGTACAGTCTGTTACTGTCTCTTACACTCTCTTACACTCTGCTACTGTCTCTTACACCCTCTTACACTCTGTTACTGTCTCTTACACTCTGTTACTGTCTCTTACACTCTGCTATTGTCTCTTACACTCTGCTACTGTCTATAACACTCTCTTACACTCTGTTGCTGTCTATTACACTCTGCTACTGTCTCGTACACTCTCTTAAACTCTGCTGCTGTCTCTTACACTCTTTTACTGTCTCATATACTCTGTTACTGTCTCTTACACAGGTTTACGATGTCTACGCGAAGAGATCCCCAAAAACGCTCAGAGTATACTGAGATCATTCGGGACTAGGTGGTCCAAGAGGACGGTATATGCCATGTGACACTCTCTTACACTCTACTACACTCTACTACTGTCTATTTCACTCTGCTACTGTCTCTTACACTCTGTTACTGTCTCTTATACTCTGTTACTGTCTCTTACACTCTGCTACTGTATCTTACACTCTGCTATTGTCTCTTACACTCTGCTACTGTCTATAACACTCTCTTACACTCTGTTACTGTCTATTACACTCTGCTACTGTCTCTTACACTCTCTTACACTATGTTACACTCTCTTACACTCTGCTGCTGTCTCTTTCACTCTGCTTCTGTCTCTTACACTCTGCTACTGTCTCTTACGCTCTGTTACTGTCTCGTACACTCTACTACACTCTCGTACACTCTGTTACTGTCTCTTACACTCTGTTACTGTCTCGTACACTATGTTACTGTCTCTTAAACTCTGTTACACTCTCTTACACTCTGTTACTGTCTCTTACACTCTCTTACACTCTGCTGATGTCGCTTACACTCTGTTACTGTCTCTTACACTCTGTTACTGTCTCTTACACTCTCTTACACTCTCTTACACTCTCTTACATTCTCTTACACTCTCTTACACTCTCCTACACTCTGCTACTGTCTCTTACACCCTCTCACACTCTGTTACTGTCTCTTACACTCTCTTACACTCTGTTACACTCTCTTACACGCTGTTACACCCTCTTACACACTGTTACACCCTCTTACACACTGTTACTGTCTCTTACACTCTCTTACACTCTGCTACTGTCTCTTACACTCTGCTACTGTCTCTTTCACTCTGCTACTGTCTCTTACACTCTGCTACTGTCTCTTACACTCTGCTACTATCTCTTACGCTCTGTTACTGTGTCTTAAACTGTACTACACTGTCATACACTCTGTTACTGTATCTTACACTATGTTACTGTCTCGTACACTCTGTTACTGTCTCTTACACTCTGTTACTGTCTCCTATACTCTGTTACTGTCTCTTACACCCTGTTACACTCTCTTACACTCTGTTACTGTCTCTTACATTCTCTTACACTCTGTTACTGTCTCCTATACTCTGTTACACTCTCTTACACTCTGCTGCTGTCTCATATACTCTGTTACTGTCTCTTACACTCTGTTACTGTCTCTTACACTCTCTTACACTCTCCTACACTCTGCTACTGTCTCTTACACCCTCTTACACTCTGTTACTGTCTCTTACACCCTGTTACACTCTCTTACACTCTGTTACTGTCTCTTACATTCTCTTACACTCTGTTACTGTCTCCTATACTCTGTTACTGTCTCCTATACTCTGTTACACTCTCTTACACTCTACTACACTCTACTACTGTCTCTTTCACTCTGCTACTGTCTCTTACACTCTGTTACTGTCTCTTACACTCTGCTACTGTATCTTACACTCTGCTATTGTCTCTTACACCCTGCTACTGTCTATAACACTCTCGTACACTCTGTTACTGTCTATTACACTCTGCTACTGTCTCTTACACTCTCTTACACTCTGTTACACTCTGCTACAGTCTATTACACTCTGCTACTGTCTCTTACACTCTACTATTGTCTCTTACTCTCTGCTACTGTCTATAGCACTCTCTTACACTCTGTTACTGTCTATTACACTCTGCTACTGTGTCTTACACTCTCTTACACTATGTTACACTCTCTTACACTCTGCTGCTGTCTCTTACACTCTGTTACTGTCTCTTACACTATGTTACTGTCTCTTACACTCTCTTACACTCTCTTACACTCTCTTACACTCTGTTACACTCTGTTACACTCTCTTATACGCTGTTACACTCTCTTACACTCTGTTACTGTCTCTTACACTCTCTTACACTCTGCTACTGTCTCTTACACTCTGCTACTGTCTCTTGCACTCTGCTACTTCTCTTACACTCTGCTACTGTCTCTTACGCTCTGTTACTATCTCTTACACTCTACTACACTCTCGTACACTCTGTTACTGTCTCTTACACTGTTACTGTCTCGTACACTCTGTTACTGTCTCTTACACTCTGTTACACTCTCTTACACTCTGTTACTGTCTCTTACACTCTCTTACACTCTGCTGCTGTCTCTTACACTATGTTACACTCTCTTACACTCTCTTACACTCTCCTACACTCTGCTACTGTCTCTTACACCCTCTTACACTCTGTTACTGTCTCTTACACTCTGTTACTGTCTCTTAAACTCTGCTACTGTCTATAACACTCTCTTACACTCTGTTACTGTCTATTACACTCTCTTACACTATGTTACACTCTGCTACAGTCTATTACACTCTGCTACTGTCTCTTACACTCTGCTATTGTCCCTTACACTCTGCTACTGTCTATAACACTCTCTTACACTCTCTTACACTCTCCTACACTCTGCTACTGTCTCTTACACTGTCTTACACTCTGTTACACTCTCTTACACTCTGTTACACTCTCTTACACTCTGTTACACTCTCTTACACGCTGTTACACTCTCTTACACGCTGTTACACCCTCTTACACACTGTTACTGTCTCTTACACTCTGTTACTGTTTCTTACACTCTGCTACTGTCTCTAACACTCTGCTACTGTCTCTTTCACTCTGCTACTGTCTCTTACACTCTCCTACACTCTGTTACTGTCTCTTACACTCTCCTACACTCTGTTACTGTCTCTTACACTCTCTTACACTCTGTTACACTCTCTTACATGCTGTTACACTCTCTTACACTCTGTTACTGTCTCTTACACTCTCTTACACTCTGCTACTGTCTCTTACACTCTGCTACTCTCTCTTTCACTCTGCTTCTGTCTCTAACACTCTGCTACTGTCTCTTACGCTCTGTTACTGTCTCCTACACTCTGTTACTGTCTCTTACACTCTGTTACTGTCTCGTACAGTCTGTTACTGTCTCTTCCACTCTCTTACACTCTGCTGCTGTCTCTTACACTCTGCTACTGTCTCGTACAGTCTGTTACTGTCTCTTACACTCTCTTACACTCTGCTACTGTCTCTTACACCCTCTTACACTCTGTTACTGTCTCTTACACTCTGTTACTGTCTCTTACACTCTGCTATTGTCTCTTACACTCTGCTACTGTCTATAACACTCTCTTACACTCTGTTGCTGTCTATTACACTCTGCTACTGTCTCGTACACTCTCTTACACTCTGCTGCTGTCTCTTACACTCTTTTACTGTCTCATATACTCTGTTACTGTCTCTTACACAGGTTTACGATGTCTACGCGAAGAGATCCCCAAAAACGCTCAGAGTATACTGAGATCATTCGGGACTAGGTGGTCCAAGAGGACGGTATATGCCATGTGACACTCTCTTACACTCTACTACACTCTACTACTGTCTATTTCACTCTGCTACTGTCTCTTACACTCTGTTACTGTCTCTTATACTCTGTTACTGTCTCTTACACTCTGCTACTGTATCTTACACTCTGCTATTGTCTCTTACACTCTGCTACTGTCTATAACACTCTCTTACACTCTGTTACTGTCTATTACACTCTGCTACTGTCTCTTACACTCTCTTACACTATGTTACACTCTCTTACACTCTGCTGCTGTCTCTTTCACTCTGCTTCTGTCTCTTACACTCTGCTACTGTCTCTTACGCTCTGTTACTGTCTCGTACACTCTACTACACTCTCGTACACTCTGTTACTGTCTCTTACACTCTGTTACTGTCTCTTACACTCTGTTACTGTCTCTTACACTCTGTTACTGTCTCTTAAACTCTGCTACTGTCTATAACACTCTCTTACACTCTGTTAATGTCTATTACACTCTGCTACTGTCTCTTATACTCTCTTACACTGTTACACTCTGCTACAGTCTATTACACTCTGCTACTGTCTCTTACACTCTGTTACTGTCTCTTACACTCTGTTACTGTCTCTTACACTCGCTTACACTCTGTTACCGTCTCCTATACTCTGTTACTGTCTCCTATGCTCTGTCACACTCTCTTACACTCCGCTACTGTCTCATATACTCTTTTACTGTCTCTTACACAGGTTTACGATGTCTACGCGAAGAGATCCCCAAAGACGTTCACAGTATACTGAGATCATTCAGGACTATGTGATCCTAGAGGACGGTATATGCCATGTCAAACTCTGGTACACTCTACTACACTCTACTACTGCCTCTTTCACTCTGCTACTGTCTCTTACACTCTGTTACTGTCTCTTACACTTTGCTACTGTATCTTACACTCTGCTATTGTCTCTTACACTCTGCTACTGTCTATAACACTCTCTTACACTCTGTTACTGTCTATTACACTCTGCTACTGTCTCTTTCACTCTCTTACACTATGTTACACTCTCTTACACTCTGCTGCTGTCTCTTACACTCTGTTACTGTCTCTTACACTCTGTTACTGTCTCTTACACTCTACTACACTCTGTTACTGTCTCTTACACTCTCTTACACTCTGTTACACTCTCTTACATGCTGTTACACTCTCTTACACTCTGTTACTGTCTCTTACACTCTCTTACACTCTGCTACTGTCTCTTACACTCTGCTACTGTCTCTTACACTCTGCTACTCTCTCTTTCACTCTGCTTCTGTCTCTTACACTCTGCTACTGTCTCTTACGCTCTGTTACTGTCTCTTACACTCTGTTACACTCTGTTACACTCTGCTGCTGTCTCTTACACTCTGTTACTGTCTCTTACACTCTTACTGTCTCTTACACTCTCTTACACTCTCCTACACTCTGCTACTGTCTCTTACACCCTCTTACACTCTGTTACTGTCTCTTACACTCTCCTACACTATGTTACTGTCTCTTACACTCTCTTACACTCTGTTACACTCTCTTACACTCTGTAACTGTCTCTTACACTCTCTTGCACTCTGCTACTGTCTATAACACTCTCTTACACTCTGTTACTGTCTATTACACTCTGCTACTGTCTCTTACACTCTCTTACACTATGTTACACTCTGCTACAGTCTATTACACTCTGCTACTGTCTCTTACACTCTGCTATTGTCTCTTACACTCTGATACTGTCTATAACACTCTCTTACACTCTGTTACTGTCTATTACACTCTGCTACTGTCTCTTACACTCTCTTACACTCTGCTGCTGTCTATTACACTCTGCTACTGTCTCTTACACTCTGCTATTGTCTATAACACTCTGCTACTGTCTATAACACTCTCTTACACTCTGTTACTGTCTATTACACTCTGCTACTGTCTCTTACACTCTCTTACACTCTGCTGCTGTCTATTACACTCTGCTACTGTCTCTTACACTCTGCTATTGTCTATAACACTCTGCTACTGTCTATAACACTCTCTTACACTCTGTTACTGTCTATTACACTCTGCTACTGTCTCTTACACTCTCTTACACTCTGCTGCTGTCTCTTACACTCTGTTACTGTCTCTTACACTCTCTTACACTCTCTTACACTCTGCTACTGTCTCTTACACCCTCTTACACTCTGTTACTGTCTCTTACACTCTGTTACACTCTCTTACACTCTGCTACTGTCTCATATACTCTGTTACTGTCTCTTACACAGGTTTACGATGTCTACGCGAAGAGATCCCCAAAGACGTTCACAGTATACTGAGATTATTCGGGACTATGTGATCCTAGAGGAAGGTATATGCCATGTGACACTCTCTGACACTCTACTACACTCAACTACTGTCTCTTTCACTCTGCTCCTGTCTCTTACACTCTGTTACTGTCTCTTACACTCTGTTACTGTCTCTTACACTCTGCTACTGTCTATAACACTCTCTTACACTCTGTGACTGTCTATTACACTCTGCTACTGTCTCTTACACTCTCTTACACTATGTTACACTCTCTTACACTCTGCTGCTGTCTCTTACACTCTTTTACTGTCTCTTACACTCTCTTAAACTATGTTACACTCTCTTACACTCTGCTACTGTCTCTTGCACTCTGTTACTGTCTCTTACACTCTCCTACACTCTGCTACTGTATATAACACTCTCTTACACTCTTTTACTGTCTATTACACTCTGCTACTGTCTCTTACACTCTCTTACACTATGTTACACTCTCTTAAACTCTGCTGCTGTCTCTTACACTCTCCTACACTCTGTTACTGTCTCTTACACTCTCCTACACTCTGTTACTGTCTCTTACACTCTCTTACACTCTGTTACACTCTCTTACATGCTGTTACACTCTCTTACACTCTGTTACTGTCTCTTACACTCTCTTACACTCTGCTACTGTCTCTTACACTCTGCTACTCTCTCTTTCACTCTGCTTCTGTCTCTAACACTCTGCTACTGTCTCTTACGCTCTGTTACTGTCTCCTACACTCTGTTACTGTCTCTTACACTCTGTTACTGTCTCGTACAGTCTGTTACTGTCTCTTCCACTCTCTTACACTCTGCTGCTGTCTCTTACACTCTGCTACTGTCTCGTACAGTCTGTTACTGTCTCTTACACTCTCTTACACTCTGCTACTGTCTCTTACACCCTCTTACACTCTGTTACTGTCTCTTACACTCTGTTACTGTCTCTTACACTCTGCTATTGTCTCTTACACTCTGCTACTGTCTATAACACTCTCTTACACTCTGTTGCTGTCTATTACACTCTGCTACTGTCTCGTACACTCTCTTACACTCTGCTGCTGTCTCTTACACTCTTTTACTGTCTCATATACTCTGTTACTGTCTCTTACACAGGTTTACGATGTCTACGCGAAGAGATCCCCAAAAACGCTCAGAGTATACTGAGATCATTCGGGACTAGGTGGTCCAAGAGGACGGTATATGCCATGTGACACTCTCTTACACTCTACTACACTCTACTACTGTCTATTTCACTCTGCTACTGTCTCTTACACTCTGTTACTGTCTCTTATACTCTGTTACTGTCTCTTACACTCTGCTACTGTATCTTACACTCTGCTATTGTCTCTTACACTCTGCTACTGTCTATAACACTCTCTTACACTCTGTTACTGTCTATTACACTCTGCTACTGTCTCTTACACTCTCTTACACTATGTTACACTCTCTTACACTCTGCTGCTGTCTCTTTCACTCTGCTTCTGTCTCTTACACTCTGCTACTGTCTCTTACGCTCTGTTACTGTCTCGTACACTCTACTACACTCTCGTACACTCTGTTACTGTCTCTTACACTCTGTTACTGTCTCGTACACTATGTTACTGTCTCTTAAACTCTGTTACACTCTCTTACACTCTGTTACTGTCTCTTACACTCTCTTACACTCTGCTGATGTCGCTTACACTCTGTTACTGTCTCTTACACTCTGTTACTGTCTCTTACACTCTCTTACACTCTCTTACACTCTCTTACACTCTCTTACACTCTCCTACACTCTGCTACTGTCTCTTACACCCTCTCACACTCTGTTACTGTCTCTTACACTCTCTTACACTCTGTTACACTCTCTTACACGCTGTTACACCCTCTTACACACTGTTACACCCTCTTACACACTGTTACTGTCTCTTACACTCTCTTACACTCTGCTACTGTCTCTTACACTCTGCTACTGTCTCTTTCACTCTGCTACTGTCTCTTACACTCTGCTACTGTCTCTTACACTCTGCTACTATCTCTTACGCTCTGTTACTGTGTCTTAAACTGTACTACACTGTCATACACTCTGTTACTGTATCTTACACTATGTTACTGTCTCGTACACTCTGTTACTGTCTCTTACACTCTGTTACTGTCTCCTATACTCTGTTACTGTCTCTTACACCCTGTTACACTCTCTTACACTCTGTTACTGTCTCTTACATTCTCTTACACTCTGTTACTGTCTCCTATACTCTGTTACACTCTCTTACACTCTGCTGCTGTCTCATATACTCTGTTACTGTCTCTTACACTCTGTTACTGTCTCTTACACTCTCTTACACTCTCCTACACTCTGCTACTGTCTCTTACACCCTCTTACACTCTGTTACTGTCTCTTACACCCTGTTACACTCTCTTACACTCTGTTACTGTCTCTTACATTCTCTTACACTCTGTTACTGTCTCCTATACTCTGTTACTGTCTCCTATACTCTGTTACACTCTCTTACACTCTACTACACTCTACTACTGTCTCTTTCACTCTGCTACTGTCTCTTACACTCTGTTACTGTCTCTTACACTCTGCTACTGTATCTTACACTCTGCTATTGTCTCTTACACCCTGCTACTGTCTATAACACTCTCGTACACTCTGTTACTGTCTATTACACTCTGCTACTGTCTCTTACACTCTCTTACACTCTGTTACACTCTGCTACAGTCTATTACACTCTGCTACTGTCTCTTACACTCTACTATTGTCTCTTACTCTCTGCTACTGTCTATAGCACTCTCTTACACTCTGTTACTGTCTATTACACTCTGCTACTGTGTCTTACACTCTCTTACACTATGTTACACTCTCTTACACTCTGCTGCTGTCTCTTACACTCTGTTACTGTCTCTTACACTATGTTACTGTCTCTTACACTCTCTTACACTCTCTTACACTCTCTTACACTCTGTTACACTCTGTTACACTCTCTTATACGCTGTTACACTCTCTTACACTCTGTTACTGTCTCTTACACTCTCTTACACTCTGCTACTGTCTCTTACACTCTGCTACTGTCTCTTGCACTCTGCTACTCTCTCTTTCACTCTGCTTCTTCTCTTACACTCTGCTACTGTCTCTTACGCTCTGTTACTATCTCTTACACTCTACTACACTCTCGTACACTCTGTTACTGTCTCTTACACTGTTACTGTCTCGTACACTCTGTTACTGTCTCTTACACTCTGTTACACTCTCTTACACTCTGTTACTGTCTCTTACACTCTCTTACACTCTGCTGCTGTCTCTTACACTATGTTACACTCTCTTACACTCTCTTACACTCTCCTACACTCTGCTACTGTCTCTTACACCCTCTTACACTCTGTTACTGTCTCTTACACTCTGTTACTGTCTCTTAAACTCTGCTACTGTCTATAACACTCTCTTACACTCTGTTACTGTCTATTACACTCTCTTACACTATGTTACACTCTGCTACAGTCTATTACACTCTGCTACTGTCTCTTACACTCTGCTATTGTCCCTTACACTCTGCTACTGTCTATAACACTCTCTTACACTCTCTTACACTCTCCTACACTCTGCTACTGTCTCTTACACTGTCTTACACTCTGTTACTGTCTGTTACACTCTCTTACACTCTGTTACACTCTCTTACACGCTGTTACACTCTCTTACACGCTGTTACACCCTCTTACACACTGTTACTGTCTCTTACACTCTGTTACTGTTTCTTACACTCTGCTACTGTCTCTAACACTCTGCTACTGTCTCTTTCACTCTGCTACTGTCTCTTACACTCTGCTACTATCTCTTACGCTCTGTTACTGTGTCTTACACTGTACTACACTGTCATACACTCTGTTACTGTATCTTACATTATGTTACTGTCTCGTACACTCTGTTACTGTCTCTTACACTCTGTTACTGTCTCCTATACTCTGTTACTGTCTCTTACACCATGTTACACTCTCTTACACTCTGTTACTGTCTCTTACATTCTCTTACACTCTGTTACTTTCTCCTATACTCTGTTACACTCTCTTACACTCTGCTACTGTCTCACATACTCTGTTACCATCTCTTACTCTCTGCTACTGTCTCTTACACAGTTTTACGATGTCTACGCGAAGAGATCCCCAAAGACGTTCACAGTATACTGAGATCATTCAGGACTATGTGATCCTAGAGGACGATATATGCCATGTGACACTCTCTTACACTCTCCTACACTCTGCTACTGTCTATAACACTCTCTTACACTCTGTTACTGTCTATTACACTCTGCTACTGTCTCTTACACTCTCTTACACTATGTTACACTCTGCTACAGTCTATTACACTCTGTTACTGTCTATTACACTCTGCTACTGTCTCTTACACTCTCTTACACCCTGCTGCTGTCTCTTACACTCTGTTACTGTCTCTTACACTCGGTTACACTCTCTTACCCTCTGTAACTGTCTCTTACACTCTCTTACACTCTGTTACTGTCTCCTATTGTAACGCTTCACCATGCGCTGGCTGGACTTGTTTATACTTTGCCTTATTTATTTCATGTTTCCAGCCAGTAGTGGCCGCCCTTGCCATTCAGAACCTCTCAGACTAATTATCAGGTCCAGCTGCAGTTGATCTCATGGGCCTTGACATTAACGTTTGAGGACTACCTGTTTGGTTCCTGCCTTGTTCCAGTACCTGCCTTGTTCCAGTACCTGCCTTGTTCCAGAACCTGCCTTGTTCCAGAACCTGCCTTGTTCCAGAACCTGCCTTGTTCCAGAACCTATCTTGTTCCAGAACCTGCCTTGTTCCAGAAACCTGCCTTGTTCCAGAAACCTGCCGTGTTCCTGAGTTGCGGCCAGCGCCCCACTAAGTGGACTCCAAAGCTGAGTGCCCTGCAAGTGGGCAACCTGCCGTGTGCCCTGCAAGTGGGCAACCTGCCATGTTCCTGAGTTGCGGCCTGCGCCCCACTAAGTGGACTCCCAAGTAGAGTACCCTGCAAGTGGGCAACCTGACGTGTGCCCTGCAAGTGGGCAACCTGCCGTGTTCCTGAGTTGCGGCCAGCGCCCCACTAGTGGACTCCCAAGAGGAGTGCCCTGCATCGCGACTCCCAGGATGACTGCCCACTAGCGGACTACCCTGGTTGAGTGCCCTGCAAGTGGGCAACCTGCCGTGTGCCCTGCAAGTGGGCAACCTGCCGTGTGCCCTGGAAGAGGGCTTCTACCTGTGCCGTGTGCCCTGGAAGAGGGCTTCTAGTCGTGCCGTGTGCCCTGCAATTGGGCTTCCTGCCGTGTGCCCTGCAATTGGGCTTCCTGCCGTGTGCCCTGCAATTGGGCTTCCTGCCGTGTGCCCTGCAATTGGGCTTCCTGCCGTGTGCCCTGCAATTGGGCTTCCTGCCGTGTGCCCTGCAATTGGGCTTCCTGCCGTGTGCCCCGCAATTGGGCTTCCAGCCGTGTGCCCCGCAATTGGGCTTCCAGCCGTGTGCCCCGCAAGTGGGCTTCCAGCCGTGTGCCCCGCAAGTGGGCTTCCAGCCGTGTGCCCCGCAAGTGGGCTTCCAGCCGTGTGCCCCGCAAGTGGGCTTCCTGCCGTGTGCCCCGCAAGTGGGCTTCCTGTCGAGTGAATTTCTCTGTAAATATTGTTGTACCACCATATACAATACAACTCTTGATCCTGATCTTCTGTCTGTGGTTTATTTCCGACGCCTGTCTGTACCGACCTCAAGCCATCATGCATCGTGGGGTACAGACAGAGCCCCTCGTATCCCCTGCACCTGGGCTCCTTATCAACCTGTGTCCTCAGTTCGTGACACCTATACTCTGTTACTGTCTCCTATACTCTGTTACACTCTCTTACACTCTGCTACTGTCTCATATACTCTGTTACTGTCTCATGTACTCTGTTACTGTCTCTTACTCTCTGCTACTGTCTCTTACACAGGTTTAAAATGTCTACGCGAAGAGATCCCCAAAGACGTTCACAGTATACTGAGATCATTCGGGACTATGTGATCCTAGAGGACGGTATATGCCATGTGACGCTCTCTTACACTCTACTACACTCTACTACTGTCTCTTTCACTCTGCTACTGTCTCTTACACTCTGTTACTGTCTCTTACACTCTGCTACTGTATCTTACACTCTGCTACTGTCTCTTTCACTCTGCTACTGTCTCTTACACTGTCTTACACTATGTTACACTCTCTTACACTCTGCTGCTGTCTCATATACTCTGTTACTGTCTCTTACACAGGTTTACGATGTCTACGCGAAGAGATACCCAAAGACGTTCACAGTATACTGAGATCATTCGGGACCATGTGGTCCTAGAGGACGGTGTATGCCATGTGACACTCTCTTACACTCTACTACACTCTGCTAATGTCTCCTTCACTCTGCTACTGTCTCTTACACTCTGTTACTGTCTCTTACACTCTGTTACTGTCTCTTACACTCTGTTACTGTCTCTTACACTCTGTTACAGTCTCTTACACTCTTCTACTGTATCTTACACTCTGCTATTGTCTCTTACACTCTGCAACTGTCTATAACACTCTCTTACACTCTGTTACTGTCTATTACACTCTGCTACTGTCTCTTACACTCTCTTACACTCTGCTACACTCTATTACACTCTGCTACACTCTATTACACTCTGCTATTGTCTCTTACACTCTGCTACTGTCTATAACACTCTCTTACACTCTGTTACTGTCTATTACACTCTGCTACTGTCTCTTACACTCTCTTACACTATGTTACACTCTGCTACAGTCTATTACACTCTGCTACTGTCTCTTACACTCTGTTACTGTCTCTTACACTATGTTACACTCTCTTACACTCTGTAACTGTCTCTTACACTCTCTTACACTCTGTTACTGTCTCCTATACTCTGTTACTGTCTCCTATACTCTGTTACACTCTCTTACACTCTGCTGCTGTCTCTTACACTCTGTTACTGTCTCTTACACTCTCTTACACTCTCTTACACTCTCCTACACTCTGCTACTGCCTCTTACACCCTCTTACACTCTGTTACTGTCTCTTACACTCTGTTACTGTCTCTTAAACTCTGCTACTGTCTATAACACTCTCTTACACTCTGTTACTGTCTATTACACTCTGCTACTGTCTCTTACACTCTCTTACACTATGTTACACTCTGCTACAGTCTATTACACTCTGCTACTGTCTCTTACACTCTGCTATTGTCTCTTACACTCTGCTACTGTCTATAACACTCTCTTACACTCTGTTACTGTCTATTACACTCTGCTACTGTCTCTTACACTCTCTTACACTCTGCTGCTGTCTATTACACTCTGCATCTGTCTCTTACACTCTGCTATTGTCTATAACACTCTGCTACTGTCTATAACACTCTCTTACACTCTGGTACTGTCTATTACACTCTGCTACTGTCTCTTACACTCTCTTACACTCTGCTGCTGTCTCTTACACTCTGTTACTGTCTCTTACACTCTGTTACACTCTCTTACACTCTCTTACACTCTGTAACTGTCTCTTACACTTTCTTACACTCTGTTACTGTCTCCTATACTCTGTTACACTTTCTTACACTCCACTACTGTCTCATATACTCTTTTACTGTCTCTTACACAGGTTTACGAGGTCTACGCGAAGAGATCCCCAAAGACGTTCACAGTATACTGAGATCATTCAGGACTATGTGATCCTAGAGGACGGTATATGCCATGTGACACTCTCTTACACTCTACTACACTCTACTACTGTCTCTTTCACTCTGCTACTGTCTCTTACACTCTGTTACTGTCTTTTACACTCTGTTACTGTCTCTTACACTCTGCTACTGTATCTTACACTCTGCTATTGTCTCTTACACTCTGCTACTGTCTCTTACACTCTCTTACACTATGTTACACTCTCTTACACTCTGCTGCTGACTCTTACACTCTGTTACTGTCTCTGACACTCTCCTACACTCTGTTACTGTCTATTACACTCTGCTACTGTCTCTTTCACTCTCTTACACTATGTTACACTCTCTTACACTCTGCTGCTGTCTCTTACACTCTGTTACTGTCTCTTACACTCTGTTACTGTCTCTTACACTCTGTTACTGTCTCTTACACTCTCCTACACTCTGTTACTGTCTCTTACACTCTCTTACACTCTGTTACACTCTCTTACACGCTGTTACACTCTCCTACACTCTGTTACTGTCTATTACACTCTGCTACTGTCTCTTTCACTCTCTTACACTATGTTACACTCTCTTACACTCTGCTGCTGTCTCTTACACTCTGTTACTGTCTCTTACACTCTTTTACTGTCTCTTACACTCTCTTACACTCTGTTACCGTCTCCTATACTCTGTTACTGTCTCCTATGCTCTGTCACACTCTCTTACACTCCGCTACTGTCTCATATACTCTTTTACTTTCTCTTACACAGGTTTACGATGTCTACGCGAAGAGATCCCCAAAGACGTTCACAGTATACTGAGATCATTCAGGACTATGTGATCCTAGAGGACGGTATATGCCATGTGACACTCTGGTACACTCTACTACACTCTACTACTGCCTCTTTCACTCTGCTACTGTCTCTTACACTCTGTTACTGTCTCTTACACTTTGCTACTGTATCTTACACTCTGCTATTGTCTCTTACACTCTGCTACTGTCTATAACACTCTCTTACACTCTGTTACTGTCTATTACACTCTGCTACTGTCTCTTTCACTCTCTTACACTATGTTACACTCTCTTACACTCTGCTGCTGTCTCTTACACTCTGTTACTGTCTCTTACACTCTGTTACTGTCTCTTACACTCTACTACACTCTGTTACTGTCTCTTACACTCTCTTACACTCTGTTACACTCTCTTACATGCTGTTACACTCTCTTATACTCTGTTACTGTCTCTTACACTCTCTTACACTCTGCTACTGTCTCTTACACTCTGCTACTCTCTCTTTCACTCTGTTTCTGTCTCTTTCACTCTGCTTCTGTCTCTTATGCTCTGTTACTGTCTCTTATGCTCTGTTACTGTCTCTTACACTCTACTACACTCTCGTACACTCTGTTACTGTCTCTTACACTCTGTTACTGTCTCTTACACTCTGCTGCTGTCTCTTACACTCTGTTGCTGTCTCTTACACTCTGTTACTGTCTCTTACACTCTCTTACACTCTCCTACACTCTGCTACTGTCTCTTACACCCTCTTACACTCTTACTGTCTCTTACACTCTGTTACTGTCTCTTAAACTCTGCTACTGTCTATAACACTCTCTTACACTCTCTTACACTCTATTACTGTCTATTACACTCTGCTACTGTCTCTTACACTCTCTTACACTATTTTACACTCTGCTACAGTCTATTACACTCTGCTACTGTCTCTTACACTCTGCTATTGTCCCTTACACTCTGCTACTGTCTATAACACTCTCTTACACTCTCTTACACTCTGCTACTGTCTCTTACACTCTGTTACTGTCTCTTACACTCTCCTACACTATGTTACTGTCTCTTACACTCTCTTACACTCTGTTACACTCTCTTACACTCTGTAACTGTCTCTTACACTCTCTTACACTCTGCTACTGTCTATAACACTCTCTTACACTCTGTTACTGTCTATTACACTCTGCTACTGTCTCTTACACTCTCTTACACTCTGCTGCTGTCTATTACACTCTGCTACTGTCTCTTACACTCTGCTATTGTCTCTTACACTCTGCTACTGTCTATAACACTCTCTTACACTCTGTTACTGTCTATTACACTCTGCTACAGTCTCTTACACTCTCTTACACTATGTTACACTCTGCTCCAGTCTATTACACCCTGCTATTGTCTCTTACACTCTGCTACTGTCTATAACACTCTCTTACACTCTGTTACTGTCTATTACACTCTGCGACTGTCTCTTCAACTCTCTTACACTCTTCTGCTGTCTCTTACACTCTGTTACTGTCTCTTACACTATGTTACACTCTCTTACACTCTGTAACTGTCTCTTACACTCTCTTACACTCTGTTACTGTCTCCTATACTCTGTTACTGTCTCCTATACTCTGTTACACTCTCTTACACTCTGCTGCTGTCTCTTACACTCTGTTACTGTCTCTTACACTCTGTTACTGTCTCTTACACTCTCTTACACTCTCCTACACTCTGCTACTGTCTCTTACACCCTCTTACACTCTGTTACTGTCTCTTACACTCTGTTACTGTCTCTTAAACTCTGCTACTGTCTATAACACTCTCTTACACTCTGTTGCTGTCTATTACACTCTGCTACTGTCTCTTACACTCTCTTACACTATGTTACACTCTGCTACAGTCTATTACACTCTGCTACTGTCTCTTACACTCTGCTATTGTCTCTTACACTCTGCTACTGTCTATAACACTCTCTTACACTCTGTTACTGTCTATTACACTCTGCTACTGTCTCTTACACTCTCTTACACTCTGCTGCTGTCTATTACACTCTGCTACTGTCTCTTACACTCTGCTATTGTCTATAACACTCTGCTACTGTCTATAACACTCTCTTACACTCTGTTACTGTCTATTACACTCTGCTACTTTCTCTCACACTCTCTTACACTCTGCTGCTGTCTCTTACACTCTGTTACTGTCTCTTACACTCTGTTACACTCTCTTACACTCTGTAACTGTCTCTTACACTCTCTTACACTCTGTTACTGTCTCCTATACTCTGTTACACTTTCTTACACTCCACTACTGTCTCATATACTCTTTTACT